>KV441889.1:443781-490296 GCA_001650995.1 Gongronella sp. w5 | reverse complement strand
CTTGACCGATTCTTGATTGATTAGCTGTGGAAGGGCACCACTTAAGTTATAAAGTTTCGCATCATCAGCCCAGCCACATTCGCCACAACAGAGCGATTAGAGGCGTCTTGAAATAAACCATAAAAGATCTGTGGCAAAACTTATTGGCCGCTTTACTGTACAGTACTGTACGGTACATCTTCGTTTTTTTTTTTTGTCGTGTCACACGTTTCCACTACATTATTTATTCACTAATGATGAGCTTTTTACTATTTTTTTTACGTCAAACAGGTCAATCACTTATGAATTATGATGCACAATTTAACGCAATGCGGAACATTGTCTTTCAATGTTTGACGACATGCAGTGCTGCTGAGAAAAGAACCATCATATCATATCATATAAAAAACACGCGGTGGAATGGTTTCCGAATTCCGGTTGCATCATACAACAGGGCAATCAGGTACTGTATTGTGTCAATCACCAATTTCCTGGAAACTTGAAAATTCAATCTGATGAACGCCAAAAAAAACAAAGGTTGGATCATTGCGAAAGCAGTGCTATTTGATCATTTTCGCGCGTTTGTTTTCAAAATCATTAAAAATCAGAGGTCAGCGACGAGGCCGAGCGAATTGTTGACATTTTTTATTTGAATTTTTATTTGGCAAATTTGCTACAGTATAAAGATTTTCACAAATCCAATATGATATTGAAAACTACAAACCATGGTCGGATCGCCTCCAAAACTTTTTCATTAGGCCATTTCGTCGCGTTTTTTCAACATGCATGGTGCTGATGAAAAAACAAGAAGAGGTCGTCAATTGAATCGTTGTGCCGATGATGAATCGATATTTTCTCAAATTCATCAGCAGTGGCTCTGTGACGGCCCAGCTCGTGTCATGAGGCAAACGCACTCAAAGGGCGCGCGAGCCGACGCGCTCGGAGCCATAGACGCGTAGTGACGCGTCAATGGCGCGTCAATGGCGCGTTTTTTAAAAAAAAAAAAGAGAGAGAAAAAATAATTTGACACACGACCAAACCACCCTCATTTACAACTAACAAGAATCGTGTGCATCTGTACTCGTGCCTGGCCAAGACGCATATGGCGTGGCAAGGCAAACAATTGAAGCAATCAAGAAAAAAGAAAAAAGGAAACAAGCAAAACAAGCAAGCAAGAAATACAAGTCAAGTTCAAGCACTGACCCGCTCAGCCCAAAGACACGTGCACCCTGACCAGTGCCTAGCCAATGGCGTGCAAGGCGCGGCATTGGCGGCAAATTGAAAACAAGAATCAACCAAACCAAGAATGCACGCAAAAATCAAGCAACGATCAGTGCATCCGTCCATCATGTGCACTCCGATTACAAGCGCAAGCCAATGGCGCACAAGCAAGGCGCGACAATGGCGGCGCATTGAAAAAAAAAGAAGAAAAGCAACGAAACGTGCAAACGAAACAAGCAACCCGTGCATACGCACCCAATTCACCACGCACCCGATCCACATTGGCGCACCTCGACAAGTCTCACTCCCACACATCCAATTATGGGTATCAGCCGATTCTAGTCGATCGTCGGATCCGATAGAAAATCGACTCTCTCAAAAATCTTATTTATATTTTATTTTTTCAAAAATGCATGATGATTTGCATGATTCAAAATGCATATTCGATTATTTCCTTATTACGCTCTGGTTTCCATTGGATCAACTTATCCAGCTTGATTTGGATCTTGGTCCAGGTGATGAATGGTTCAATTGCGCAGCACTATGATATTTTTACCAAATTTACTTGAAAAGCGCCGGATCACCTCATAGCATCACCAATTGGACACCCTGTCAACCTTGTGACAGCTCGCACCAAGATTTCCAGATCAAGACCATTCATCAGTAAGCGTGAAGAAAAGGAATTGGAAAAAAGTACAAAAAAGGATCCATCGCCGAGATGTCCTTTTGTTCTCTTTTCTTCATGCACGTCTGGAAACTTTTTCCATCCCTTCCGCTTCCTTCATCCCAATTGCATCCTTACCTTCTTCTCTTTGGCACTTTCGACCCTTTGCATCTTAACTCTTGCTTGGCACCCTTGATCCCATCTACTGTAGCCTTTATTATTACTGTATTTTATTTTATTAATTACAGTAGGTTCTGGATATATCATCGGTTTCAAAAATTTTCGATTTTTTTGTTGCCGATATACTGTACAGTACAAAAAGCCTGCCAAATGCCGATATAGCGAGCGGATTTTTCTAGGTTTTTCGTCTTTTACTGTATATGTAGACCATTTTTTGAAAGCTGCCGATAACCGATATAGCGAGGAAAACCGATATAGCATGTGCCGATATATCCAGAACCTACTGTAAACGATGCTTCTGAGTACTGTAATTTGACGATTACGTTTAAGAGCCGGGACCTGACAGGCTCTCGAAATATGATATACAGTATACAGTACGTATTTTCGTAGAAGATCAGGATGAATCTGGTACCATTCGAAAGAGTCATGTACAGTACTTTGGACGACGTCATTTTTCTACGTAGAATAATGCTTGTTTCACCGAGCGAGGACCGAGCGATGCGTGAACAACTTTGTACTACTGTACGTTTGCGAAAGCCGTTATGCCGTTCAAACATTTCTTCTTCAAAAACTTTCAACCTCGATGTTCTCGTCGGTAACGGATTGGACAACATATACACGCACCGCACTTTTAACATGTCGAAGGTATCTGTTGCATTTTTACAGTATCGTATGAGACCAGTTTCATTCGATGGATGGCTAAAAATCGCAGAGAAAATTCGCTTTTTCATCCAAATCTAGTTTGATCATGTTCGCGATTTGCTCGTCAACGGTGGTGGTCTAGTCAACCCCCGATTTTTATTGCAGTTTCACTAACAAACAGGGAGGCAAAGCATCTAATGGGATGACTTGCAGTGCGCTAGCTTGGGTTTTAACTTTTTGCAACGGTTACATTTCACCAGGCTGCAGCCCACCACTCAGCGCACAAAAATGTGCAAATAAAAAAAAAATAAAAAAATAAAAAAACTAAAAATTCCATGCAATCCACGCACCTTAATTTAGAAGTGTCAAACCTTAAATTTTTGCAAAAAAAAAAACCTGCCCAAAGTGGACAATTTTCCTCAGTCGGTAGCCGTTCATGCGTCACTCTTTGGGCTTTTTTCTAAAAGTTAGGGTTACCTGCCATTTTGTCTGCTAATAGCAAATTGTCGAAGTTGTCTGTTTGGGATGCATTGATCACTCGGAGTTCGAAAAACCCCAAATTTGGCATTTTCTGAGATTGAAATGTGTGACCCCTGAGTGACCCCTGAGTGACCCCTGAATTTTTCAAAAGTGGTCGTAGCGTTTTGGGGTTTAAGCTTTTTTGTTGTAAATTTTGCGCTGGATGCGATGCAAGTATTTTTAAGGGGATTCGGCAATGCAGATGGCGAGATAAATGCAAAATACAACAATTTGGAATTTTTTAGAATTTGCGAGCCAAAAAAATCGGGCAAACTCGTTGCAAGGACTGAGCTATACCGCAGTTTGCGCGGTGACGCAATTTTCATCAGCGGGCAGATACTGTAGACTGTAAAAAAATTTCTGGAAGCACAACAAGCCGTCAAAGTCTGAAAAACACACATTGTATGTCGTTTTCCAAAGGTAAATAAAAAATGCATGCCTTTTTAAGCAGTGTAGCGCGATGCTGCAGGCATTGAAATGATCGCACGCGTTCAGTTTCTGTCAATTTGTCACGGCCCAGCCCTAGGCGCACGGTCAAAGTGTCGAAACGCGTGCACGTGTCAGCCAGCAAAGGCTTGAGGCGCGTGCAGCGCGCCGATGGCCGCATTTCTTTTAAAAAAAAAGCAAAGCAAGAAACCAAGTACAAGCAGCACCATTTCCCACAGGCCAGCCCCTTTGATCATGCCAACTTTCCTTCCTCGGCTACCAGATGCCACAATTGGCACTGGGCGTTTTATTTACGCGCTGTCATGTCAACACGTCCCTTTTCGGCTACGCCACGCCCATCCTTGTCAAGGCGCGTCCATTCTTGTCCATTCACGTCCATTTTAGATACCCTCGTTTTCTCCACGCGCTTGACACCATGTTCTCACCAGCCAGATACCCCTTTGCACGCCCAATGGCCAAGGTGAAGAGGAAAAGGCATAAATACAGCCCATCATCGTCCAAGTCTTGCCTTTTCTCTTCACCTGGGACATCTGCTGAACTCTGACCTCACTCTGACCTCTCTCTCGTCCAACCTCTACCCTGCCTCCTGCCTGTCTACCCATTTGTCCTCCCCATCTTGGCTTTGTTTTTTTTTTTTCTTATCAATTAAATTCTTTCCAATGGCATTCTATACTTTCGAATGCAACAAGTCTGCCCCATCGTACAATCCGCGGGCCACCGTGCCTTGGTACCCCTTCTTCACAGGCATGGCCCCTGACACAATTGATCTGAGATCAAAACATGGACAGATCTAACGATTTACAGTATCATGTCATGCTGTTGTATTTGTGACAAAAATCCAAAACAGATGAAAATTCTGCTTTTGTATTACAGTATGATTTCATACATTTTCTCGGGCGCTGCTTGGCAAACGTTGGGTGATTGGTGCTCGCAGTAATTTTTTTCAAAGGGATACAGTCTCATCATCATGCCATACTACTGTATAAGTTACTCTTCACGCTTGCAGTGCCATCCTCACCAAATTTGAAAGGAATAGGTTCAAACGATCATCAGCCTCATACAGTAAAAAAGCAAACAGCGCATTTTTTCAGCATGGGAAGCTGTCCAGGGAATAATTTGCTACTGTAGCTGATCTACGTACAGTATCTACAGCGTCATGACAGACAGATTTGATTAGATAATAGAAATGCCGTTGCGGTGTAAAATGTTTTTACTTTCCAAATTCTGAAAGTGGCTCTCCATCGCATACCTGTGAGTGGATTCAAGGTTACAGTATGTACCAGCGTCAAATCCAGGTCGGACAAGAAAGCGCGTTAAAAAACTCGCATATCATACGTACTGTATACCCTTGAGTTGGAACCAGATGACGTGTTTTTTTTTTTTTGCTTTTGCCTGAGGCGCAAAAAACGGTAACGAGGACCGCGCAATTCTGATTACAGTATACACACTGTATCCGCTGACAACGGCGCTGCTTTTGAGCTATTTTACTGTAATCAGCGCGTTGGCGATGCAATGCCGATATATTTGTTGAAAACGCTTCGGATCTCCGTGAGGTAACATTTCTTCGCTCCTATTTTTTATTTACGCGCCACGCGTCGCTTGCTCTCCGTTCCACCAGATGATGATGCGATGTTTTCCGGGGATGGCACTTGACGCGTTTTTTCGTTTGAACATAGTAAGGATCGTGTGACGCGCGGGGATCCGCCAAACTTTGGGGTCACGCGCAGAAACGGTCCGCCCAGCTCGTTGCGCCTCTGTGTCACGAGGCGCGGCTGTCCAAGTGGTATCATGGCGACTTGGAATCCAGGGAAAAAAAAAAAAAAAAAAAAAAAGCGGCGTGTATAAGGCAGGCAGCATGAGGCATGATCTGTCTTTTGGCGGGCTTGACTTGGTCTTTTCATACATGGGGTTCAGGATTTCATCACAAAAAGAACTTGCGAAACACTGTGCTAGCTCACCTATGGGAAATGGGGGGAGGGCAAAAGGGGGGGGGGGAGGGAAGTGCCAGGAGCACAAGAGGGGCAGAGTCGAAAAAGGCAATTGGCCATTGCACCGTGGGCCGAGCATGGCAATTCCGCCATGGGCGGCGTGTTGTGTTGTAGAAAATCGCAAATGACACCGGTCCTTTTATTTCTTTTCTTTTTGTTTCTTTTTAATTTTTTTTGTTCTGTCGCATCTTGGGCGTGTCACCATTTGACTTTGCACCCTCTCTTTCTATTTATCGGTCGTCAAGCGATAATCTGCGTCTTTTTTTTTTTTATCCTCGACTCTCTCGCCACACGCACAAAAAAAAAAGAAAGAGCACAAAAAGAAAAAGCGCCACGACCCAATCGCCGTCCCCAAGTGCCTAATTTTTCGTGTCCACTTTTTTATTTCTCTTCCACTGTCTTTTTTTTGTCTTTCTCTCCCTCTCTTCTTCTTTTTTTTTTATTACGACCCATCCCCTCATGCCTGTGGACGAACCCATTGGATCCCGCCTGCCGCCGCGACGTAGCAGCCGGTCGGCCAACAAAGATGAGCATCAGCAGCGCGTGGCGTCGCCGGAACCTGTGCAGGCATTGTCGCCGTCGTCGTCAAACCACACGAGCAACGACACGGCCGACAGTCCCGCGAGCACGTCGACGCCAACGGAACAGGCGGCAAGCAACAGCAGCAGCATGCACGGTCTTGGAGGTAGCAGCAGCAGCAGCAGCTTAGCGGCTTCCTCTGCCGCGGGCGGTGTTGGCGGCGCCGGCGCGTCCCATTCACGTGTCACGAGGTCCCTCTCGGCTGATTCCAATAGCAACGATGATACAAACAATGGCGCCAAGCGGCGACGCACCGGTGGCAAGCCCGGTCCGAAAAAGAAACAGCAACCGCACAGCCCATCAAAGAGCCCGCCGCGCAATCCCGACGAATTCGAGCGTGAAACACGAAACACGACTCACAGACTCACAAAGGAGGCAAAGGACGCACGCAAGGCAGAGCGCGAACTCGTCATCAAGAAAAAGCAAGTGCAACTGGGCAAAAGAAATTTCATCAAAGGGCAGTGCTAACCAGTTTTCGTTCATTTTTGATACAGATTGGCGGAATTGGACATGTTGGAGCGTACCGTCAAGGACCACAGCCACGAGGAATACCATAAGCTGCTGGAGGAAATCCAGGCCAAGCGCACAAAGAAGCTGTCGGTCGCAGAAGGCCGCCACGAGCTCATGGAGTCCAATTTTAGAAACGGATTTCTTGCTCAAAAGAAATCCGCGTTTGACAAGTATCATGTAAATTAACCCCTCCAACATTAACTTTACCTCCAAAGTGCCCAATGGTGCTCATCCTTGCCTCTTTTTTTTTTTTTTCTTCCGCATGAAAAAGCTCGACAAACTCGCATTGCGCCGCACCATGATTCACCAGGTGCAGCAAAAGATCAATAGAATCGAGCAAGAGTACTATTCTTCACAACAGGGCAACAAGAGCTCATTGGACGACCAGAACCTCGCGGACTGGACGCCGCCCGACCGACCCTCCATGATCAATATCCTTTTTAAACAATTGAAAACGCGTCGACGCGTCGTGTTTCGCGTCAATTTACCGCGGATGACCGCCCGCATTTTTTTTTATCCTTAACTATTTTTTTGTTCTTACGTTCATTGACGTTAGGGTTAAACGAGCAGGAGGTCAGCCATGATTTCCACGAATTGCAGGATTTGATCCCAGGATCACCAACGCTCGAAGAGCTGCACCCATTGGACGCTCCCGAAAAGAAAGAAAGTACCGGCACCATGCCATTGATATCCTCCTCGTGAACTGGAAGAGCAAGACGCGCAATGTCAAGCGCTCGTTCCCTGTTCAGCCCACTTTTTTTTTTATAAACTTGGCAGCGACTCCCTGTTTTCAAAGTCGTCTGTTCCCTCACTGCCACGCCCTTTTCTTTCCTCCCTCTCCTCCTTCACGCCAACCCTATCCTTGTACATTTGTCCCCCCCCCAATCTTCTATTTTTTTTTAGTCTTTTCGTATTTTCAGCCGCAGCAATGCCCATTCCTTGCCAAGAATTAAAAAAAAAGAGCCTCTGGCCATCCATTGCCACTGCATCTCGATCAGGTGTGTCACCTTTTTTTTTCATCATTTCCAAAAGGCGCGTCTTTGAGGCCCACAGGGAATCCCACGGGGGCACACGCCGGCGCACGGGCACGCCGACCCTTGGCAAGTCTCTCTCCTTCTCAGGGAGGCAATTTTTTCTTTCAATACACTAAAAGGAGAGAAAAGAGATGAAACGAATAAAGATAAAGAGGTTTTATTTTTTCCTAGGCCATTTCAATTCCCTTTTGGCGGCCAGAGCACCTTGAAACTTCTCCCTGGTTTCGGCTATTGGTCATGAAACGCCTGCATTTTAGTGTAAACATGAGGTAAAGGCGGCAAAGGACGTACGTAAGGCAGAGCATGAACTCGCCGTCAAGAAAAAGCAAGTGCAATTGGGCAAAACGATGCCGCCCGCGCAACTCTCCATGATCAATGCCCTTTTAAACAATTTTAAACGCGTCGACGCGTCATTTTTTCGCGTCGATTCACTATCAATATTCGCTCGCACTACCTGCTTTTTGAAGTTTTTTTATGGTTCTTACGTTTGACGACGCTAGGGCTCAATGAGCAAGGGATCAGCCATGACTTTTACAAATAGCAAAATTTGAATCTGGGGTCACCGACACTCGAAGAGCTGCACCCATTGGACGCGCGCTGAACGAGATAGAAATCGTCCCATTTCAGCCCACTTTTTTGAACTTGGCAGCAACTCCCTACTTTTGAAAGTCGTCTGATCCATCACCCCCGTCGCCCTTTTCTTTCCTTCCCTCCCCCCCCCCACATCCCTTAACCTTATCCTTGTATATTTGTCCCCCTCCGCCAGTCTTTGAAAAAAATTTCATGTCTTCTCGTATGTTCGGCCGCAGCAATTTCCTTGGCAAGAATTACAGAGCCTCTATACATCTCGATTAGTCGTGTCACTTTTTTTTTTAATAATCAAAGAGTAACGAGCGTGCAATACGTACAGTGGGGAGGGGGAGATCAACGGGGAAAAACGCAGAAGAGATTTCGAATCAAGGGGGGAAAAGGAGAAAAGGTTGGATCATTCACAAGCCCTTAGGCGGAGCGGTTGGCCTTTTCAAGGACAGTGTCATAGTCGACCTGACAAGCAGAAAAAAAAGCATCAGATATTGTGCAATTTGCCTTTTTTTGCCCCCATTTTCTCTTGTTCTTACCTCGGAGGCATCAGTGCCCTGGACTTCAATGGCCAAACCGACCAAGTTGCGGCGGAGGGAATCGACGCTGGCAGCGTAGACCATCTTTTGGCGCACCTTGGAGGTGTCAGGGATCCTGCATGGAAGAAATGGGAGAATGAGCGCGTGCACATGCCATTGTTTCCTGTTTTGACCACTTTACCAGGAGAAGAAGGTGATCTTGTTGCGCATGCCGGCACCGGGCTTTTCATAGTCAAAGTCATAGACGGCGTAACGGGGCTCGTCAGCAGGGAGGGCTTCCAAAAAGTCGTCATAAGTGGCCTCAGGAACCTGTTTCTCAACAACAATCTCCTTCAAGTTGTCTAAATAAAAAGCACCACGTCAGCAATTGCCCACAGCGGCTCGCCAATTGGCCATCCCGTAGCTTCCAATGCCAATGTTTTCTCTTTTTTTTTCTTTGTTTGTCCGTGTTTGCTTGCTTACCAGACAACTTGTAGATGATATACTTGGACTTCTTGCCGAGCTTCAAGTTGTTGTAGGCCTCGATACATTCGGGGTTGACAGCGACACCGGACGACTAGGTGAGAAAACAAGACAAACGTGTCAAAAGAGCGTGCCCTGTATTTTTTTTCTTCTTCATCATCTCCAAAAGTCGCGTCCATTTCCAGGAAGTGAATCCTGTAGGGGTACTCGCCGGTGCACGTATGCGCCGGGCCATTTCCAAATCCATTGCGGCATTTCTCCCGAGAGGGGACTTACCATGTTTGTTTTTTTTTAATACACGAAAAGGGGAAAAGTGGAAAAGAGATGAAAAGAAAAGAAAAAGAAGTCTGTTTTTTTTGCCAGGCCATTTATTTCCCTTTCTGTGGCCTGACCCTCCCTTCAAATCCCGCCCACGGGCGGGTTCTGGTGGCCTGCTTCCCTTTTTGGTCATGGTCCGCCACTTTTTACTGCCAAAGAGCAAAATGCTACGCAAAAAAAAACGCGACATCACATTGACAGGCGGCCTTGGCATCGTTGTTTTGTCATGCTGACCCGCCTAGTGCGAATTGCCTTTGTGTGTTCATGCTCAAGGCGCAGCAGAAATCGCTTAATGGCTCCATATTCCTTTTTTTTTTTTTGCTTCCTGGCGGGCCATCTGATCTTGGCAACACTCAATTGGAGACAGAAATGACATAAAGGATGCCTTTTTGCCAAGCGATGAGCTATACAAACACCCTTGCTTGCTTTTTATGCTGAAAGAGAGTGTTTTTGTGTAAAATTGTATGATAGGCAGGGGCCCGCGCCAGCCGAAGTGTACCTGGCCGTCATGCAACAGCAAAGGACTCCGAACCAAGAATTGGGCTATTTTGCCACTGAGACAGAAAAAAATAAGACTAACAAGCGCCGGATGGGCAAAGGAGCGCGTGCATCATCGAGCGGAAAGATACCAATTGCCTGCCAAGCAGTGATCTCAATCATTAAGGGCCCGCGGCAAAGAGCTAGCTAGGTAAAAAAAAAAAAAAAAAAAAAAAAAAAATAGAAGGCAAGCATAAAAAGGGGGTCGGAGTGACCTTTTTGGTCGTTTCCCAATTTTTGTTGTGTCTCTTCCTTGTTCTTGTCTGTTTGACCGTTTTTGACAATGTACAAGAACCCACGCACAAAGTAAGGGCGCCTTTTGCTTTGGCCAAAAAAGTATCTTTTTGGCCTCTTTATTTTTTTTGTAACAAAAACACATAAAAAACGACTAAATCGTCTTCTTTTCTTCGTTTTTTTTAGGGCCTCGCAAGCCCCCAAGGCATCATCGCAGACCCGCTGTCAAAAGTGCCTTGGCTACGGTCACTGGGTAAGAAAGTCGTGGATCGGTCGTGTTTCTCGCTTTTAACACATTTTAAATTTCATATTAGACGTTTGAGTGCAAGGGTAGCCAGTCATACAAGGCGCGACCCACTCGGACGCAGCAATTGCAGCGGCCTGTGAAGCTGCTGAAGCCTGAGCTGCCCACAGAACTGTTGGACCCGCGTGGTCAGGCCGATCGCATCCTCGCAGAGAAGAGCAAAGCACGCAAGCAAAGAAGATCAAGGTAATTCCCCCCCCAAAAAAAAACGACGAAATGTAGTCAATTTGTGGCATGGAAGGCATCAATGACCAAATCGTGGCATGAAGGGCGTCAATGGCCAAGTCGCGTGACATGGACCAGGGATTGCCGATGAACCATTGACGACTTTTTGTGGTCAACTTCCAAGCACCTTACTTACCCTCTGCCATTCAATTTCTTTCCAGATCCACATCGTCATCCTCTGGAAGCTCATCGGGCTCGGACAGCAGTTCGTCAGGTTACGACAGCTACGATTCATATGATTCGTATGACAGCTATGATAGCTACGACAGCGAAAGTGACAGCAGCAGCGATTCATCGGCAGACTCCCGCCGTCGCAGCCGCACGCGATCGCGCCGGCGTTCCGTGTCGTCGTCGTCGTCGTCGTCTTCGTCTTCGTCCCGCTCGCCCTCTCCGCGCCGCCGCGGTCGTCGTTCACGCTCTGTTTCACGCTCTGTTTCACGTAAACGCTCCGTTTCCCGCGGCCGATCACGCTCGCGCTCCATTTCGCGTTCGCCACCCCCTCGTCCAGGCTATGCGCGCCACGAATCACGCTCCGTGTCGCGTTCGCGTTCGCGTTCGCGCTCGCGCACGAAATTGCGTGGTCGCTCATCATCTACATCGTCGTCGCGCTCGCCCTCACCCCCATCTCCTCCCCGCGATCGCCACCGCCGCCGCTCACCTTCGTCTTCCTCCTCCACCTCATCCCGTCGTCGCTCGCCAAGCCCGCCGCGCCAACGCCGCAGACATGATTAGGAAAATGGAAGGAAAACAGGCACAGCGCAAGGAAACAGGGACACATGGTGATCATTTTTTAGTTTTGCATGATTCGTACAATGGGGAAATAAAAGCTCAATGGAGCTTTCCTTGAAAAAAAAAAAAAAAGAAGAAGAAAATCGGACCGAGACATGTTATGTTGATCGTTATTGCAACAAAAAGGGGAATAAATGCTCAAAAGATCTATTATGGAAAAATCAGAGGGAAAATGAGGTGGAAAATGAGATGGAAAATGAAATGGGAAAAAAAGAGGGGTATCATTTCAATACGTAGAGGCAACAATAAAAAAAAATCACGTAAAATTGATGGTGGACATATCTGGAACGGCGCCGTGATCCATGAGCAATTGGACCATTTCCCAGAGCTGTTTTTGTGCACATGTTTTGAGGGTATCCGAATCTGGTTGGACGTGCAGTGTTTCGAGAAAGTAGCGCGCCATGGGCATGTTGTTGCGCGACGCGCATATGCGGAGCGCCATGTTGTTGCGGTGCGCAGGGTCGGCGCCGTGGTCCACGAGCAACTGTACCTTGGCAAGATCGCCCAGCTGCGCGCTTTTGATCAATGGATACCCATTGGGACGCGTCGCTGACGCGCCACGCTTGAGCAATGCTGCAAGCAGCGCATTACGCGCCTCTTGCATGTCTGCCGACGCCTCCGCCGCCGCCGCACCGCTACTAGTGCCCTCAGTGGTGCGCGACTCGTGCGCGACAGCTGTAAAGAGGTGCGTCGGTAGCGCCTTGTCGTCGAATCGGATGCAAACGTCTTGATTTTCGCGATTTTCATCTTGATTTCTCCCATTTTCGCCTTGGGTTTCCTCATTTCCTTCCTGGCGCTCGGTCATTTGCTGCTGCACGACATGGTAATGTTCCAAGCGAACGAGAATATCGGTGTTGAAAAAAGGGAATTGAATGCCTTGATAGGCAGCGGCGCTTGGGTCGTTGTTGGCGCGTTTCAGGAGCCATTGGACTTTGACAATGGGCGACACGTGATAAAGCTGGTACAGTAGCGTGCGGCACACCAGAGGCAGCGCCGCATTGCCCGAAAAGACAAAAATATCACACAAAAGCTCGTGAGGCAGTGATAAAAGCGTCGTTGCCGCCTTTTTGACCCTCTTGCCCGCCGCAGGCACGGCCTCCAACGCTTCCAATGGCCTCGCTCGCTTGCTGGCTATCGTGGGTGATGGCAAAGGCGCCTCGTCGTCGTGGCTGCTGCTATCAGAGTCGCTATTGTCACTTTCCGAGTCGCTCGACGCAAACCCGTTCCATAAGTCTGCTGCTTTTTGCTTTCCCTTGACGACCAAAGGCATAAATACAAAAGTAAAAAGAAAGAGACAGTGGAATGAATAATACAAAAGGGCGGGAAAAAAAAAGGCCAATTTTTTATATTTTACGCTTTTTGACAAGCCACTTGCATCAATTGAAGGGGCGCCCTGTGCCCTTTTTCATGCAACTCCCTTTTTTTTTTTTTTTTTTTTACCTTTTATACAACATGTCCAAGCGCGAGTCGCAAAAGCAGGACGGGCAAGAGCCCAAGCGCATTCGTGTTGGCGCGGTGCGCGAGACGACAGACGTTCATATGGTGCCTCAGGCGCCCAAGGTGCCCAAGACCATGATGGAAAAGGAGCATGCGCGGCGGCTGATCGTGGTGTTGGAGGGCGCAACGCTCGAAACGCTCAAGATCGGCAAGCAAAAGGAGGGGTCGTATCAATTGCTCAACGTGGACGACCACTTGCACATTCTCAAAAAGACGGGACGAGAGACCTACGAGGCGCGCCCCGATATCTTGCACCAATGCCTTCTCACTCTCCTCGACAGCCCGCTCAACAAGGCCGGTCTCCTTCAAGTCTACATCCATACCCAAAAGAATGTCCTCATCGAGGTCAACCCTCACATCCGTATCCCGCGTACTTTTAAGCGTTTCGCCGGCCTCATGGGTAAGTTTTCAAAAAGTATGCAATGGTCTTGCAAGTCGCTCATTTCTTGTGTTTTTTTGAACGTTTTGCAGTCCAATTGCTACACAAACTCAGCATCCGCGCTGTCAATGGCCAGGAAAAGTTGTTGCGTGTCATTGAGAACCCTATCGATAAACACTTGCCCAGCAATTGCCACAAGATTGGTAAGAAACACGCATTGACAGGCAAAAACAAGTTGTTGACGCCTCATTTTTTTTCTTTTTTTTCTTTAAAAAGCGCTTTCGTGGGACGCGCCGACCGTCAAGCTGTCCGAGTACGTGCCATCGATCCCGAGCGACAAGAACATCGTGGTGGCCATTGGCGCCATGGCGCACGGCACCGATGATTTTGCCGACGCGTACGTCGACGAGAAGATCAGTGTCTCTGACTACTCGCTCTCGGCCTCGGTCGCGTGTGGCAAGATTGCATGCGCTGTCGAGGAGGTCTGGGGGATCATCTAGCTTGTTTTTCATTCCTTTTTTTTCTTTTGCATCCTTTAAAATCTATAATAAATCTAGCATTCGCATGACTCGTATTAAAACAAAGGGATGGAAACGTACCAATTGCCGATGTAAGATGTATGATGATATCATAGGGATACGTACCTACTGTATGATAACATGGCAAGAGTGACAAAAAGAAAGAATATCACACCCAGAGCACAATGCGTCGCAAATACAGTCATGGGACTGTAAAAGAAAGGAATTGAAGTGATTTGATACGAGAAGGGGGAAAAAAAAAAGGCATGACATTTATTTTTCGCGTAAAAAAAGGTAGCAAGGCACTACAGTAACGAACACGATGAAAGAAAAAAAAAAAAAACAAGAAAAAAATAGAATAGGATGGTACAGAGGGAGGAAAAGGGGGGAGGGGAATTTTTACGCTTTTTATGCCAGAATGACACGTGCGGGCAGCAGGACAATGTCGTTGTCATTCAAAAAGATGGGCGAGATCATGGTCTTGACGACGCGCTTGCTGTTATTGTTCATAATGGCGACAGCGGCGGCGGCAGTGGAGCTCGATGAGCCGACGGTGGCCGCGGTGGAGGACACGGGGACCACGGACGAGGCGGGCGACAGGGAGAGCGGTGCGGCCGGCGAGCGTATCATGGAGGAAGTGGGGACAGGTGGTGGGGATATGGACGGTGACGAAGCATTGTCGTCTTTTTGTACGCCATTCTCGCCACTTGAGCTATTTTCGCTAGTTTCGTCCTTTTCGTCCAAGGCGGTCATGGTGTTTTCGTCAAAGGAGTCGCCTGGGGCGACGTTGCGGATGATGACGTCGTGGTCGCCGCCATGCAATTCGAGCGAAAGGCGAGTGCATTGATTGAGGAGGGCCTGCCACTCTTTGGATGAGGTGAGCAGGGTTGGATCTGCGGCCTCGAGGACGCGTGTGACATGTTGGGTCATGAGCATGCGTACTGCCTGCAGATAGTCGCGCGAGGCGGGGTTGCGGGCAAGCGATTGGACAGTCTGCTGGCGATACCACTTTGCAAAGGTGGGGCCCAGGGTCTTTTGGAAGCGGGACAATTGATCGCGATAAGCGGTGTTGAGCAACACTTGATTTTCGGTGCCAAAGGGCAGGACGAGCAAAAAGTATTCGAGCATATGCTGCACAAGGTCCTTTTCGACTTGCCATCGCTGATCCTGGGTAGTCCATTGCCGTGAAAAGACAGAGATCAGCTCTGCCCACTGCATCAGCTGCTGCGCAAGGGTCGTGGTGGCATCCATGCCGTCCGTGGCCAAGTCCAGCAACGGCTGTTGGTGGTGCGACTGCAGATTCGCAATGATTTCCTGCTGGTGCTTCGTCGTCAGCTCCAAGCATCGCAGTTGACTCAACAAGAGTGCATTTTCTTCCACAAGACGCTCGTACGGATGCTTTTCGTCGACGCCTTGATGGTCTGGTGCGTGCCTCGTGGGGCTACCGCTGCCCTCGGGATCCCGCCGTCGGTGCGACCCATGCAAATCGTCCAATCCAAACGGCACATCATCATCGTCCTCCTCTTGACGGCGGCTGGGGCGCTCATCATCAGCAGTGCCATGGTCTCGGTGGCGATGGCTGTCCATGTCGTCGTCATCGTCGTCGTCGTCGGAATGCCTTGGGTGATGTGGATGAAGATGATGGTGATGGTGGTGGTGATGATCATGGTGGAGCAGCGATGCAATGCTCGGCTCGGGCTCTGTAGGCGCACGAATGGCGTCGTCCACAGCCACATTCAGCGGCCGGTAGTCGTGATGGTGATGGTGATGGTGGTGATGGTGGCTGTATGCAGATGATGACGACACATTGTCGGTCGATGCACGATGCGGATGTTCAGGCGACGCGGCTAAAAGAAAAAAAAATTGGAAAAAATTGGAAAAAAAAAAACGCGTCAAGGTCCATCCATTCAATTGGGTTCTCAATTGCTTTTTTTTTTAGAAGCTTTACGACGATGTAGGGAGGCGTTGGTATGTGTGTCTTGTGTGTTTGCGTCGATGGAGGTGGGTGAATGGGCAACGATAAAGGAAAGATGGTCATTTTGGATGGGGTGTGGCAGACTGCGGCGTGGCGAAGGAAGCTGTCCTGCCCCGCTGCTTCTTCGTCGTTGTTGGCGAATGCCATTGTGATGTTGCAATTGATGGAAATGGGGCGGGAATGGGTCTGTTGCGTGCGTGATGAGCGATGACGCGGGTGATCGATCGTCCATGGAGTGTTCGTCGTCTTCATCGTCATTGGCCAGGCTCAGATCACTTGCAAATCCGCCGTCCGTGGTGCGATCGCCATATTCCGCAACAAGCGACCGCGACGCAAGCGACCGATTACCAACACTGCCGGCATCATCAGTATCATCCATCATCATCAATGCTTTAGTGAGCACAGGCGTCATGGATGAGGAAGAAGGTCCCAATGTTGTTGTTGCTGTTGTTGTTGCCATTGTTGCCGTTGTATCTGTGGCTGTGGCTGTTGTTGCTGTTGTTGTTGCTGCTGCTGCTGCTCCTGCTGCTGCTCCAATGGCTGCTGCTGCTGCTGCTGTCGTATTGGCCGTTGGCACCGGTGGGGCCGAAGACGATGACGACGCCCCTAGTTGGTCATGGTCGTCAAAGTAGAGCACCCTGCTCTTTTGCGTGTTGGTGCTCAACACCGACTCTTGGTCGTCAATAGTGGCTGCCACGCTCCAAGCGTCCGTGTCGCGCGGCGGTGGAAGAAAGAACCCAGGCCGAGTCGTATCAATCGACGTCGCAGCCGTCGACACGGACACAGACGTCGTCGTGTGTGTCTCCGTCGTGTGCGACGTGTCCAAAGAACCTAGATCAGACCGCACACCGCGCCGCTCAACAGACCGCTCGCTGCCTTCATACGATGAAAGTGAACTCATCAAGAAATAAAAAGGCGCAAAAAAAAAAAAAAGAAAAAGAAAAAAGACAGAAAGAAAAAAGGGCAAGGGTCCAAATTTGGGGAGCCTTTTTTTTATCATTTTTTTTTGGTCTCCCCTTTTTCATCACTGAATTCATCTGAAACAACACTTTTTGACAACCCTGATGGCCCTTCTTGAACTTTTTTTTTTTTTTTTTTTGCTGTTAATGACCCTTGGGTCTCACCTGTTCTGCTCCATGGCACCCCGCATAAGGTTCGGCACAAGGCCATGGAAAAGCAAGGAACAAATCGAAAAAAGGTGGTGTGATGCCTGCTATAATCACATTTTGATTTTTTGATGCGACACATTTGGAAACAATGAGGAGATTCGCTCCTTTTTTTCTTCCACCGTCATGCGCTCCCCCACCCACATGCCAGAACAAGCCCTTTTTGTACAACGTCACACAACTCTACGCCTCCAAAACAGAGCAAGGATCGCTCATTTTCTTCATTTTCTTTTTTTTTTTTACGAGTCGCGTCGCGCGTTGGCAACGCCCCAACACTTTTTTTTTCTGGACATGTGGTCTAACAAAAGGTGTGCTTTTTGCAACCGTGCGCAACCTCGACCCTCGGGCAACTCGGTAGCGAATGCGATTAAATGAAGCAAAACATAGCAATTGTCGTTTTTTTTTCTTGCATCACGAGTTGCCGACGCGCGTTGCCGACGAGCCAACACTTTTTCACGAAAAGGTTTGCAAAAAATGGACATTTTGCAGCCAATCGCAATATCGAGTCTTGATTGCGCTGCTGAAAAATGCACTTTTAGAGGAGGGACGAAAGCTAAAAACGTCATTGCTCAACTTGGAGCTAGTCTGACCGCCATGAAAACATGGCCATCGTAGAACTTCATGGCTCGACGACCATTTGATTCAAAAGGGAGACCATTCGAGCGAGCTTGCCCCGGGATTACAGCAGATGAGGGAGTTTTAACCGATCAATCAAAGTGACCTTCGTCAGCGTTGTACTGCAGCGCCTCGAAAAGCGTCTGCATGTGCGATGGTCAGCTAGAAATGACCAAAGATATATCAAAGATGCGTCAGTTCATAAGCAAAACAGGCCACACAGTGGCCAAATCAAAAATCAGCCGTGGCGAGCTCGAAAACGAAAACCGAAAAATGGGTCCTCAGAAATTCATCAAACTCGTATACATGATGAGCTGCGTAGAGAAACACGAAAAATGCTCAAAAAAGAGCGAGTCGACTTGCTCGTTGACGCGCAATGAGCGATTTTGGATAAAACTTCTTAGGAAGATTGAGCTGGCTGGTTGCGGCATCGAGCCGCGCCGACGCGTCCACTGACAAGACACGCCTCCGGCGCGTCAATTTGATGAGGACCAGGCGCGTCTAACACAATGTTTGATGCGGTTTTTCACGCGTCAAAGTCGTAGGCCTAACATTCTTGTCGCGTTAATTCTGCAGAAAGTTACCTTTTTCAGAGCATCTGGGTGTCAAGACACGCTTCAAGTCATGCTCTTTTTGATGAGATGACTTTCAAGGCGCTGCGACGAATCTTCGTCGAATTTGCTCCGGGATGAAAAAATCGTAACTTTTCGCGTTTTTGCAAGAATCAGTCAACGGACCCTTGGTTTTTATTTCATTGCCGTCAGTGAATGAGGGTGGTGTACCATGTGCGTGATTGTTGTGGCAATCGAAGGACCTAAAACTCTCCACTTTTGAATCGTCGACTGAACCCCTTGGAAAATCGTCAATTTTGAAAATCGTTCATTGCGCGCCATCCATCAGCCACAGATGTCTCGAGGTGGGCTTACTAGGGCAAGAAGGACTTTTGCTTTTGATCAAGTATCGATGGGCCAGTAAAAGTACCATTGATGGAAAAACGTGCAAAAAACGCGCAAAAATACAGTAAAAATGCGCAAGTCGAGCAGCCACAAATGCGCAGCGCGTCCGGGAAGAGCATTCATATACAACGAGCATGACATGAAATTTTTTTTATTTACAAAAGTGGTTCACAGAATAGACTTTAGGACCTGTTGCATGGCCTTTGCAGAAGCCTCAAGTTTTGCATTTTCCTGGGGGCTCAATGGGATCTCGTAGATTTCTTCGATGCCCTTGTAGCCGAACTTTGCTGGCATGGACAAGACGCAGTCGAGGCGGGGGACGTAGACAGAGAGCGGGCGGACATGCTGCTTGTTCATGAGGACGCATTCGGCGAGGTCGGCAGCACATGCACCAATGCCATAGTACGTGGCGCCCTTTAGCTTGATGATCTCGTACGCCTTGCCGGCAATGCGCCGCTGGACTTCGTCGCGGTCCAACGCCTGAATGGCCGGGAAAGACAAGACGGGCTTGCCCGCGACAGAGGCGGCTTCCCATGCAATGAATTGCGAATCGCCGTGCTCACCCAGCACGTACGCATGCACAGACGATGGGTTCACGTTCAACACCTTGGACAACTTGCCGCGCAAACGCGCCGAATCCAAATACGTGCCCGAGCCAAACACATGGCCTTGCGGCAAACCAGACAATTTCTGCGCAATGGCCGTCAGCACGTCGCACGGGTTCGACACAATGATCATCACCGCATTGGGATTCAGAGGCTTCATCCCGCCAATCACGCTTTCCAAGATCTTATAATTGCGTCCAACAAGCTAAAGGGAAAAGAAAAATAAAAAAAAAGAAAAGAGAAGAAAAAAATCAGCCATTGGCATCCTCCCTCTTCCCACGGCCACTCATCTCTTTTTTTTCCCCTCTTCCACTTTTACCTCTGTACGTGGCTCGCCTTCTTTTTGCTTTGCGCCGGCAGTGATAATAATGACGTCGGCTTGACCGGCTTCTTGATTGGTGGCAGCGCGCACACGCGTGCCATTCACGGCGGCGGCGTCGCTCAGATCCAGCGCCTGGCCCTTGACAATGTCGGGCACCACATCAACCAACAAGACCTCGGACGCCACGCGTTTTAAAATCACTGCATACGCGACAGAAGCGCCAACAGCGCCAGCTCCAATCACTGCAATTTTGTTGTAGGCCATGATAAATGGATGACGGTAAGGGTGGGGAAATGTGTGTGAATGTTGTGTAAAAAGAAACAAAAAAAATGGACTGAGAAAAAAAAACTTGTTGAGAAAAGAGGGAAAAGCGGGCAGGGTTTCTCCTTTTTTTTTTTTTATAGGCGTGCACGGTTCTTGTCATCTGGTTCCACATTTTTGCTCAAACTCACAGAAGACGCGCACCAAAGCAGCGACTGAGAAATGCTCAGACCACACCCATCCGCACATTTCATTGGCTGAGATTGTAAAAAATCATGCGACATGGGGTCGCGGGAACCCAAATCTAGCCGGACAAGGGGGAAAAATAAAAAAGAAACAGGCCACCCAAGGGTTTCAGATACGAATCTTTCCTAGAGCAAAAACAAACGTGGTCCATTGCGCCCAATTGGGGGGCAAAAACAAAAAAAGGGGGCGAGAAATCTGTCCCACTCTTGCGAGTCGCAGGCAATCGCAGGTGATCGCCTATCCCGCAAGGTCAGCCATTTGTGTTCCGAATCACCCACACGTCCCTCAAGGCTGACATAAGGTGTGTCATGACGCCACATGGCCATCATGGTGTTCCCATTTGCTATATTTGTCGCCATCAAGAGCAAAAAATAAAAAAAAGCAAAAAAATTCCCTGGCTCGCGCATCGTCAAAAAAAAGGCGCGATCATCCGCATCGATCCTCGCATCGATCCTCACATCGATCCGCCTTTTGATTTCCTGGCGGACAAGAAAGAGAAAAAAAAAAGCACATGACGTGGATTTTGGCATGGCGCAAGGCAAAAGACGCGCGTTTGCGCTCTGTAGCGCCACTTCCACTTGGACAAAAAGTCATTGGCACGCCTGCCCAGAACCTGTTGGCTGGCGTCGCCAGCGCCACAAGGTTCCACTGACCTTGGATGCGCTGATCATGGACAAAAACAGCACAAAATCAAAGGAAAAAAGTGAAACGCGGGCTAAAATGGCTGCTTTTAGTGCACAATGGAGGCCACTATGCCGCCATAGGCATCCACGCGCTCTTTGGCATGCAATGGGGCACCAAGGCGTAAGAAAAAAAAGAGCAGTAAAAAATGGCTTGTCCGGCGGGGTTTCAAATCCAACTTGATGAGGTCTATTTTTGCCCTGATCCCTTTTTTTTTCTCGAGGTTCTTTTTGCTTATTTTTCTATTCACACACCTCATGGGACCACGATGGCTGCTTGTGACGCTTGTAGCCGCGTTCCTGGTGCTAGTGGTCGGCTATCCAAGTGCTCCAGGCACTGTAAGTGCTACTTTTCCCTTGAGAAGGGGCGTTTTTTTCTGTGGGAAGGAACACTTGCCTGACGTTATCTTTTTTTTTTGTAGTGTCATCTCGATCGTATGGCTGTCACTGGGCATGGACCCTCTAAATCGACATGTGAGGGCTGCTATCGGTTTGTCATTGATACATCATCGGCGTCCGGGGCGGTGCGAATCCGCGTGGAAGGCACACGGACATTCCAGGGCTTGATGCTGATGGTCAAGGACTCGCAGCAACGGACAGTGGGTGAATTTGTCGATTTCGACGAGTCGCTGCTTGCGCCTGTGGCGTGCGACGATGACGACGACGAGCATCAAGGCGAGGAAACGACGGCTGTGCTCGGTCACGTCGATCCACACCTGAAATCGTGGCCAATGGATGTGTCTTGGCGACCCAATGCCGATGTGGCGGCGCAGCAGCCATTATTGCAGCCATTCGAGCTCCAAGGCATGGTCGTCATCGACTATGACAATTTCCACATGATACCTCCTGCCTCGTTCCGCATCAAACACCATCCGATACCACCAGCAGCAGCCAATTCGTCCTCTGCCAGTGCCACGGAGCCTACAAAAGTCGAAAAAGAAAAACAGCCCACATTGCTCGTCGAACAAGACGACCCACACCCACCTCTGGCCACCGATTGGCCCGTCGCCTCCCCCAACCCCTTTTTCCTCAGTCTCCTTTTCGGTCTCTTCGGTATCTACTTTGGCATGGTGCTTCTCCTCCGCTACAGACGTCATCGCCATCAAAACGCTCGTCGCACGTCACTCGCCACCACTCTGGACATTTAATTTTTCCCCCTTCCCCCCAAAAAAGTAGACATGTACATAGCCTTTTATTTTGCCAAATAAATATAAACGAATCCCATTTTTTTTCGATCGACATGCGTTTCCTTTAAATGTGTTGTTGCTTTGTGTATATTTTGCATATTTTGCACGGATCACATGAGCAAATGCAAGTAAAAGTGCGACAACAGACGCGCAAATGTCAGCTGAAACTCGCACAGTCTGTTAAAAATGGACACACTTCCTGCAAGTGGCCTGTCGGGTTGTTTTACGTGCTTTTTTATATTTGATCTTATGCGTCCTTGCGTTAGGAGACAACCGATCGTTCCCGGAATAACAAAAAGCTCAAAAAAATGAATTCTGACCAGTCCAAGCACTACCATCCTCTCTCTCTCTCTCTCTCTTTTTTTTTTTTTACGCGTCTGGATCCTTTTTATTGGAGTTTATGCGTCGGATGAACCGGGACGAGTTATGACCAAGGAGCAATGCGCGCCACGTGCGCGCCAGGCGGCTTTGGCTCGATTCATGCAGAAACAAGCCAGTCGCCATGCAAAGAAATGGAATGGTGAGGCTGAAATTGAAGATCAGCAACGGGAAATTGCCTTTTTGCTGATGTAAGCACCCTGTTTGCGCTTGGTTTTTTTTTTCCAGCGCGATCCCAGCTATTTTTCTTGTTAAAAAAAGAACAAAGGTATAACAAAAAGGCTCCATGGCGTGCTTGTTGGATATAGTGTGCGCCATTCTGGGCAGATGGGATGCATTGTCATGCCAACTTGGTGGTCAGGATGGCGACATTTGCACAATTTGTGGAAAATTTTGTGTTCATGGTGTCACCGCGCCGGCTCCGCCACCTAAAACAGAATATGCGACCAGGAAAAAGCATAAAATATGCCAATCAGCCAAAGTCCTATGGGCTTGAACTCTTTCTTTTCCTATCAATTCATTTGAACTTTGCCCTTTTTTATCTTTGAAATCCCATCTCCAGTTTTTTTTTTTTTTGCGCCAACTTGTTTGCGGCTCGTTCGTTCTTCATCCATTTCGCCCCCACTCCCTTTTCTCGCCCTTTTGTAGCCTAGAATGCTTTTGCGAGCCGCTTCGATGCCCGCACGAGCCATTGTAGCGCTGGGACTCTACGCGTCACTGGCACAGGCCATCCCGCGCTTCAATGAAGGTATGAAAAAAAATGGAAAAAAAAGCACGTGCTGACGGGGTCGCCGCATTGTGAGAAAAAAGAAAAAAAAAAAAAAAAAAAAAGAGATGAATGCAGAAAATAGCGAGCGTCAACGCGTCATTTACCGCTTGGCCCTTACCCCGTCGTCGATGGTTTTCATGACGATCGATTTCCATCGTGATCGGGGAGACGAGAGACGGGAATAGCGGCTTTTCCCCCCATAAACAAAGAAACATCCGATTTGACAGCCCCATTTTTTTTCCCAGTCAATAGCTTTTACCACAATGGCACGGCGTGTCCACCGATGACAAAATACAATGCGGCGTGCCCTGCACTGTGCACGTCGGCAGTGATAAATTGCCCGCTGTTGCCGACATCGTGCCCCGGAGGCCAATCGCTCTGCTGGGACGGCGCGTGTCATGCCGATTGCGCGTCCGTGGCGGCCCCTGTGCCGTGCTCGTGCCCGTCGCAGCCCGGCGCCCTTTTATACAAGTGCCCGAAATCTACAACCGTCAACATCACCCATTGGCAACCCGTCACCAACGATGCACAATTGCAAGCGACGTGTGCCACCGCCTACAACCACCCCGCAGGCTACGGCACATGGGCCACCTACAATGGCTCGGCAGACACCCTCTGGAACGTGTGCGAGGCACCTGCAGGCATATCGTTCCCCACACAAAAAAAAAAAAAAAAAAAAAAAAAAGGGAAAAACGGCGCATGTCGTGTTGTTCGCGCACCCAGAGAAACCGCGCGAACGCCCCATGTCCATGCCGTGCCTGCGCCTCATGCACACAGCTTCACACCCCGACCTCAGGGCCAAGCGCAATCCATGAAGAAGAAGAAAAAACTCACGCTTTTCTCTCTTTTTTTTTGCGTGTCATTTTCAGCCCCATTCTTCCTGACCTACCTGATTCTGTACCTTGCGTATTTTGGCTTCCTCGGCATCTGGATCGCTTACAAGACGTTGCGCGAAAAGGTTTGTCGTCTTGATAAAAAAAAAAAAACGTTGTGTGACAGCAAGCAATTGCTCATGAGATCGGCGTAAAAAAAAAGAGTCTAACCGCATTTGCGCAAACTTTAGACGAGCGACATTTCGACGTGGCACAGCGAGTACTTGGATGGCGCGCAAATGCAACTCAAAGGATATCAAAATGATATCTTTGGCCTGTTTATGCTCCTTTACACAGGCATTGTGTCACTCGGCTGGCTTGTCTTTCTTCTTGTCATCTCGCTCGATTACTATGGCTACGTCGTAAACACAAGAAACAAGAAATTTACAACATAATCTGACAAAACATTGCCCATTTTGTTTTGTTTTTTTTCTAGTTGGACAACACGCCCTACATTTTAACCTACAACTCGTACCCGCTGAGTTCAAAGGTGTTTGCGGTGCTGTGGTTCCTGTCGACGAGCTGGTATTTGGTGATCAATTTGTTCCGCGACAAGTTGGTGAATTTCTATCGCATCCGGCAATCGGTGACCAAGGCGCGCTATTTGCAAGTGGAGACGCCGCGCCAGGTGATCCAATTGCTGCAAGACGAGAAGGGACGGCCGTCGCCACTTGTGCAGCAAGTGCAGGACTGGGAACGCAGCCTGCGCGCGCTGTTTGGTCTCGATATGTTTGTCGAGACGCTGCGCGTCAAGGTGAATGCCCAGGACAAGACGCGCTACTTTGAATTCCGCAGCACGCGCTACGTCGACCAGCAGGGCTCCGGCCAATTCCAGCCCGCAGCCATCGACCTTGGCACAAACGTGCCCGACCTCCTTTTATTAAGTGGCGGCTTGGCCTCCAAGGACGCGCGTGAAAGACTCGCCTACATTGGCCCCAATTTCATCTCGGTGCAGGTCCCGCACTTTGTCGTCGCCCTGTGGCAAGAGTAAGAACCCACCGAAAGGAAAAGAATGAGAGAGAGAGAGAGAAAAGCCAAAAAAAAAAAAAAACTAATCCATTTTGCTGTTGTTTTCTCTCTCTAGATTGACAGGTTTCTTTTACATTTACCAATTGCAAATTCTGTGGGTGTACTTTTACCTTGCCTATTGGCAGATTGGTGTGTCGGACACGGGCGTGATCTTGTTGTCGGCCATCATCAAGGTGATCATTCGCCTGCGATCCGAATATCGTGTCAAATCCATGGCGGAGCACGTGAATGACGTGCATGTGCTGCGCGATGGAGAGTGGACAAGCGTGTCCACGGCCGAATTGGTCCCTGGCGACGTGTTCCGCGCCGATGCCAACCAGGTCGTCCCTGTGGACGCGGTCCTTCTCAATGGCGACGTTGTTGTCGACGAGAGCTCGCTGACCGGTAAGAAAGAAAAAGAGAAAAAATTGGAAAAATTGAAAAAATTGAAAAAAAAGTGAGGGGATGGCTCAATGGCTTATTTTATGGATGATTATTTTTTAGGCGAACCGTTGCCAATTCGCAAGGTGCCATTGCGCGACGATGGGCATGCGTACGACCGACTTGCCTCGGGAAAGATCCATTCGCTGTTTGCAGGCACAACCATCAAGCAGGCGTCCGAGGCGGCATCGGCGCTGGTGATGGCGACGCGCACAAACACGGAAAAGGGCCAGCTCGTGAAAAAGATCCTGTTTCCGCAACCAGTGTCGTTCATCTTCCACGAGCAGCTTAAACTGGTGTTCTGCATCCTGCTCTGCTGGGCCATCTTTCTTTTGGGCATTGGCTCGTGGTGGCTCGGAGGCACAGGCATGACCGCCCTCTTTTACGGCATGACATGCGCCGCACAAGTCATGAACCCACTCCTACCAGGTAAAATTTAAAAAGAATCATTCAAACGATATCGTAGCGCGCGCGCTTTTTACTTTTTTTTTTTTAAATTTTAATTTTTTAATTTTTTTAGCGATGCTGGTTGTTGGTCAATCGATTGCATCGGGACGTCTTCGTGAAAAGGGCGTGTTTTGCGTGGATCTGTCGCGCATTCTCATGGCTGGCAAGGTGCAGGTGTTTTGCTTTGACAAGACGGGCACACTGACCAAGGAAGGACTTGAATACTACGGCGCGTACCCTGTTTCCACCGGAAATGGCGGCAATGACGCGACAAATGACGCGACACCCGCGACATTTGGCGACGTGAAGCACACCGTGAGTGACTTGCGACCCGAGACACAACACGAGCAACTTCTTTCGTGGGGCCTGGCATCATGCCATTCGACGACGCAGCTAAAGACGGGCGAATGGATTGGCAATCCCGTGGATCTGGTCATGTTCCAATCGACAGGCGCGTCATTGGGCGTCAACGACGACGGCCACGATGTGATCCATTTGCCTGGCGCCGCAGACGGCCACGAAGACAAGGATGAAAAGCTGCAATTGGATTTGGAGGTTGTGCAGCGATTTGAATTCCAACACGCGCGCGCGTCCATGAGCGTGGCGGTGCGTGACGCGCAAGGCCATGTCCACGTGTTTTGCAAGGGTTCGTTTGAACAGATCAAGGCAATTGCCAATGGACGCAGCATCCCCGGCAATTTCGACGCATTGACGGCCAATTTGGCGCGCGAAGGCTGTTACGTGCTGGCCATTGCGCATCGTGATCTCGGCAAAATCGACGCTGACAAGGTGCGCGCATGGACACGCGACGAGCTCGAGTCGCAGCTGGATCTGCTAGGTCTCGTGCTGTTCAAGAATTTGCTAAAGGACGACACCAAGGATGCCATTTTGCAGCTCAAGCAGGGTGACACACGCACTGTCATGATCACCGGCGACAATGCCCTCACGGGCGTCTTCATCGGCCGCCAGGCAGCGCTCGTCCCACCCAACGTCCGCGTCCTCGTTGGCGACGTTGCCCAAACAGCCATTGACAAGCTTGATCTTGAGGAATCCGACGCTGAAAACGACATAAATGATGACATTGACGAAACAGATCTTGGTCTTGGCCTCCATGACAGCGAAAAGGACAAATTGGACGAATTGGACGAAAAAACGACGAAATTAACCAAGAAAAAGGTGACATCATCGTCGCGCGCACCGACAATTGTGTGGACGGACGCGGATTCTGGCCAGGTGTACTCGCAAGACGACGTGGACCTTCTTTTGGCGGCTGCATCACCCAATGCCGATTTGAACGAAAAGGACGCACAAAGCCACGGCGTGGAGTTGGCCGTGACGGGCGCCGCGTTCCGTGCACTGCACGCACAAGACAAGATGCGCGCGTATTTATTTGCAACACGCATCTTTGCACGCATGACGCCCATTGACAAGATGGTGTGCGTCGAATTGTTCATGGAAAGGGCCGTCACAGCCATGTGTGGCGACGGCGGCAATGACTGCGGCGCCTTACGCACTGCACACGTCGGCATCGCCATGTCCGAGGCAGAGGCGTCGGTCGTCAGCCCCTTTAGCACCCCGCGCCGCTCCGTCCGCGCATGCGTCGACCTGCTCATCCAGGGCCGCGCGGGCCTTGCCACCTCCTTTAGCTCCTTCAAGTACCTCATCATGTATGGTGAAACAATGGCCACCGTCAAGTTCTGCACCTTTTACTACACCATGTCCTTTTCTCAGTGGAATTTCATCCTCATCGATGCTTTTATTGTAAGCGGGAAAAAATAGAGGGGGGAAAAAAAGGGAGAAATGCGCGACAAAACGGACTCAATGGCTTTTTATATTTTCATTTTCAGACGGTGTTTTGTTCGTTTGCCGTGACCCAGGCACGATCGGCGTCCAAGTTGTCGGATCACCGCCCAACAGCACGCATTCTTGGACCCGAGGTCATGCTGTCGGTCATCGGACAGCTGTTCATCAACGCTTGGTTCCTGATTGGCTCGTACATTTGGCTGTACACGCGCGACGACTTTTTCCGCTGCCACGAATGGGACTCGCGCGCCACAGACCCATCCAAATGGTGGCTGCTTGGCGACAGCTACGAGGCCGACGTCCTCACCTTCATCACACTCTTTCAATTCATCAATGCCGGCTTTGTGTTCAATTACGGCTATCTCTTTAGAAAGCCCTGGTATCGCAATTACCTCCTCGTCGCCGTCTGGCTACTCTTTGTCATCATTGTCAGCTACTGGGAACTCGCAGGTAAGACACCCAAAAAAAAAAAAGGAAAACGCTGATACTTTTTTTTTTATCAGATCCCAATGCATTTGGGTGCCTGATGCGCGTCAATTGCGGCGATCCCGACGTGTTAGTGTCCATGGGGTACGAGCGACCGACCTTTTATATTGAGCCGTACAACACACCATGGGGTAACAATGTGTTGCCAAAGACGTTCCGATACCAGCTGTGGGCCTACGCCATAGGCAACTTTTTGGCCGTCAACCTCTGGGAGCGTGTCGTCATTCTTGGGCCCGTGCGCACCTACTTGCGCTCCAAATATCCTCTCAAGCGGCTCAAAGTGACACTTTGATTGTTTTTTTTTATTTTATTAATGTGTATACTATGACATTATAATGATAAACTTATAAATGGGACGCAACGCGTCCCTTGGCTTCTATTTTTAAGTTTTGAAAACAAAGCCAATTGGTACGGAAACTGCAACTCATGGCTATATTATTAATCCATCTTAAGCTTTTCATTTTCATCTTTTTTCATTATTCCCTCACGACAACACCGTGTCACTGCGCTTTGCAGCATGCAAAAAGATGTTAGCAATGACTTGTTCTATTCATAGCACTCATGTTTGAATAGACCAACGACTAAAAAAAGGCATTGTGTATGATAAAATACTCAAAATTACCAAAACAACGACTTTATATCCAATGTATCGAATGGCACCACTCTCAGAGGGGTATGTTTTTTCAAACACTTTTAACTTTTGTCAAAGCGATGGACCCTCCAAATAATTAGAGACATCTTTTTTTTTCCTCATATCATACTGTACGTATCATAGAATTTAAAAAAAATCACTACCTAAAATCTTTTGCAGCACCACATGCGCACATTGTGAAATTGGCCTCTCTCTTTTCAAAATAAATTAAAAAACGAAAGGTGGATTATGTGGCTCAGCGAGGCTATATGTAATATGTACCGAGTTTTGTATCATGAAAAAATCTTTTCAAGGCTACGTATGATAAATCACGATTTTATTGCCGCCAACAAACTTGGCTGCTTGGCTATTTCAACGTCACTCTTTGAAGAAAAAAATTAATACTGTAATCAGAGATCGCTCGGTCCGTTTCGAACCATGCACCGTTTTCACGAATTGTCACAGCCTCACAAGCAAGTTTAATGATGGCCAACACAAAATCACAAATCATGGTTGATTTCTTGATTATGAACATACAGTACCTCCCAACCCTTGCCTTTTAACTACTGTATTTCGGCACGCCCTGTTTCAACAAGACGTTAAAAATCAAAAAAGGTCGTCGACCGAATATAATACGTAGAGGAGCTGTGCAGATGAATCCAAAATCTTGACATTTCCACGATGCACAAAGCACAAAAAATCCAGTATCATATGGTCTCTCGAAAAAGGTACTGTATTTTGTGAATCACGGTGAAAGTGGCACCGTTTGAAAGAGAAGACGCACTCGGGTGTCATTTTTATATTGTTTGCTCGCCCGATGGACAAACTTTTCATGCTTGCAGATACCGGTATCGGTCAAACATTGAATCAATTTTCAAATTAATTTTCTCGACAACCGAAAAAACAACCAACATTGCTTTTTTTACTGTAACAACAACGTGTCGTCAAAAACACATCATGTTACTGTAATGATACTGTACGGCGCTTTTATCATACAGTAGCGTCGCGCGTGTCGAAGAAAGCACCTCTTGTTGAATCTCTATGATTGGGATGTTAATTTGTTAAATCGAGAATCTCACTCGTCTGTCGTCTCGCTCGAATCTCGAACAAAAAATTAGGTTAGGCGTAAAGTTTCATCATGCATTTTAGATTAAGTAGTGATGTGGTGGATTAAGTGATGTGGTGCATTATTACAGTATTACAGTATTATTGGGAAAAAGCTTTGTCTTCACTCTTCTTCATGGTACTCTGGAAGTCTGGATGTGATGAGAGGTTCAACACTTGCTTGTCTTTTTGTCGACTTTTTTGTGGATTTTTTTTCACTCCACCAGGCAAAGTTTTGAAGAAAAATGCTCGAGTTTTGTCAAGTGACATTCTCGAATCTCGCTTGAATCTCGTTCGATCTCGACCACGAGAATCTCGATCTCGATCGACGTGGAGATGACCCAAAATTTTGTCGAGACGACGAGACAAGACAAGGTGTGTGAATCTTCTCGTCTCGTCGCTCGCTTGAAGAATTAACAACCCTATCTACTACTGTATGTATGATACTGTATCGAATGAGACCACAGAAGAAGAAGAAGTCCAGTTTCATCGATGATGGATGATGGCTAAAAAAAAAACTCTACACAGAGAAGAAAATACACTTTTTCATCAAGGTCTTTGATCGCGATTTGCTCGTCTACAAACGTACAGTATGATAGTATAAAAAACCTGTAATTTTATTGCAGTTTTGCTAACAAATACTGTAGAGGGGCAAAAAAGCACCTAATGGGATGATGACTTGCGGCGCGCTAGCATCATCATGGGTTTGAACTTTTTGCATCGGTCATTTCACCAGGCTGCTGCAGCCTAGTCAGCGCACAAAAAAGTGCAAAATACTGTAAAAAATAAAAAAAATAAAAAAATAAAAATTCCATGCAATCCGCGAAACTTAATCTGGAAGTCTCAACCCTTAAATTTTTGCAAAAAAAATTCGCAGCAAAGCAGGCAATTTTCTCTGTCGATCGCCGTTCATGCGTCACTCTTTGGGCTTTTTTTCGTACTTTGGGGCGACTTAACATTTTGTCTGCCAATAGCAAATTGTTGGAGTTACCTGTTTGGGATGCATTGATCACTCGGAGTTCAAATTTGCCCATTTTTGGGATTTACTGTAAATGTGTGACCCCTGAATTTTTCAAAAGTGGTCGTAGCGCTTTGGACATTTAAGCTTTTTTGTAGCAAATTTTGCGCTGAATTCGATGCAGGTACTTTTGAGCAGTGTCGACCAAGCAGACGACGAGATAATGCAAAATAGGGCAAATTTGGTGTTTTTGGGATTTGCGCGCTCAAAAAAAGTCGGGCGCAGCCATCACGGATCCCGCGCACCAGCGATACTTCGTGCCGTGAAGCAGGTTACTTCTGCGGGCAGCAGGTAGGCTGTAAAAAAAATTCTAGAGGAACAATACTGTATGTAGGACATCAAAGTCCCAAAAACACGATTTGTCATTTTCTACAGTAAAGGCAAGTGTACAGTATCCTTTCTTGTTCAAAGTAGCCGGCAGCAGCAAGCATGGAAACAACAGGTCGCTTCAGGTCCTATCCATCGAGATCAAAAGTCAAACGTGCACGGATCAGGCACTTGTTGTATCATATTGTATTTGCGGTGTAAAATCCCAAAATAAAAAAATTGTGCCCTTTTTTTGTGCATTTCGTCGGTCGCTTGTTGTTGATGACTACTACAGTACCTTTTTTAAGAGGGGATGGCACGTTTTCCGTATGGTACCATACTGTAAAGGCATGCATACTTGCGCAACCTTTGAGGGTTGCCAGCGGGAAAACTATGCCGAATTGCAAAAAAACGAAAATTACAGTATGTACGTTTTCCGGTTATTATATGGTATGGTTCTCACATCCATTTGTCAAGACTCCAAAAGACGTTGATGATGCAGTACGGTAGGTTCATTTTATTTCATTTTAATTATTTTGCTGGGATCGAGCATGGCAAGAGGAAACAAGCGCACAGCCCAAAGAGACGTTGTCGGCTCCTTTACAAAAAAAAAGTGATCTTTTGATGGCTAGCGGTTAGTGCATGCCGACGGCACGGGCCTTTTCGGATTCTAGTCGCGAGTAGACCATGTACAGGGCCATTTGGTTGCTCTCTTGGGAGCCGGTGATGGTGATCAGGCGTTCTTGTGAGTCAGGCACAGGATCGGCGATCTTGATGTGGCTGCCGCTGACCTGGCGGATCTCGTTGATCTTGCTGCCACCTTTGCCGATGATACAGCCAACCTATTTTTTTTTTTAAAAAAAAAGAAGAGGCGTCAGAACGAAATTCATGTTGAATTTGTGTTTTTTCTTTTTCTTTTTCTTTTTTTTTTTTTACCATGTCATTGGGAATATAGATTTGCTGTGACTGGTTGCTCATGTTATAGTCCTGGCCGGCTGCGTTTCCGCCTGCACCGGGCATGGCCATGGGGTTGTAGCCCGAGCCCTGGTAAAAGAAGGGGGCCATGGGCATGCCTGGGATGGCGGGGGGCATCATGTAGGGAGCGGCGGGGGGCGCATGGTGGTGGCCAGCCGAGGCGCCACCGCGGCTGTTGTAGCGTGGGTTTGGCGCAGGGGGCATCATGGCTGCGGCGGCGGCGCCCTGAACGGGGATGGGGGAGAAGAGGAGCTGGCGCGAGGCATTGCGATCGGGGTGCTCGACGAGGATGGTTGCAACGCGCTCGACGGCGAGCTGGATGGCATCGGGGGAGCCCTGGATAGTGAGTGTGCGCTCTGTAGACATGGGCAGGGGCTCCTCGGAGGCGTTCATGCGCGAGCCGCTCATCTCCTGAATCGACTTGATGACCGAGCCGCTGCGGCCAATCAGGTTGCCCATGCGCGTGTCGTGGATCAGCAGGCGGATCGTCACGGTCGTCGGGTCGCGCACATTGTAGTCGTCCGACGCAGCCATCTCCTTGAGGATCTTGTCGGCGACCATATAGTACGCCTTGGCCACCGCCTCGGACGAACCAACCACCGTCAAAATACGCTCGTAAGCGCCAGGGATGTTCTCCGTCACATTGACGCGTGCAGACGAATATTCGCGAATTTCGCTGACATTGCGGCCACCGCGGCCAATGATGATGCCGGCGTCCTTTGTGCTGACCAGCGAACGCAACGCAATATAGTTGGATTTCTGACGATCGCCCTGTGCACGGGGCTCCGCAGCCGTGTCGTCGTCGTCCGACTGCGCGCGGCCATTGCCAGAGTGCCGCCGGTCCGATCGCTCGTCCCCAGCAAAAGAAGGCGCTTTGGTCGCAGGATCAGGCACCGCCTGGCGCTTGGGGTGTCGGTCCTCCTCATGTCGCTCATAGCCGGTAATCACATCATCGTCATCTTCCAATCGAGGGCGCTTTGAGCGGTCCACAGGCGAGCGTGTTGTTTCTTCAGAATCGGGCATCTTTGTATAATAAGAAAAAAAAAGGTCAATGGCTGGTTTTCGCCATGAATTACCCTTTTTTCCCACCTTTCAAAAGTTGTTGGCTAAGAAAGTTAGAAAAGAGAGCGAGATGCAATAAAAAAAGCGTAAAAAGAGACAACGATGAGCCCGTGGAAAGACAGGAGGTTGGGCGTAACTGGCCTCCTTGTGGGTGCTTTTCCGTGGTTTTTTTTTTCATTTGAAAGCTTACCAAAAAATAAGAAAATCTGTAAGTGAAAAACGAATTGCGTGGGTTCAATTCAAGCAGTGAGAGGTGCGGAATGGAAAGAAAAAGAGGGAAGGTGTGCTTGTGAATGCTGGGATCAAGAAAAAGATGGAATGAGGAGAGGTGAAAAAGGTGTGCTAATCTGTAAAAGGGGGAAGAAGAGAGTCAAATGTCAGGGATCGTGGTGGTGAGTGAGGCAAATCATAGTGTGTCAATACCAGCAAATGCAGGGTGGAGGAGAAGGAGAAAGGAAAAAAAGGGTCTTGCAACGAGAGATGACGCTACAAGGGTGTGAAAAGAAAAAAATGAAAAAAATAAAAAGCAACAAAGAAAAAGACAATCAAAAGGGAAAATGGCCAGAAAAAATGGATGATGATCATTCGTTATTTTCGTGAGAGACGCACAGCTGTTGCACCGCCTCATTTTTTAGCATGAATTGGGCGCTTTTTGGTGGCCAATGCCCGCCACTCCCTCATTTTTTTTATCTGCAGGCCTCTTTTCACGTGCTCCCTTTTTTTTTTTTTTTTTTTTTGTATATTCCGCTCGCATTGAAACAAAGGTGTGCGTCATCATCGGTCATTGAGCACCAAAAAAATAAAAAAAAAAAAAGAAAAGGAGCAAACGCATTTCTTTTATCACCTTTTCCTTGCCACGCGCAACACTTCGCGTGCCAATTCCCTTTTTCATGTCAACTGGCGCAAAAAGGCAAAAAAAAAAAAAAAAAAGTTGGTCTCAGTTGAGTAACAAAATGGGGGGAGGCGCGCCAACAAGGCGGGACACGCGCGGCAATTGAAGTGCCGGAAAACGAGGGTGGGGGGTGACGCCCGACTGATTGACAGTTGACATGACCGGGCGAACATTGGCCATGATGCACGTTGCGGAATTGGTGTGACCATGCGGTTTACGCCTGTGACCTGGTGTTTCAAACCCGACTGTTTGGTTTTTTTTTCGAGAAAAAGAGCCCCTTCCTCCTAAACTTCCCCCCACATCTCTCAAAAACTGAGATGTCAATGTCTCCTTGCATTTGGAGAGCGTGATTGTTTACTTGAGATTTAGAGTTTATTTTTTGTCGCTCTTTTCGCTGCAATTCCCTCTCTTTCTTTGTTTTTTGCATCATTGTTCGCGTTTCTCTTTTGCTTTCAATGTCTTAGTTGCTATCGTCATTTCCGAGGGCCTTTTTTTTTGGCGGGGAGGGGGGAAGGCAAGGCGCGCTTTTTTCTGCTGTGCCGCCCCAATCTTGCCTCGATGACGCTTGTGTGGTCTTCTTTTTTGCTTTTTTTTATTTTCTCTACTTTTTTTCATACGCAAAAACAAAAAAAGTGACGAGAGAATTTGGCGCGCTATTGTTCTCTCTTTTTACGCGCATTCGGCCAACAAGCGATTATTTTGATCATCCAAGAGTTGATCAAAACAGATGACAGACCAACGTAACGTTAGCATCCTTCCGCCACCCCCCTCAGTTTAGGAAAAAGAGCCGCCTCAGTCAACACCCCATACATAGCCGCACCTTGCCCAAACACACACAATCACACACACGCACCGCACACACACGCACACACACACACACCAACATAAAAAAAAAGCAATCGAGGCGGCCCTTTCCCTCCCTTTTTTTTTTTTTTTTTTTTTTTTACATTCGCCCCTCACCGATTGATTTCATTCTCTTTCACAAAAAAAAAAAACAATCGGGGGGGCCCTTTCCCCCCCTTTTTTTTTTTTTTTTTTTTTTTTTACATTCGCCCCTCACCGATTGATTTCATTCTCTTTCTTTTTCCTCTTTTTCTCTTTTTCCTTGCTTGCCCACGATAGAGTACAACTTGCCCACGACAACAGACGACACGGAGGATCCAAATCAGCCCACGACGACGACACCGACGACGGCAGCAGCTCTGGCGCCACGTCCTGCGGCCCCGGCTGCGTCGTCGTCGTCTGCCGCCGCCGCCAGCACCAGCACCAGTACCAGCAGCAGTAGTGCGAGTGGCGGGGGGCTGAATCCGCAGCCCATCAACACCTGGGTGATCCAATCTTCGTCCGAGCGGTACACAGCGCCCAAAATCTACGAATACACGCCGCACCAAGGCCACGACATGGATACCCTGCATGTCACCTTGCAATGGGACGACGCTGCGTATCTGGACGGGCTTAGGATCGCCGTGGGTGCCGCCATCCAACCAACACACATTTACATGGATCCAACCACAAAGATGATCCAGCTTACCTGCTACGCGCCTCTCTGGGCACACACACAGTCCCCAGACAAGTCCGTCACTCTCTACATCCTCGTCTATGATTCAAACGCACGCAATGTCATCGATGCATGGCCATTTGGCTACTTTACATACATCCCACGAAAACGGCCTTCCTCGGAAATGCCAGAAGACTTTGAATTGACTACAAAACGCGCTCGAGGCAAGCCAAAAACAACAAAAAAAAAAGAAAAAAAAAAGGAAAAAGAGAGCGTGTCGCGTCAAATTCCGCCACAAACCTCGGCTGACCCTCTTTTTTGGCGCCAAACAGGGTCGTCGCAATCTCAGCAACCCTACGTGTTACCCGAATACTCTTCGTATTACGACCTGCCCTCACAATACATGGCTACATCCACCCCAGGTGGTACCAGATCTCATCAGCCCTTCTTCCAAGGTAAGAAAAAAAAAAAAAAAGCTCCTCGTGCGTCCCACTCTTGCCACTGGTCGTATTTTTCCCCTCTCTGCGTCTCTCCCTCTCTCGCGCTTCCTTCGTCCTCACGGTCGCTCGATCAATTGGTCTCGGGATCACACCCCTTCTTGGTTTTGCCTTTTTCAACCCGGCCCCTCTTTGTCCAGTGACCAAAACGAGGGTCATGACCGCGATCCAATTCGACGGGATGACCTCATGGGGGGCTGGGTTGGGGGGAGGAGTGTGAAGTGTGGCCAGAAAAGGGGGGGAGTGTGCTAGCCCACAGAAGGAGGAAAAAGAACAATGAATTTTTTTTTTTTTACCCCACTTGCAAATATCCTTTTTTTTGCTGTCCGCCACTGTGCCCTTCTCCTCCCCTCCCCCCGTCCCCGTGCCCCTCCCATATCACCACCAGCTCCTTGCATCTTCCCTCTTTTTAATTTTCCTTTTTATTTTTTGACTCACTCTTCCACTTTTTTTTTTATTTTTCATTTTTAACAAAAAAAATGATAGACACGCCCGCTCCAGGCCAGATGATGTATCCGTATCGTCAAGGCCAAGAAGCCTATGGCTATGCATCGGATCCAATGGGCTTGCCCACACAATCGATGGGTCAAGTGACACCGTCAGGTGTGATGCCTCACGAATTGGCATCCACGGGGTCGTATGGCGCGCCACCGCCGCCAATGCAATCACAGTTGCCGGTCGCGCCGCCGCAACGGCATCAGGCGCCGCAGCCGCATCCATCGACGAGCAGTGGCGGCCATCAAGCCGTGCTTGCGCCGGCACCGCCCGCCTATTCGTCGCCGTACCAGCCGCGTGCGACCCCTGTGGTGCCCACGTCGCCGTCCACATCCATGGCGTCGTCCACCATGCACTTGTCGTCAATGGCAAGCCTGTCCGAGGCCGCGGGCGGCGCGGATCCCTTTGCGCAATTGATCAGTCATGCGGATCTGGTCATTGAGGGCGACATGATGGCCATGGTCCACAATTGGTCCGACCAGGAGCTGCAAGACCGTCGCCGACTTGTCCAGTTTTGGCGTCGACAGACACAAAACCAGATCATTTGCCAATGCCAGGCCATTGCGCCCACAAATCGCGCCAATCACCCGGAAGAAATCATCATCTCGTGCATCTACTGGGCCGACAAGAACGACTATTACATCACCTCGGTCGACATCATCTATTTGCTCGAGGGACTCATTGGAGCGCGATTTACCACCGAAGAACGAAATCGCGTCCGCCGCAATCTAGAGGGATTGCAGCCGTTGACCGTCAGCAAAGGAAGAGATGACACCGCAGACTTTTTTAGAATGATCATGGCCTTCAATCACCCAAAGCCGCGCAACATTGAAAAGGATCTCAAGGTGTTTCCTTGGACATCGCTGCCAGAGGGTATGAAAAAGATCATCAGCAAATACACCGCAAGTTACAGCAGCACCGCATCACTCTTACCATCCTCCTCGACATCCACCTCTCCACCACGCCCACCACCCCCCGGCGCCGCTCCTCCATCCATATGAAATGCTTTCATTTTATTTTTTTCGCCTCCAATTCCCCCCCTTTTTTTCTCCACCATTTGCTGTATCTTTTTTTTTGTCACCCACTTGGTCCAGCCCTGTACATGATGACTCTTCCTCTCTTTGCATACTCGCTCGCTCGCCCGGCCTGCGCACTCACATGTAATTCCCTTTTTTTTTTTTTCTCTCTTCATTTGTTTCGACATCCGCCCGGCACTTTCAACTCCGCGCACGCGTCTTGGCTGTCCCCTGCTAGCTTTCTTTTCGTACAATTCCTTTGTCGCACGGACATGACCCCCCGTTTGGCCTCTCCCTTGATCCCTTTCCCCCTCCCCATTCTCTCTCTCTCTTTTTCTACTCTTTGTATTGCCTTATTCTCCCCCTTTTCTTTTTAATGACTAGTTCCTGTGTAGTTTAGACCCCCCTTCTTTCTTTGCCATTGGCATTGCGCAAATCGACTGCGCACGTAATAAATAGCTCCTTTCCCCCTTCCCCGTGACCGCATCATGCCAAAGGCATGCGTCATCTGCCTTGAACCTTTTATTTTCGGTGCAGCCAGTGCGTGTGGGTGCAGTAATTGCGTGGCCGCGCGTCCGCGCGCGCGGGTAGCCCGGTTCCAAATGAGGATGCATCTCCTTCCCGAGCCGATTCTTTTTTTTTTTTGGTTGTTGTTGGTTGTACAAGAAGCCAAATACGGGTACGAAACGGGGTCATTCGCGCGCCAAATCTGAGCCTCTTGCCCCTTTTTTTCAACCCCCAAAACAACCTTCCAAGTCCGTGATGCACAAAAAAAGCACCATGTGCTCGCCAGTCGCGTGCATTTTACGCGGCAATCACCTCTTCATTACGCAGCGCCTTCTCCCCCCCTTCCTCCCTCTGCTTTTTTCTATGCAATCATGATGCAATCACACCGTCATCAGCGCTCCCCTTGTCAAACATTGAAATAAAAGAAAAAGATTGAAAAAAAGAAAAAGATTGAAAAAAAAAGAAAAAGATTGAAAAAAAAGAAAAAGATTGAAAAAAAAGAAAAAAACGAATGTCATGCGCACTTTCATGCGTCGCCGACGCACCTCGCGCTCGATTTGCCTTCCATATCCACTCCCCCCCAAAAAAAAACAGGGTTGCATTTGGTTTGGCGCCAAAAAGAAAAGAAGAACGAGAGAGAGAAAAAAATACAAAAGGTCACGCTTTGTTTGTATCATGCGCGACGGCAAGAGAGGCAAGAAATATAAAAAATACAAAAAAAAACAAAATAATGGCACCAAGGGCGGGCAATTATAGCAGATACTTAAAGTCACGGCCCTGTTTGCCGATTTTTTCACCGGCATCGATCATGGTGTTGAGATGTCTGAGGCGGAACTTGAGGACGAGCGCACACAAAGCAGCCAGCATCATGGCACTACCCACAACCATATTGGACCCCGTGTAATTGGGCGCGTCGACCGTCCAGCTCGAGTACAATGCAAATGTCGTGATCAGCGCACCAAAATTGCCCACCGACGACACAATCCCCGTTGCCGACGCCACGGCCACCGCACCCTCCTTGGAATTGGCCGTCCAAGCCATGCTCTACAAGTGGTTAAAGAAAAAAAGAACGCGTGAGCATAATGACGAGAAAAGGAGTATTTTTTTTTCGTTTTTCTTTCTTTCTTTTTTTTTTTTTTTTTACCAGTGGCACCGTCGGATATGTCCCGCCAGTGACAAGCATGAGGCCAAAGTAGCGCGCAGCCACTTGCTTGGAGAAGGTCAGAACAACAAAACCGACAAACGAGACAATGCACATGCAAATGATGAACCAGCCGCGGTCTTGATAGTGGTCGCTAAGACGCGTCACAATCATCACGCTGATGCAGCCGAAAATGTATGGCGGGATGCTCATCAAACTCACTTGCAGCGAGTTGTACGTGCCAATCTGCTGCACAATCTTGGGCAAAAAGTACCCGAGAGACGTTGCCGCCATCACCTTTTTTTTAAAAAAAAAAAAAAGAAAAAAAATGAGGGATAAGGGTACAATGAGCCGCGTCGCGCCTCAATTGCCTTTTTTTGCTCTTTTCTATGCCTTTTACCGGTGTCAAGTACAGAATACAAAAGAGCCACACTTTGTAATCGGTCAATTGGGTCTTGAGGTTCTGCAAATCGCGCTTGATGATCACTTTGAGCGGCTCGCCCTTCCTTTTTTGTTTGATCGGCTTGCCGTCAGGCGCAGAGCCGCTTTGAAGATGTTGGCCATCCAAGCTACCTAGTGCAAGGCTGCCATTGTCATTGTCATTGTCGTCGTCAACAGCCGTTGAGTGGCGCAGTCGTTGCGTGGCCAATCGGCGCTCTTCCTCGGTCAGGAACCTCTTGGCGCGCTCAGGTGTCGACGGCAACACGTACAGCGTCAGGACGCCAAAAATGATGGACAGGATGCCAAAGATTAAAAAGAGCCATTGGAAGCCATACAAGCCGCCGCGCCCGTCAATCAGTTGGCATAAATATGAAATAAGCCCACCAAACGCGCCAGAAAGAGGACCAGCCAGGTACGTGAAGCCCAATCGCGTTGAAATCTCCTCGGGGCGATACCACAGAGTCGTGTAATACGCTAAACAATAAAAAAATGAGTAAAAATTAAAAAAAAAAAAACAAAAGTGGTGACAATAGAGCACCACATGTCCCTGGGATACAACTTTTTTTTGGATTTTTGACAGGTTTTTTACCGATGCCCGGCCAGAATCCAGCCTCAAACACGCCGAGCAGGAAACGCAGCAGGTAAAAATGCCATGCTTGTGAAATGGCGGCCATGCAACCGGTGACAATGCTCCATGTGATCATGATGCGTGCGATCCAAAAGGCAGGATTGACATTGGCCATGATCAGGTTGGAAGGAATCTCAAAGACAATGTACGCCACGTAAAACACGCCTGTGCCAATGCTGGTCTGCTGCGCCGACAGGCCCGCCACCGACGCCAAGTCATGCCCTTGCTGCTTGTTCATCGTGAAAGAATAGCCAACATTCACGCGGTCCTCCACGGATAAAAAGTACAAAATAAAGATCCACGGCAGAATCCGCCAGTCAAGCTTGCGCAGCAGCTTCTTCTCGTCCTCCTCGTATGTTGTGACGCTGGATAAAGACTCGCTGCCCCCAGGCGTGCGCTGTCGCAGCTGATCCGAACTTGTGTCAACCGCCATGAAAAAGTAAAAAATAGGCGGAAGAAAAAAAAAAAAAATGAAACGCACAAATTCAAAAAGGAAATTGAAAAAGACGCGCCCGTTTCCTCCGTTTTTTTTTTTTTTTTTTTTTTTTTTTTTTTTTTTTTTTTTTTTTTTTTTGCTCTCTTTCTCTCTTTTTTTCTTTCTACATGCGCACTTTTTACTATTCCACGGTCAGAAACATGGATAAAACAAGCTCTCTAATGCCTTGCTCCGTCTTAAAGTCACTCAGTGACGCGACACAAGGCTCACTGCCACCATTCACGCTTCAATTCTTGCCCGACTTGCGCGCGCTCTATTACGCAAATGACGCTGTCCAGGCGTTTTCCATTGACGACTTTGCCACATACTATGACGAGTACTGCAGGAACGTGCTCTTGGCCATTTCCACGGGCCAAATTGCCGAGGTAGGGCGATATTTAACAAGGGCGCGACAACGTGACGGCGTGAGGGCCTGTAGGTTTGCAAAACTCGCGTTTCCCCCCTTCCTTTTTTTTTTTTTTTTACGCAGCTCGAGTCTGCCAGCTTCAAGCTACACAATCTCATCAAGCTTGGCCAGTCCCCGATCGTATTTATAATGCTCACAAGCCATCGCTCGTTGCTCTTGGACATGATTTCCTTTTGGGACGACTATTTGTACGAGGTAATGCTATTTATAAAGAATTGACACGCTCACGGCGCGCGTGCTTGGCTGACCCCTTGTTCTTATTTGTCACAGGTGCTCGTCCTTCACGCGATTCCGCGCTTGGGATATGAGATTAACATGGCAAAAGTGGCAAATCTGCAAGAATATCTGCAGAATATGCCATTGATGCTGAATTCGACCTATCACGCGTTTCCCTGCTTCGTGCAGAGGCGTTTGAAGGTCGCGGAGGACGCACTCGTGGTTTTGCGTCGCCGTTTGACTCTCCATTTCCACGCGCAAAACCTCGTCAGCCTCCTCAACGACAAAACTATCATCACTGCAATGCGAAGCGGCTGGGAAACGATCGACATGGACGACGTCGTTGCAGAAACAGCTTGGCTCATGGACAATCCCTCTCAATCGCCATTCAAGGACTGTGCGTAAAAACAAAAAAAAAAGAGAGACAAAATCAAGTGCTGTACACGGTCATTTGGAGCTGACAACCGTTTTCTTTTCTGCAAAGTTGACAAGGAAATGAAATGCTTACTCGACAGCGCTGCGCCACCATCCATCGGTGCCTGCTTGAGCTTGATCAGGTCACTGACTGCTGGCTTGCTTCAGTCGCAGGTAAAAATAGAGAGAAAGAAATGCTGTATTACCGTAATTGCCCGGATTTTGTCGAGCTCATCTGACTCGTTGTTTTATCAGACCAACCCAGAGGACGACGTCGTCGACTTCCCCGTGGCGCCTGATACTGCCAATGACGCGTACATGAAATGGAATACATGCTTTGGCTTGGTTTTCCAGCGATTGCAAATCTTGCCCGTGTCAACCATCAGTAAGCAAGACCAGAGCAAGCGTGTCATGATGTCATACGCCCACGTCGCAGGCGTGCCTGAGCTCATTGTTCCCCCCTTTTTTTTGCTTGCTTTCCTAGATGCGTTCCAAGACTTGCGCTTTTTCTTTGACTACGCGGTGTATTACCATCTAAACGAGAGCCTGTACTCCGCATTGGATCTTGCTCATTGATGCCTTGTGACCCGCCATCCCCCTTTTTCCAACGACACCTCTGTTTCCTACGCGCTTCCCTTTTCCCCATATTTTTCAACGTCTTTCTCCATGATCACACCCCCTTCAGCATTTGCCTGCTCCATTCCCTTTTTTACTTTATTATCAGAAATCAATCCGTACTGTAAAAGTAAAAAATTAGTGTCATGCATACAGTATCATACTCCCATGCTACAGTTTCATAGGCACAAATCAATAAAAAATAAGAAACAGAGCGTTTTTCTGATTTTTTTGCATGTGGGTTGTGGGATGGCTCAAAATTGGCTCGTCTTTTTTGCCTTTTGGAGGTTTTGGGGTGCACTGAACAAAGGTTGCTGCGGCAGCCATTTAGATTGCGCTGATCGAAAAAAAGGGGATAGAGCTACAGTATCATAGCTAATGACATTTATTTTTTAACCAAAACCAGACAATTTAATCCTTTTCTTCATACTGTACGTATGATACTGTACTGTACAGTAATACAGTAGTACTGTAGTACTGCTTTTACTGTATAGTAAGTAATACAGTAAAAGACAGTAGCAGGACATTTGAGTTATCCTCTCGTAATGTCGTACTGTAAATGGCTTTTAAACCAGGAATAACTTGGGCCGTTGGCAAGAAAATGGGCTTTTTGCCATACAGTAAATTCACATTTTCGGCCCACAAACACTCAATTTTTATTCGATCAGACTGAAATTTGCACGAGTAGTACGAGACACATTTGGGTGTCATTTACAGTAATCTCTGCCCGACAAACCCAATGCGTGACCTTTGTACACTTGGGACGTTTGGCCAAAAAATTCAAGCGTGATTTGCTCGGCAACGAGCTAGATACCGTAACCCATGGCAAGCTCGCAGTGTCAAAAGATACAGAATTTGATGCTCTGTCAAATGAGACGAGTTTTACTGGCGTGCGACAAAAACCGGTCAAGAAATTCAAGTTTCTGAAATTTGACATTGATCACTTTTTTCTCGCGATCCGTCAAGTCAACCCCCGATTTTTATTGCAGATTTGATTACAAAGACGGGGTCAAAGCATCTGCTGACATGACTCTCAAAGCTCTGGTGTGTAGGTTACCAAACTGATTTGAAAATTCTCGGGGCCTCAGCCAATCAAACCGGGGACCCTCCAGGTGCATTTTGGGCTGACCACCTTTTTTCTTCTAAAAATCTAAAAAAATATTTCACCACCAAAGATTCGTTGCAACGCCACGAAACTTTGCCAACTATAGGATTTGGCTCCTCTCTTTCCAGAACAAAATTAAAATTCCAATGTCATTGGCCTAATTCGACGAGAAAATTGACATTGCTGAAATTTTGGCTGTAAGGCATTTTTCAAAAATCATTTCGCGGTAAAATCGTAATTCAATCACCGCCAAATTTAGCGTCTTGTATTTTTTAACGCCCCTCTTTCCATAAAAAAATAAAACCAAGAGGTCGCTCTGGCCGTTGTCGAGATAATCACCGATTTCACGAATTTTTCACAATTGCAATATTGGCTGCCACAAACCATGATTGGATCGGTTCCAAAATTTGCCATTAGGTAATTTTGGCACGTCAATTTACAAATAAACGTTAAAAACCAGTGGGTGATTAGACTGTTGTCGACAATTTTAGAAATTTGGCAATTTTCCCATGATTTTCACAAATCTAGTCTTAAAGACCACAAACCATGGGTTGATTGTCTCTCTAAACTTACACAGTAGGTTATTTCGGGGTGTTATTTCCATACAAACTTTTAAAAACCAGAGGTTGGCTTGGTCGTTATGCAGATGAATTCGAAATGTCGTTATTTTCACAAATTTATTAGCACAGGGTGGACTCGAAATATCCTGTGGATCGCGGTGAAAAAAGTAACTATCGAAGGAGACACACTTGGTGTCATTTTCGGATTGTTTGCTTGCCCTATGAACGAACTTTGCACGTTGCATACTTGCTTTGAAAATGACAATGCATGTTTTTCAGATTTTGACAGCCTGCCTTGCCTCCAGAATTTTTTTTGCAGCCTACATGCTCGCCAATGAAAATTTCCCCACAACACAGACTACGGCTCAGTGCTCAAAACGGACTCGCCCGATTTTTTTTGGACATGAAAAAAGCCAAAAGCCTCATTTTGTACCTATTTTGTATTTATCTGGTTGTCCACGTGGTTGACCCCGCTCAAAAATGGCTGCATCGCATTCAGTGCAAAATTTGCAACGAAAAAGCTTTAACCCCCAAAGCGCTACGACCACTTTTGAAAAATTCAGGGGTCACACATTTAAATCCCAAAAACGGGCAATTTCGAACTCCGAGTGATCAATGCATCCCAAACAGGTAATTCCGATGATTTGCTATTGGCAGACAAAATGGCAGGTCGCCCCAAAGTAAGAAAACTGCCCAAAGACAGTGACGCATGAACGGCGATCGACTTGAGAAAATTGCCTACTTTGGTCTAAATTTTTTTGCAAAAATTTAAGGGTTGAGACTTCCAAATTAAAGTGCCTTGGATTGCATGGAATTTTTATTTTTTTATTTTTTTATTTTTTTTGTTTTGCGCTTTTTTATGCGCTGATGACTGGGCTGCAGCCTAGTGAAATGACCGATGCAAAAAGGTAAAATCCAAGCTAGCGTGCTGCAAGTCATCCCATTAGATTCTTCGTTCCCTGTTTGTTAGTAAAACTGAAATAAAAATTACAAGTTTATTAGGCCATTCTCGAGCAAATGGCAATTGCAAAAATTGATCGGAAAAGCTATTTTCTCAATCAGTTTTGATCAGATGACGGTAAAACTTGTTGCATTCGACAGCTATTCAGAAGCTGAAATCGACACGTTAAAAGTACCAGAGGTTGTTTTCCCGGATGTCGAGAAAATCGAGTTTGAAAATTTATCCAATGTTTGATCATCGATTTTTGCATGCAAGCATGTAAAGGCTGTCAATCGGGCGTGCAAACAATCTAGAAATGACATTTGAGTGCTTCTCTTTTTAACGGTGTCAGTTTCTTCATTGGCCTCCACCAAATATTTCGGGGTCGTGTGCAAAATTTGTGAAACTCACGGCATTTCGGATTCATCTGCAAAATGACCAAGCCGACCTCTAGTTTTTAAGAGTTTGCAGGGAAAGAACACCCAAAAATTACCTAATGAATAGGTTTGGGGAGGTGACATGAGCGTGGCATTACAGTAGGTTCTGGATATATCGGCACCTGCTATATCGGTTTTCGCGCTATATCGGCAGGATTTTGAAAGTTTTTTGAAAAATACAGCCAAATGCCGATTTAGCTTATATCGGCACCTTCAGATTTGATTTTTCATCTAAAGATACCCTATGTAGTGCCATACAGTGCCCGTCAAAAGTGGACGAATGTTTGCTAAAATTTACTTTAACCCGTGATTTCTCATGAACGGCTTAATAAATTGCAAATAATTTTTTAATACATTTTATAGAACTCATTGTTGGCTATTTAATGGTAGTATTTGTGTAACATTTCAGCCAATAAGAACTGAGCTGTGATTAAATTAAAACTGACTGTACATTCGTCCAGTTTTGACGCCGTTTCTGATTACTACAAATTCACACAAAATGATTGTATTTGCAGTAATTGAGATTCATAGAATATCATGAGACATCGTTTGTGCAAATTTTGAACACGATCAGAGCTGTTATAAAGCAGTGAGAGCCAATGATAACTCTTAAAATTTAGCTGGGGAAAAACGAAATAGCATCACAGATCAAAAACTTACCATGTTAACCAGCCTTGAAACAATCAGATTTTGTAAAAACGTTCTCAATAATGCTATTTAGTTGCAATTTGATGTTATTGGCAATGTGTTTTTG
>KV441889.1:409903-435751 GCA_001650995.1 Gongronella sp. w5 | reverse complement strand
ACCCATTTACCGCGTCTATATAAAAAAAAAAAAAAAAAAAGCGAATAAAACAATACAAAAAAGGAGGAGGGGTATGGTCAAAAATCGAGGCAAAAAAAAGAGGCACGCGTCTCCTTTAAAAAAAGGGCACTTTTAAAAACGACGCAGCTTGACTTGGATGCCGCTGACGGGGGATCGGCCACTTTCTTCCTGCGTAAAGGTGGCGAACTCTAAAAGAAAATGGCACATGAAAATACAAAACTCATCAGCAAAAAGGGGAAAATGAGGCGAAATGAATAGAACCCTGGATGACAGGCGGAGAGAATGGACGTGCACGCCGGCTGGCACAGCTTCTTTACAGTATTACCTTGGTGATAGCCGAGGCCTTTGAGCTGCACCATGCCAATCAACGTCACAAGATCGGGCAGCACAGGCGCCATGGCAACGAGCGTCACTGTCTCGTGTGCTTGTAAACACCTCTCAATCTGCGTTAAAAATGAAGAAAAAGCTTAAAACGCCATTTGGACGCGCCTCTTTTTCCATTTTGTTCTTGTCTTTTTTTTACCCATGCAACATAGCGATCAAACCCATGGGCAAGAATGGGGGCTGAGGCGGTCGCAATTTGATGAATTGGATGGATATTATGATCGAGGGAGATGAAACTTGTTGGCGGCAATGTGTCAATGTCTTGTTGTGCCAACCTGGGCTGTGCAGCGGCGGCCGTTGCGGAGGATCGTCGGCGTGATGCGGCCGGTGCTTTGGCTTTTGCGCCCTTTTTGTGTGTTTCTGCAGCCGGTGCCACGGTTGTCGATGCTTTGCGCTGCTTTTGTGGCTGCGACGCGTGCTTGCCGTCACCGTCGCGTGCCTTGCGTTCTTGGTTGCTAGCCGATCCAGCCGGCTTTTCGTTTTGTTGCTGCTGTTGCTGCTTTTTTGGCTTTTTCTTGTCTCTGCGGGCCTCGTTACCCTTTGACGACTGCGTGGGCGTGGTCTCTGCAACTGTCGCGGTTTTATTTTTCTTGGGTGCAGCAGCTCCAGGCGGTGTAAACGCCAGGGCGTTGGGGTTCAACATGGTGACACTTTCAAACGAGAGGAAAAAAAAAAAAGAGACAAGGAAAAAAGCGAGGTCCGTCCTACTTTCCTGCCCCGATCGTGCCATTGTGGCCCGTTTATGCATGCTCGGCTATTCTCTCGCTCTCGCATATTCATGTTTTGCCCTCTTTTCCCCCAAGATTTCATGGTTTCTAATCTTTTGCCCCAAAACAATAGTCATGCTGCCCCAGATGTTCATGATTTTTCTCGGTAAAAAAAGTCGCATTGGCTAAAGTCGCCACGTTTTGCCTCCCCCCAAAGGAGCCATTTCAATGTCCTCAACCGGTCCCCTTTTTTTTTTTTTTTTTTTTAAAAAAACTACCTCTTTTTTTTCGCTCTTTCTCCTTTTTTCTTTTCTTTTTCGTTCTCTTTTTCTTTTTCGGCTTTATGGACTGGCTTATTGTGTTTGTGTTTCAGAGAATATACCAGTCGCCGCTGCTGCTGTCGGCATACAAGCTGTACAAGCTGCTGTATCGCTGGACGACCAATACCACCGAGATCTACCGCATATGTCACACAGCTGCCAAACAGCTGCCGTCAACAGTCGTTTCCTACAACCCGGCCGACTATGACCAAGACTGCGACGCCGTGCCCTTGCTAGAAAAGACCGCAGCAGACAATATTGACACCATGGCTGCAACACTGCCGCCGGACGTTATTTATCAAATAGGTAAAGAGCGACACGCGCAAATCGAGTTGAAAAAAAGGCACTTTTTTTTTTCTCCTTCCAAGTAGCCGCAATGGCTAATATATATATATTTATTTTTTTTTTTTGCTTCTGTTGATGATTTTTTGTATGTTTCAGATCGATCCATCCTCTATTCCACGCAACTACAGGTAAAAATTTCGCACGGCTCAGGACGTCTATTCGTCCATTTCATGGCTCATTCCCGTTTCCACCCCCCCGCTCATTGCAGGTAGAGCGACGTCAATTAGAGTCCAAGGATGCGACACTAGACACCATCACACATGCCGTCTTCACCAAAAAACGTTTCCCAGGCACAATGGCAAGGTAAAAGGGTCAAAAATAGCAGATCAAATGGGCAAATTGGGCGCACGACATGTGAATCTGGGTCTCACTCGTGTTTTTTTTTTAGCCCTGAAGCACAGATCTTGCGTGCCAGTCTCAGCCAAATTGCCGCGACATATCAGCTGACACGTGAAGTCAATCATCGAGCGCACACCAAATATGACAGCACCAACACACAACACGAGCAAAAGCTTTTCAAGGTAAGCATTGGCCAACATTTTTTCTGTTTTTTCCCTTTTTTTTGCCGCAGAAAACATGTTGGGGTGGCACGGGGCACTTGCGCCAGGTCCACGCAAAAAAAAGGGAGAATAATTCACCCACACCTCGTTTATTTTATTGTTTTTCCTTTTTGACAGCTGTGGAATCATTTAATGCCAGATACGAAGTTGGAAGCGCGCATTTCCAAGCAATGGACGGACATTGGGTTTCAGGGCCAGGACCCTGCGACGGATTTCCGCGGCATGGGGTTGCAGGGTCTGGATGATCTTGTATATTATTGCAAAACGTATCCGTCGTCGGCGTCGCGCGTCTTTGTCGGCTCACAACACCCGGTCTCGTGGTACCCCTTTGCCATTGTCGGCATCAACATCTCGCAATTCACGAGCCAAGTCTTGCGCACACGCCAATTGCAATTTTATCTATTCAAATATGGCGCCGTCCACGACACGTACCAAGACCTATATTGTAAGAGCATTGTTTTTCACCACGCAATTGCACAAAAAAAGGTGATGTCCCGTCTGAAAACTGATTTTACTTTGTTTTTTTTCCCGCCCTTTTTTATTTTTTTCATGATACCAGGCTACCTGTTCCACAGCTTCAACGAGTATTGGCATAGCCACGAAAGCCCACGGCTGACGGTCATGGATTTTGAAAAGGTGTTTCAGCAATTCAAGCGCAAGATCCAAGTTGAAATTGCCGGCCATCGCCTTGCGCCGTTGCATGTGGTGCTGCGCTCCACCCCTCTTTCGACGGCCGCCGACGAAAAGGTCACGGCCACCTCCAGTGATGATGACAGCAATCAAAGCAAAAAGGAGACTATGATCGGGCCCGTGCGTGCCAGGCGAAGTGTGCCGTGAAAAGCCTTTTTTTCACCGCGTAATAATAAAGCCTTTTTTTTGTACATTCCAAGGCTCCTGTCCTTATTTCAATTGAAAGAGGGGAACAAAGTACGTATATCTGTGTGTGCGAATGAGAGGGTGAATCCAGGGCCTAACACACAAATGCGCAAACGAGACCTTTGGATCAATGTCAACTTGGGAGGCAAGCACTCATTAACCTTTTTCGGTGATCCATCGCTCGTAAATCGCTTGTATGCATTATTTGAGGGGCAATGACTCCCTTCGTTTCAGGTAAAAAAACGGCCGAAAATGCTGTAAAACAGACGTTGGTCAATGCCAATTGGACGGCAAAAAGGCAATTAGCCATTTTGAGCGACACCATCGAAATAAGCGCTTGTGTGCACAATTTGAGGGGGGCGTTGGCTCGCTACAGCCAAGGAAGGATCTCACGTTTTGTTTTAATGGCAAATTTATGCACATTGCCGATCCGTGCCACCAAGGAGGCGACCCGATACAACACATACGATGACGATTAGATGTGATGCCATCTTTTTTTGACAGGCTGCAAGGCATGATTTGTTTGTGATTGACATGTGACGCATAATAAATGGTGCATTTTACAACAATGACATCATTGTTCAAATAAAAAAAAGGCACAATTGGTGGTTTTTTATATTTTAAAAATAAATAGAGTATAAAGATATACCAGGCATGGACGTGAGAGGGGGAGAAGCGCGTGGATGGAGGGTGGATATTAAAAAAAAGAAAAAAAGAGGATGAGGTGTGATCTACAAATCGATTTTGTGTGTGTGTGTTGCAATTGATTGGGGGAGTGAGTGGAGTGTGTGTTTCAGCCCGATGTCCAGGAGGATTTGGGGGAGGAGGGAGGATACATCTAGAAGAGAGTGGCCAAGACACCAAAGAGGGTGGCGATGAAAAGGGCGCCAGCGCTGACGGTGGAGGTGTGCGTGCCGGCCGATGTGCCCGTGGCGGCGGGCGTGACACCCGAGCCAGTGGCGGTGGTCGCGCCATTGATGGCCTGGTCGTATGTGGGGTAGGTGATGGATTCCTCAAGGTAAGGGTGCGTGATGTTCATGCAAGTGGCAACGTCGAGGATGTGCTTGTAGGCCTTTTTGATTTGGGGGTAGTTGGTGATGGCAAAGTCCATGGTCATGTTGTTGATCTCGTGGGACAGCACAATGTTGCCAATGGCGCTGAAAGAGCCATTGGTGCCCATGGTGATGAAATTCTGGTAATTGGTCTGGACCGTCTGGGGCGTGATGCCGGGAAGGCTGTTGGCCGCCCAGTCATCGGTGTCCAGGTTCCACAAGATCGCCGTCAGACCCAATTGCGACGCAATCCAGCGCACACGATCGTCCAAATCACCTTGAGCCTTTAAAAGAAAAAAAAAGGGGGTGGGGAAGAAAGGTCAGTCATTTGGTTGCATTGTGGAGGGGGTCTGGCGACGTGTCAAGAGGGAGGGAGGGGAGGAGTGAGCCAGTCATCACCGTGGCACCCTACTCAATTTGAGAGCTAGCCCATTGGATGGAGCATCGCGCCTCCCAATCGGTCCCAGGTCCTCCTATTTTTTTCTTTTTTTTTCTTTTTCTCTTCCAGATGGCCCATGATGCCCTCGAGTCGGGCCAGCCTGCTGCCAAAAATGGCAACGGCACTCGAGTCTGAGTTTGGCGAGGTCCTCAGGTGGGGGCAAAAGGGGCGCAATTGGGATCAAAGAAAAGAAAAAAAGAGGGCAAAACAAGACGCGTCGCCTTGTTTTTTTTTTTGGTCGTTTTGGACAAAACTTACAGGACGCCAGTATTTGGGCGTGACACCCGTGACAAACTTGATGGCCTTGGAAGTATAGTAGAGTTCAGCAAGCACCTCTTGGTTCGTGAGCGTGGTCATGACTATAAAAATATAATTTTTTGGGTTAGCGTCGTACGATTGGAGGATCCAAAGGACAGAAAAAAGTCCAAAAAGACGAAAAAACCATACGCTTGTGGGACCAGGTGTGGCCAGCAAGGTGGTGGCCATCCTTGAGACCGCGCATCGCGCCATAAGGCCAGCCCATCACGTTGGAACCAATGTAAAACATGGAAGCGCGCTGGTTGTTTTGCTTGAGGAAGTCATAAAACGCATTGTGCGAGCAATTGGGACCGTCATCAAACGTCTAGATGAAAGAGAAATAAAAATGAGCCATGTTTTCTTTTAAAAGCCATTGAAGAATCATGGGCAAAAAAAAAAAAAAAAAATAGAAAAAAAAACGTACGAGACCCCACACATTAGGTTCTTGGCATTGCACAATATCAGCGTTGATGCCGCTCTTTTTAGGCTTAGTGCATTGCGTAGCCGACCACCAGCAATCTGCAAAAAAAAGGAACAAAAAACAGTGAGCGCGTCGGTTACACGAGGGCAATTAAGGCTCTTTTTTTGGGTATTTTTTGTTTTGGCATTTTACCGGGATCGTTGACGGTGTCATAGCCGGTGAGCACAAGCGCGCCGTTGGGGCCCAAGACCTTGGGCTGGATGCTGGGGGCGTTGTTCCATTGGATGGAATTGTACAAGGCGGTGAACTCGGCCGAGGTGTTCATGCCATTGGACGTGGCGATTTGCCACGACGTGGGCCAGTCCGAGGGATTGTACGCGACAGGCGACTGGTAGTATTGGCACTGCGTGGCCACGTCGTAGGACGTGGTCTGCGGGATGTTTGGGATCGTCAACTTGGTGGGATCCACCGTGCTCGTATAATTGGTCTTGGCATCGGCAGCGGCGTAGCCGATCATGCCCATCGTAGCCACCGCAACAAGGTTCCACATGATGATGATGATGAATAAAAAAAAAAAAAGGATGAAAAGGAAAGGAAAGAAAAAAAGAGTGAAAGAGAAAGAAAGAAAAAAAAGAGAATGAAAGAAAGAAAAAAAAGGCACCCCCCCTTTTTACAATGACCTCCTTAAAATAGGTTTTTTGTGCGATTCGAGCTCCGTGGATCCTTTGGGCTTGACTTGGAAGGGAGAGGCCTTGTGGAACCTTGAGAAGCACGCTAAAAAAAAAAATTAGAGCGCTTTTTCCGCCGTCTCCATGACCCACGAGCTGCTTTTTTCCAAAAGTCGATCCTTTCTGTAAAGTATCCAATCGAAGAAAATAGAACCAAGAAAAGAATGAAACAAATAGGGTATAATGGGCTTGCTCATTAGGCTGCCTCTTTTTTTGGTGGAACCCGCTGAATTTTTTTTTTATATTTTTGCTTTTTTGCTGTTTGCTTTGCGGCATGGTGCCTGGGGGGTGGTGGGTGAGAGGGGGCTGGAAAAACGAGCAGCCTTGTCTCCAAAAGCGTCCATCCATGTTGATTCATGATCAAAATATGGGCAATTGTCAACATCTCATTACTTTTTGGGTGATTCTGCATTTTTTATGCTCGCCTTGCTCTTTTTTTTCACGGCGTGCCTCCTTTTTTTTTTTGTATGAGGGCCAATGGCACACAAAGGGGAGTCAAAGGGAGAGGAGGGGGGGAGGGAGCAACACCACCCACACACATCAATTCTCATTTACCAGGCACAAAAGGCGGAGATGAGCGAGATCCCGCAAGAAAAAAAGCATTCTCATGACAGGTCTCATCAGCTTTTTCGAAGGGCGCACTAAAAATAACTTTTTCTCCCCCCCCCCTTGTTTGAGTCTGGCCAGCAAATCCACCTTGCGGAACTAAAAAAAGGATCGTCATGGACCCCATTTGACATTTGTACGACGTCACCTTCGCGCATTGCGCCGCTCGTGGTTAGTCGGCCATGATTTATTTTTGGGGGCCTGACCGATATCGTGGCCCACTGCAAATAATCAAAAAATTCTGGGTGGGCCGCTCAGCTTCGCCCGAAACACGCGCATATTGCAGAAAAAAGACGGAAAATAAAGAAAATGCCGGGCTGTGCCATAAAAGCCGTTCAAGACAAGGGCTGAGACAAAGGAGAAACGGGTAAATTTTGTGTCTTGGGCTTGGGGGGGCCAAGCAACAACCATCTCCTTTTACAAGTCATGATAAAAAAAACAAAAAAAAGCGGCTTGGGGTGACAATGAGCAAACATACAAAAAAGACGCCATGGGTCACGCCAGGCCCTCCTTACCCAATCCGCTCAAATCCGGTAAGTATCCGCGAGTCCATCCATAGGTCCGTCCATGTGCTGCGCTTGCCCCCCTCCTTGATCTTCTTTAAAAAAAATGCGGTGAGTCCCCTTTTTGTGGAGGAAACCATCGCCCTGAGAAGCTAATGGAGCACTTTGGGGTTTGTCCCTTGTGTGAGCACGTCCAACAAGTTTCATTTCCCCTGTGTCCACACGACGACCGGGGCATTGGCCATGTGAAATGATCCTTTACAGGCAAAAACCAGGTCACCATGCCCGACAAGATCGCGCATCTAGGCTTTCTCACGCGTAAATTGCTTTTTGTCACTAGAGACAGAGATGAAAAAGTCAGGACACGCACTAATGTCAATTGGACGCTATCATAGCTTAAAAAAAAATGCCTCGTTCGAAGAATTGACGAGCGGTCCAGGCCTTGCCCGCTCGACAACAATACAATGCAACACAAGAACACGGTGCACCGCACCCCATAGCAAGTCCCGGGTCATGATGGAAACAGATTTTTTATTGATTTGATTTTGGATTTGAAATTTCTGAAAATATTTTTGGTCGAAAGCTAAAAAAAAATTCTGTATGGACGCGCTAGACAAAAAGAGTAACGAGGCAGATGGGGAACAAAGCGTGGGGGGAGGGGGGAAACAAGGGAGGACATGAGAAAAAAAAAGAGGAGGCAACACAAAAAAAATAAAAATGGACGACAAAAAGGAACAATTTCAACACAAAAGAACAAAAATGGGGTAGTGACGATCAACAGGTTGTATGTGACAAGATGACAATGGAACATGGAAGAGGGCTGGGGGTGAGCGGGGGGGGGGGAATCAAGGGGGAATAAAAATGGACGACAAAAAGGAACAATTTCAACACAAAAGAACAAAAATGGGGTAGTGACGATCAACAGGTTGTATGTGACAAGATGACAATGGAACATGGAAGAGGGCTGGGGGTGAGCGGGGGGGGGGGAATCAAGGGGGAAACATGGAAAATAAAAAAAGAAGGGCGGCGCGCCCTTTTTTTTTCTCTTTTTTTACTTTTCTTTTGCCTAAGCAGCGCGTTGTTCATGGGCGGCCTGGTGATCGAAATGCTTCTGGAATTGTATGAGCTTGTTGAGCAATCCGTCCATGAGCTCTGTGCAGGTGGGTTCGCGTGGCGCCGGTGGATTTTGAATGCTTGCGGCGGCGGTGGTGTGGAATGGGTGGTTGTTGGCGTGCGGGTACGGCTTGTCGTCCATGATGGGCGATGGCGACGACGTGCAAGTTGCAAAGGACGACGAAGAGGACGATGTCAGGCCATCCTCGGTAAGCAATGGTAGTGTCGAGGCGGAAGACGCGGACGACGACGTGGAGGATGTGGAGAGGGACCTCGGACGCTCCTGGTGGGCCTGGACGTGTGCTTGTGGTGGCGGCGATATTGTGGAAAGAGGTGATTGGTATGTAGGTGGGGCGGCGGAGGAGAGTTCTGGTATGCAAGTCGCCGTGGAGGTGGTGTCATTCGAGGAAACCACATTTCCATTGGCATTGGTAGCGTTTTGAGCGGCATTGGGAGGGGTGTATGTCTTTTTCAGCTTTTCGACATGGTCCATGAGCATGCGGGCGCGCCGATGCATGTCTGCAATGGACATTTTGGCGTGTGGGTATTTGATTTTTGCTGCGGCCGCGTCATTTTGTGAGGGGATGCCATTTTTATCCCAATAACCGTAATCGTGCGGTGCTGGTGCGTGTTGCAACGTGTCGTCCAGTGAATGCGGCGTCGACGCTCGCGACGGGGCAGCGTCACGTGCCCAAGGATGCGAATGGGGATGATCTTGCTGCTGCTGTGGCTGCACTTGCTGAGTCGTTACCACCACATTCGCAGCCGCAGCGGCGGAATTTGAATTCGCCCCCGCGCCGGCCGCGGCACCGCCCGAACGCGCCTTTTGCGGCTTTTTGGCACCGTTTCGCTTTGTGGCGCGTGGTTTGCGTGAGGCTGCCGCGGCTGCTTGCGGCGGCGGAGCCATGGACGCGTCATCGGAGGACGACGACGATGCTGGCGCGCGTTTTGGTCGCGTTGTGCGCGTTTCGGCGGCTGAATCGTCCATTCCGGCGGTTGCCAACTTTGGCGACGCCAAAAGAACGCCTTCTTGAGCCATTGGTTCGTCTTCCATCGCTGACTTGCCATTGGCACGCGGTCGCTTGGGTGCAGCGTCCGTCTTGCGCTTCTTGCGCTTCTTGGAGGCGTGAGGGTCGTCGGTGTCTGATGTTTAAAAATAAAAAAACAGGATTGAGAATTAAAAAAGAGACGCCACACATTTCAGGGCGAACTTTTTCTCATGGTGAGTGCGTCTTTGTTTACCTGGTGGGAAGCCTTCGGAACTGTAGTAGCGCTTGGTCCTACCAAAAAAGAAAAAAAAAAAGGAATTGAGCAACCAGTGCCATTGAATTGTACATGATGCCATGGCGTCTCTTTTTTTTTTTTTTTTTTTTTTTTTTTTTACCTTTTGCCTGGGCTTTTGACGAGTTTGTGATTGCTGGGGCGGCACAGCTCACAATAGTATTGGTCGGGAATGTCTGTTTCTTCTTGCAAGCCCACACACTTGCAATGCTGCCACACCTCACAGGCGTCACATTGGACCATCAACCCTTCATCGTCTTGGCTGGTGTCCGATAGATAGGGCGATTCTACAACAAGATCAAAAGGGAAAAAAATACCGAGTAATAAAAAAAAGAGAGAAAAATGAGCATCCATGAGCATCCTTTCATTTTTTGTCTTTTTTTTTTTTTGGCCAATTGGGCGCCTCGCTTGCCATCCCGAGCGGGCCGCCTGCCCCCCCTCTTTTCGCTTCCCTTTTTTATATAGCCTTCTTTTGTCCTATCAGCCAAATTCACCAGTCATCGCCGCCACGGCCAGTCCTTGCCCCCCCCACTCTCCCGTGGTCTTGTTCTCTCTCACCCTGCTCTCACTGTAGGTCCCCATTGCCTCTCAATTCCTTGGATAGAGCGTGCCATGGCGCGCTGTCCTGTTTCTTTTTCGCCTTTTTTTTCTTTTTTTTTTCTGCTCTTTTTTTCTTTCCTGCTACTTACTCTCTTTGCCACAGACGCACCGGGTGACGGCATTATTGTCCGAGTTGTCGTCGTCCGAGACGTGGGCGGGCGAAGCGGGTGCTTGCGGCGGCGGGCTACCAGGCCCGTCGTACGCGATATTCAAGCCAGTGGATATCGCCTGTCTTGCCGTTGCCGTTCGTCGTTGGGGTCCTATGCAGAAAAAAAAATGGACGGTGTCAGCTTGCCAGTTGCCTGTCATTCAGCAGTTGCCTCGCCCGGAGGAAGCCTACAAGCACTCTTTTTGTGCCACTTACGCATAAAAAAGGCTCAAAAATGGGAGAATGAGTGAGTGGAGGGGGGAAAAGACAAGCGAGCGTCACAAGGAATACAAAAAGTCAAGGGTAAAAGAGAACGAGAGAGGAGAGGCACGGCCAAAAAAAAAAGAGAAAGAGTATGGCTCGTTTTCAAGCAAAAACTTGCGCACAGACTAAAACACAAGGAAAAAGATTACAACTTTAGCTGTTTTACAGGATAGAAGAGCAACAGAGGAGGAGAGAGAGACAACGAGAGAGACACAGGGTATCAATAGGGAATGCGTCACAACAAAGAAAAAAAAAAAAAAGGGGGGGGACTGGAGGTGGGAAATCAAAAAGGTGGCTCTTTTTTTTCGCCATCCATTTTTTTGAAGGGGAGCGTCTGGGTTTCAAATGGTGATTTATTATTGGCTTCTGTGGATTTGCCCTGGCTGCAGCACAAAATGTCTAAATTGATAGAAAAGAAAAAAATACGGAGGGGGGACGGAGGGATATATAAAATGAACGAGAGTAGGAAAAAGAGGATTGCGATATGCTTCATGCCAGGGACAATTCCTTGTTGATGGAGGCAAGACGCGCTTTTAGCGTGTCCACCTGCTTTAGCTGGTCCTGGAGCGATTGCATCTCCTTGGCCACGGATTGCTGCTGTTGCACAGTGCCGATGGTCTCCCATTCCCATTGGCCATTTTCACCTGTCAATCGGAGCAGGTACTGGTGATACTTGAAGAGAGCAGGACGATGCGAAATCGTCATCAATGCTGTAGAAAAAAGAAAACAAGAAAACAAGAGTGAGTTTGGATCCAATCTGGGCGTCCCAATGGTTCGGTGCTTACTGATGCCCATGTCCTTGGCGTGCGAGTACATCAGACCTTCCACGTCGTTGGAAACGGCGCTTGTGCACTCGTCCAGCACGGCATATTTAGGATGATGGTAGAACAGACGCGCCATATTGATCTAATTTAGACAATTTTGAGTGAGCATGGGGGCACCAAAAATGTTGGAAACAGACTTACGCGTTGCTTTTCACCACCAGAAAACACATCTTTCCATTCCTTGACGGTCTCCCAGCCGCCTTCACGGCCAGGGATGTATTCGAGATGCACCACGCGCAGAATCGCCATCAATTCGTCATCGGTGCGACCAGCCTTTTGCATGTCTTGCACAGAGTGAGGGTAGATCACCCTATAAAAGAAAAAGGAGCGTGTCAGACGCGTCGCGTCGCGTTTTTTTTTTTTTTTGTTTCTTACTGTTCGCGCAAGGAGCCGAGACTCAGGTAGGGTCGCTGCGGGATGTAAAAGATATCTTGATCCTTGGGCTTGATCAATTCACCCTCTGCACAATTAAAAAAAAAAAAGAATGATGGACCGCGCTAGTTTTTGGCATTTTTCGCCGTTCCTTCATAGGGATTCCTTGTGTGCCAGTTTGAAAGAATTCTGAGAACTTGTTTTTTCGATTTTGGTTTTGGCACCTCGCCACGGCAAAAATTTGATTTGCTTGCGGTGCGCCCTAGCGCTAAATGTGACTCGCTAGGTATTTCTAGCCTGCTTTTTCACGCTGTGATGCGCGTCGAGGCTCTACAATGTCTGGCTTGGAGGGATTCAACTGATTTGCCTCAATGGCATTTTTCGACCATCTCTAGTCCATTGAGAGTCTTTGGCATCTCAATCTTGGCATTGTAACTTTCAATTGTCCAAGATGACCATGATCCAAATTTGAGGAAGATTGACTCGTTGTAACGCCAGCAATGATTTTTTTTTTTTTTTTTTTTTTTTTACCAAAAGTGGGCCACAGATCGGCGATGACGCGCGCGACCGAGGTTTTTCCGACGCCATTGGGGCCTGTGATCATCAGGTGCTGTCCGGGCTGGATGTGGATGTTGAGCGGATTGACGAGGACGTCGCCGACCATGTCTTTGCCCGGTGTGGGGATGACGATGGGGACATTGTTGAATTGGATGCCGTCTTTGGCGTTTGCGGTCTTGATTTTGCCGAGGATGTTGGTCAGGGCAAAGCGGCGCTTGTCTGCGGGTCCGTCGTACTCGTCTTTGCGCAGGGCGTGCAGCACCGAGAGCAAATTGTAGACACGCGACGTGTAACCTGCCAATTCGGCGACTTCCTTGTACGAGTACATGATGCGACCGCCAGCGTCGGCCAATGCCATCATCAGACGCTTGTTGGTGATGAAGCCGCGCGTGCGCGAGCCCACAATGTCCGATGCCGACGCGCCGGGTGCCACGGCCGCAAGCGACCCGGCAAGATGCGGGAAAAAGACAGGCACGCTGCACATGATGAGGCCAAACGCGCTCCACGCGTACTTGATCAAAAAATCCTCAAACATATTGTACGAGATCCGCAGCTTGTAAATGTGGTTGATGTGCTTGATCAGACGCAAATACGTCTTGTCCAGAATCGAATGCTCCAATTCCGCACCATTGTAGAACGCCACTTCCTCTGCATTGGTGATCAGACGCGTGTGTGCATTGCGGAAGTCGCCCTAATGGCCAATGTGAAAATGCAGAGAAAATATAAAATGAGAAAAAAGGAAACAAAAAAAAAAAAAAATAGACCAACGCCCCTTTGAGCCCTTTCTTACCTCGAGCTTGGCCTCGACGGCGGCCAGCTTGCCAAAGGAGGGCGTGACAGCGCGCAGCAGGCGTGCCGTAATCATGTAGTTGACAAACAGACCAAAGGTGCCCAGCACGCCAATGGAGCGCGTCAGCTGATAGTTGAAAATGACCATGTCCAGTGTTGGCTTGGCCAAGTTGGAATACAATGCCGCCGCCGTGTCACAAAACTTGGCAATGTCTGTCGTAAGGAACCTGGAGAAAAGAGAAAAAAAATTTATTAGATGTGCCGCCCAATTGGCGATTTTTTTTCTTGTTGTTCAATTTGCCCCAGTTTCAGGGGGCAAAAAAAAGAAAGAAAAAACCAGGCATTTGGATTGGAGACTTACTGGTCAATGCCTTGGATGCGATTGTCGAGATTGATCGCCTTGTAAAAGGTCTTCGCTTTGTCAAGATACATGTCATGGACATAGCGTGTGAGTCGCGTGCGGAAGCCGATGGACAACTTGGATTGGAGGTAGCGGATCTGCCATTTTGCGAAAAAAAAAAAAAGGACGCGAAAAAAAGGCAGGTGAGCCCATCACCCACGTCATTGGCCAGATTCATGCATCATTTGGTCACTTCAAACTTTCACGTGTCAAACTTACCATGCTGTTTGTGTACGTCGCTGGTACTGCAATGGCAAACCAATACACCAGACCAGTCAGGAACCGCTTGCCCTCGCCATTCACCTAGAAAAAAAAAAAGGAAAAAAAAAAAGGCGAGTGAGCAAGATGCAAACACGCAGCCAATCCACAAGTTGCTTACCAAATCTCTAACAATTCGGCCGTCGAGGCGGGCCACCACCAGGCTGAGATATGTGCGCAGAATCAAAAAGATGGAATGAAGCACAAGCAAGCCGGCTTCCTTCGTTTTCCAGCTGGGGAATAGGATGGCGCCAATGGAGCGCAATTGACGGCGGAATTCCGGATTGACACCGACCTTTTGGTTGTCGACAATGGGGAACAGCTTCTTGTGCTTGTCAAAGACAGCAGGGTTTGTTTCGTTGGACACAGACTTGCTGCGACGCACAAACGAAAGAAGTGCAGAAAGTGTCGCAATAGAGATGGCAAGCGAACCATACACTTGCTTTTGTTGGCCAAGCGCCTGCAGCAGATATGCTGACACGCCTTTGTCTTTGGAGAATACCGCGGGCATAATTTTTAAAACGAGAAAGTAAGGGAAAAAAGGGGGTGAAAAGCAAACGAGGGGAAAAAAACTAGAGAAGGAAAAGAATGAAAAAAAAAGCGGGGTAGACCTCCGCTTTAAAAAGGTGCATTATAAAGACATCAAGATTTGCCTCGTGAAAGGCATCTCGCTTGCTCCAATTCCATTTGTTTGGGTCGCACAGGGTCTCTTTTTTTTTCTTTTTCCGTCCCAAATCAGGCCCTTGCCCACTTGCCCACTTTTTCTTTTCCTTTTCTGTCCGTGGATTCACGTCATGGTTTATCCTGCATTGTTGGGCAAGCTGACCACCACGTTGTTGGGCGATCAATGGCGGAAAAACAGTACAAGCGCGGATCCATGCGTCTTCCGGACGCGGACGCGTTGTTGCAATGCCGAACGGGCCAATGAAACGATCCATTCATCGTTTTCTTTGTTTTCTTCGTTTTTCCGCGTCTTTTCCAACAATTTTGATCCATGGTGAGGTGCAACGATGACCATCATGCGATCTGCTTGATTGTGTGTCAGGGGTCCAAGAAATCTTTTTAATTATAAAATTGGTGTACAAAAAGGGGAAAAGGGGGGAGGGGGGCATAAAAACAACGACGACGCTTGTGCGGGCCAATTTCATGCACGCATGCTCTGCTTGGCGGCATTCATCGCCACCTTGCGGCCAGTCTCAGACTTGCCAATGTGGACCATGGCGTCCTTTTTGGCCTCATTGAACGTGTGGCCCTCGGCCTTGTAGTGTTTGTAGGTGCGCACATACAGCCACACCGCAAGCACACCCATCACAATCCAGCAGATGCTTGCCAGCAACGTGAAAACACCGCTGGCAATGTAGCCATCCGTAAACAGCGTAATCAGCAAAATCAGACCAGCACCACCACTAAAAAAAAAAAAGAAAGAAAGAAAACAGAGTGTCAAATCACCATTTGCTGGGCAAGTCCAGAAAAATCTCTTCCAATTGCCTCCAATGGCTCCCGATGGCTCCCAATTGCTCCCAATGGCTCTCCATGGCCCCCAATAACCCTCAATACGGCCACTCATAGCCTGCAGTGGCTGACTTCTTACGTGTTGGGAATGCCCACGGCCATATAAAAGGTGTAGGCAATGTGGAAGCCATTGAAGATAAAGTAAAAGACTAGATAAAGATAAGAAGATGATGAGCGCGTCGCGTTTTTTTTCTTTTTTTTTTTTTTTGGTCGTGATTCTTACAGTAATACAAGGAGACTTCCTTCATGTAGGCATTGTAGACGGGCCTGTACCAGAGGAAGAAGCTGGCGAGTGTGTGTGTGAACATTTCTGTGAGAGCGACGCCCATGTTTGTGGGAGCACTTGTGACGGATGGCGGATGTGAGAAGAGGACGATGAGGCAGGCGATGAAATTGAGGACGAGGGTGATTTCAAAGAGCAGCCATTCGCGATAGATCCACCAGACGGTAGATCGATGCTGGTCGGGAATCTCTTGGTTGATATCCAGGTACATGATTGGGAAGCAAGGAGGGAAGTTGTTGGGCCCGCCGCCGCCACCGCGCCGCAGACGCTGCTGCTGCTCGTTCAATTGTCGCTCCCGGTTCGCCAATTCCTCCTCCTTGCGCCGTAACGACTCTTCTCGCTGCTGCAGGTCAACGTCCGCATAAGGCTTACCACCTCGGCTGCTGCTCGTCGCTTCAAACGGATGCTGCTCGCGGCTCACTTGATGAAAGCTCGTGTCCGCGTCGCCTTCCACACTGTGCTGTAGCTCAAATGCGTCGTGCTGCCCGCCACCGCTCTCGTGCGTCTTGCTGTTCAGAGCAGACGCGATCGACGGGTCTTGGAACGGATTATTCGGGTCGTCAAAGGGGTTCGACATTTTTTGAAAGAAAAAAGGGGACAAAAAAAGAAGAACAAAGAAGGAAAAAAAAAAAAAGGCAAACCTTGGCGGCCCAGCGTCTGTTTAAAATTCATCTCCCGCTTCCCCCTTGAGCCTGTTGCGCCTTCATTTTGAACAAATCAAGGACAAATGAAACCCAAATCCAGCCTAGATTCTCCTCAATTACAATCTATCACGCTTCCACATCCTCTTGGTGACGCGCAGCGCCACGCGCCAAGACCGCCAAAAAAATTCGTACAAAATAATGCGATTTTGCGTGAATTTTTTTATTTTGTCTCTTTTTCATCATCCTGCTTGCCGTGGAAATGGGCCAATGGCCGAAGAGCATAAGCGGGTTGCATGAACCGGTGCCCTTTTTTTATTAGAAAGGGCCCGTCCTTTAGGATTCGTAACTGCATAAAAACCTACAAATGCTTTCAAAAGAGCTTAAAACCGCCATTTTTTTCAAATTCATGCGCAATACAAGGTAATTAAAAAGCCATTGGCTTTCCTTGTCCTATCACCAGCTTAACCTTCGTGCCATTTGGGCATTTTTCCTAGGGGATCCTAGACCAAAGGTGGCCAAAAAGATGAGAATCGACCGTCTTGTTGCTTGTTTCTCGACGACAATGCGACCAATCAAAGTGTAGCAAGTATCACGAAAACGCGCAAAACGAGAGAGTAAAATTTAATTGTCATCCGGGACGTTTTTTATTTGGCCTCATCGCGTCGGCTTATAAATTTGCCGCTTGGACCACTATTTTGCATTTTTCAAAAGACAATATAACAGTCGCGCGCCAACGAAATGTTGCTTGTACTGAAGCCTCGTGTCACGAATCATCTGCAAGAAATCGGGGACAATTTGGACTAGGTTTTGGAGAATGGCACGGAAAACAACGAATTTTGTAAAATACCAAATAGAAACTCGCAAACGAAGCACAGTAAAGAACTCGGAATGTGTCCCAATGTGAACCTGCAATCTAGAAAGAGTGATTGGAATGCTTTGGGCAGCACTCCAAGTTCATTGCGGCGCGCTACACGCGAAATCAAAATTTGGTGGGTCTGCGCTCCCAAACAAAATTTGAAAAATCAGGTCTCCAGAAATCCCTCAAACTTGCACCCAAGAAGTGTCGCATGGCGAAACCAATTAAAGTGCCCAAAAAGAGGGTCATCCATCTGCTGCGTCACGAGCAAGGAGCGATTTTCGATAAAATTTCAACGGCGAATTGTGTGGGAAAAATGCGTTCATAGAGCCGTGCTGACGCGTCCACTCACAAGAGACACCTCAGGCGGGTGGATTTGACTTCGAACAGGTGCGTGTAACTTGGCGCCTGACGCGGCTTTTCACGCGTTGAAGATTGACTAGCAAGTTGTAACCGTGTCAAAAATACCAAAAAAGTTACTTTTTTTTATGGATCACCTATGGCCACTGATGCAGCGAGCCATGCTCTTTTTGAAGGTGCATGTTTCATCAAGATACAAGCACTTTTCGTCGAGTTCACCTTGAGACGAAAACAAAGCCCAAAATGCATTTTTCGCCGTAGCCAATCAATGGACCCTAGATTTTTATTGTATTCTTGTCGGTGAACGAGCTATGTTCACGATAGGGTTGAATGGCGTGGCGATCTGAGGTCCTAAATTTGACCGTTTTCAAATCCTCGATTGTACCTCCAGGAAAAATTGTGATTTTTGACCATGGTCAGTACGCGTCTTCCTGTGATCCAAATAAGCCAAAGGAGGCCTCATTTGAACGAGGAAGCTTGGAATAGCTGATCCAAAGGACAAATTTTCTTGAACGTGAAGTATTCCACGACAAATAGCCAGAAATCGCTTAAAGACGTATTCTTCACACATTTTCGACAACCAGTTGATCGTTATCCCATTTTTTTCTGCGCAGCACGCAACAGCAAGAGCAGGAGGTGAAATGGCCGGCAGTGAGCCTATGCGCCAACCTGCTCAGACCACACCAAACAGCGCCCCAAATGTCAAAACACGCCAAATCAAGATTTGTGGGCATCATGGTTGCTCCTATCCTTGTCAAATTGTGCACTCGTCATCCATCATGGTCATCAAAGGTACCACACAAAAGTTGGAGATAGCAGGGCCCATCCAAAGAAAAATAAGTTTGAAAATCGAAAATAATCAAAAAGTACCCCCCCCCCGTTTTGCTTTCTTCAGGGTGTTTTTCGACCCTTGCTTGGTCGCGCCTCCTCGAGTGTATGACTCGGAGCATCTTGCCGTGCCGCTTTACTCGTCGCGTGGTGTCATTGGGCCTGGTGTATGCGTCAAAGGGGCGTGGGACGAGATGCAAAAGCAGTAAATGCACCGGGCCGGGACCTCCTCCTTTTTTTTTTTTTTTGGCTGTCAGGGCCATGCTTGCCACCTCTCCCCATTCAGGTCGACTGGGAAAAAAAAGGAGTGTTTCAAGCAAGGGAAAGCCAAGATAGGAGAGACAAAAGGTATAAATTGGTGTGCTCGTCGACCCCCCCCACTTCCCCATCCTGACGTTTTTCTTTCACTCTCTTTCTTCAATTCGTTGCATAATGGACGCTTTTTTCGCGCGGCTAGCCACGATGGCCGGCGGCCAAGTGCAAGCCGATCATTTGAAACTTGTGTTTTGCATTGTGAGCGCGTTTCCCGCTGCGGTCGTGCACCGGTGCCTGCCCAATGCATTTATCAAGCACTGGATGACGATCCTGTTCACGTCGTTTCTCATGCTCAAGGTGCTGAACGCGTCGCGCGGTTTTGCGCACATCATTGGCACAAGCCTTTTTTCTTATATTTTCACAAAATATTACCGTGGGTCGCGCGGCCCTTGGATCAATTTCGCCCTCATCATGATCTCACTTGCGGCGTGGTAAAAAGCGACAAAAAAAAAAAAAAAAGGATCATGCCGTGGTCAGACAACAATAACCCCCTTTTTTTGACCGAAAAAGAAGAAAACAGTTCCCCCTGACACTTTTTTTTTTTTTAGCCATTTGGAGCGTCAGTTTAGCGGTGTGCAGGGCGACACGAAGCTTGATTATTCTGGGGCGCTGATGGTAGTGATCATGAAGCTGTCGAGCTTTGGATTTAATGTGCGTGATGGGCGCGTCGATGTGTCGGTGCTGTCGTCGCACCAGACGCGCATGAAGGTCGACGCGTACCCGTCACTGTTGGCGTTTTATGGCTGGATTCTGTTTTTCCCTGGGTTCTTGGTCGGTCCGCCGTGCGAATTCATGGATTACATGCGTCTTGTCACACTGCCTCTACACGAGACTAGCCCTGAACCCTTGAAACCCGAGCAGCGCTCGACACGCCTGGTCCCCTGGCGCCCATTGCTGGCCATGCTGGCCAAGGTGACGATTTTCCTCGTTGGACTCGTGTATATTCACCCCACGTACAATTTTGATGCCATGGTCGCTTATCCTTATCTTGGCTACTCGCCACTCAAGAGGTAAAAAAAAAAAAAAAGAAAAAGAAACGCAGGGTGACAGAGGGGGGGGGAAAGCATCGACGACGCGACGCGCCCCTTACCTCTCCCCTTGCTCTCGCATTTCTCCTTTTTTCTATCTCCGCGTTTGCCTCTTCCCTTTTGACTTACTTTTTGCGTGTCAGATTCCTGTTCGTTCAAGTGACGGGTGTGCTGACACGGTTCCGATTTTATGTGGTGTGGCTCTTGTCGGAGGGTCCGTGCATGATCAGCGGGATCAGCTTCAATGGCTTTGACAAGACGACGAATCGGCCGCTGTGGAACCGTGTGACACCCGTGAGCGTCAGTGTCGAGTGGTCGCCCAATATCCAGGTGACGGTCAGCCGCTGGAACATGTTTGCCAATCGCTGGCTCAAGAATTACGTCTTTGTCCGTGTTTTGCCCATTGTCGGCAAGTCAAAGGCCGGGCTCATCACCTACAGCGTGTCTGCCGTGTGGCACGGGTTCCTGCCTGGTTACTATAGTACGATGCACAAAAAAAAAAAGACGCGTCCAAAGAGCGATGATTGACGCGGTTTATTCTTTTTTTTTTATCTCTAGTCTACTTTTTAACCATGGGCTTTCTTCAATTTGTCGGCTTGATGTGGCGCAAGACGGTGCGTCCGTTGTTCCTGACGGCCGACACCCAAGAGCCACTGCCCGTGTGGAAGACGGCGTATGACGTGATGTGCATCTTTGTCACCATGTCGTTCACAAACACGCTGAGCGCGTGTTTCATGCTGCTCAATTGGGACAAGAACATCATTGTCCTCAAGTCGTTTTACTTTTACCCGTACATCATCAGCTTTGGTGGCCTGTTCTTCTGGATGCTCTTTAAAAAGCCCCTGATTCGCATGCAAAAGCGCCGTGTCGCCGCCGCCGCCGCTAAAAACGAGAAGATCAAGGACGACGCCGCGCAAAAAGTCATTGAGACGGATCTCGCCGTCGCGGCGCCTAGCCCGACCAAATCCACAGCTATCCGGCGCAAAAAGATGGTGGAGGTCGCGTCATAAAAAAAAAGACAATCATAATAAAACATGCGTTTTTCATTTCAAAAAGGGGGGTATCAGTTGGGGGGAAAAGGGGTGAAAAAGTCAAATTTAGCGACTTTTGACCATGATCGCGCCCAAAAAGGTGAGGATCACTGTGAGCCAGATAATCATGATGATGACAGGGACGCGGATGGCGTGCTGCCACGCTGGAAAGTAATTGTGCAAGACGTGGCCCTCGTCAACGAATGGCTACAGAGCGCGGTCAGTGGGGCGAATGGCGCGTCAATTATCACTTTTCTTTTCCTCTCTTTACAATGAGCAACACCCATATGGAATAGTAGACAAACAGCGCATTGAGTGTAAAAAACGCGGCGGTGCCGGCGACTTTGTCTATCCCGGTGCCCTTATAAGCAAGAAAGTGTCAGTCGCGTCCGGGGACGAGTCTAGAAAAAAAGTGGGAGTGGAGTTTTACCATAGAAAAAAAAAAAACACGGGTGAAGAAAAAGAGGGCAAAGAATGAGCGACGAGGCGCGGGCACCCAATAAAAAGAAGCCGCGATTTTGCCCTTGTCCGTGCTCCAATTCTTCTCTGTTCCTCTTTCTTTCACTTTTTTTTTTTATTCATACAAAACACATACCTGTTATGACGCGTGCCACCGAAACATACACCGTGCTTGCCATTGCAACGGTCATCTACCTTGCCTTGTTTTTCGAGCTTGTGCCCTTGTCCGAGACCCTCCAACAAAAGATTGTGCCAGTGGTAAATTGTTTTAGAGATGGCACGACCACACGACCACCACCAATTGCTCGCTGACACTTGATTTTTTTTTTTGTCACTTAGTTCCCCTGGTGGGTGCTCATGTCCTTTGGCTCGTACAGTCTGGGGTACCTTGGCTGGCATGTGATGACTTTTAGCGACTGCCCAGAGGCACATCAAGAGCTGATGCAGGTAAAAATCGAAAAACAAGTACCAGACGCGCTTCCATGGGGCCTCAATTGACACGTTTGACCCGCATTTTTTTCAATATTGGTAGGAAATTCAACAAGCCAAGACGGACCTCACGAGCAAAGGCGTGACGTTATAAGGCACGCGAGCGCCATTTGCACAATAGATATCCCCCATTCAGAGAATAAAAGGCCATTTTTCCCGCGATTTTTTTTTCAAAGATTCAAAACAAGAGATTTATTTGTAAAAAGGTGTTGAGGATGCATGAAGAATGAATTCCATTTAGGCCTCGACCTTGCGGGGGCGGCGGTGACGCACATCGGCGTTGGCGGCCACGGGGTTGGTGACCTGGACACCGGGCAAGTTTTCAAAGTTGAGGGCCTTGAGCAAGTCCTTGGTGTCGGGGTCGATCTCAATGGCGGAGACGTCCAAAGCAGAGAACTCGGGGACATAGTTGTCACGGCGCTCACGCTCCTCCTCTTGCAACTTGAAGGAGATGCCACGGACGGGGCCACGCGAGATGCGGCGCATCAAGTGGGTGGTGAAACCGGCAATCTGGTTGCGGAGGCGCTTGGACGAGATGATCGCAACCTCGTGGGCAATCTTCTTGTTGGTCTGGAAGTCGGTGCCGAGACGGGGGTAGCTAAACGGGGTAGGGGCAAACATCATAAGCAATGGTTCTCTCGTGTTGCTCTGTTTTTGATGCTTCTTACTATTTTTCGATCAAGACACGCGAGGCCTTCTTAACAGTCTTGGTTCTAACGCGACCCTGAGGTGCAAAAAGACAAAACGTGGGTGAGCCGTCTGCCATGGCGAGCAACAAAACGACAGTCTGCCCCTCTTTTTTTTTTTTTGGCCATCCATCCTTCAGGTCATGCTTTGAAATGAACATCCATCCATCCATCCAAGGAACAAATGGTCGCATCCATCGCATGCCTTTCACATGGAAGCGCATAATGTCGTCGTTGTCGTCGTCGTGGTGTCCTCGCAAAAAAAAATGAACGGGTGGGTGGTGTCAGCTTACCATGATGTACGATTGATAATGGAGAGAGAAAGAAAGAAGGGAGAGATTAGCGGGCCTTCCTGACCTTTTCAAAGGCGCCCCCAAAAAGTCCGGCCCGGACCATGATTTCAAATCCCGCACTTTCGGGCTGTCGAACCCAAAAAAAAAAATACAAGCGGGCCCTTTGTTGCCTTTTGCCCCTCTTTTTCTTTGATCCATCCCACTTTTTTTTTGTAAATTAAACTATTCCAAATGGTAAGACGACAACGATGATGTGCATGAAGCCTGAGGTCAAACACGACCATCCTTGGAGATGAATGGCCATGAAACGGACGGATGGGGCAAAATTGGATGGATGGATGGATGGATGTGCTCATCCTCCCCTTTTTTTTTTTTCTTTGCTATTGCTTTAGGCTGCTCGTCAAGTGATCAATGTCTATGCTGACAATGGCAAGGCCTCGTCTGCCACTGTTGCTCTTCCTGCTGTTTTGACGGCGCCCATCCGTCCCGATATTGTGCAATTCGTGCACACGAACATGGCCAAGAACAAGCGTCAAGCTTATGCCGTGTCGTCCAAGGCTGGTGAGCAAACGTCTGCCGAGTCCTGGGGTACTGGTCGCGCTGTTGCGCGTATTCCCCGTGTCAATGGCTCCGGTACGCACCGTGCTGGTCAAGCTGCCTTTGGTAACATGTGCCGTGGTGGTCGCATGTTCGCTCCCAACAAGACGTGGCGCAAGTGGCACGTCCCCCTCAACGTCAACCAAAAGCGTTATGCCACCGTCTCTGCTTTGGCCGCCTCTGCGCTTCCTTCGTTGGTGATGGCCCGTGGTCACCGTGTCGAGAACGTTGAAGAGGTGCCCCTTGTCGTCGACGACAGCGTCGAGGCCTACCAAAAGACCAAGCAGGCCGTTGCTCTGCTCAAGGCTCTCGAGGCCTACGATGATGTTGCCAAGGTGTCCAACTCGCGCAAGCTTCGTGCGGGCCAGGGTAAGCTCCGTAACCGTCGCCACCGCCAGCGCCGTGGTCCCCTCGTCATCTACAACGAGGACAATGGTGTGTCGCGTGCCTTCCGCAACTTGCCCGGTGTCGAGGTCGTCAACGTGCGCCGCCTCAACCTGCTGCAATTGGCCCCCGGTGGCCATGTTGGTCGCTTTGTCATCTGGACCCAGGGTGCCTTTGCCCAGCTCGATGCCATCTACGGCACCTACGACAAGCCCTCCGCTTTGAAGAATGGCTACATGCTTCCTGACAACGTCATCTCCAACCCCGACGTCACCCGCCTCATCAACTCCACCGAGATCCAGTCCGTCGTCCGCCCCGCCGGCGCAAAGACCCAGAAGCGCCCCTTCACCCAAAAGAAGAACCCTCTCCGCAACCAGGGCGTCATGAACCGCCTCAACCCCTATGCCCAGGTCCTCCGCCGCGCCGAGATCCTCGCCCAGGAGAAGCGTGCTGCCGGCAAGGTCGCCAAGCCCGAGCAAAAGAAGAAGGGTGCCAACACCGCTGCCTCCGACAAGTTCTTGGAGACCCTCCACTCCGCTTAAGTGGCCACCCTTTTTTTTTTTTTTTTTTTTTTTTTTTTTTTTTTTTTTGAACGAGTCCCCATAATAAAATGATCCCCCAGCCGCTCCATTGGCTTTTTGCTTGTCTTCAATCTTATGCTCGCGCCTTTTTTCATCCATGAGCTCGATGTTTATTGGATTTTCCGTTTTTTTGTAATAAAAAAAAAAAAAAAAAAAAAAAAAAAAAAACTATTACATACTGTATGATAAGAGTTCATGTAATAAGTAATATCCTGTTTCTGCCCTCGTGTCTCGTGAGAATTGATGCGACAAGCCGACAACTGTGGATCAACCTGGAGCTTGATGGGTGGACATTGCACGACATTCAGCAAAGAATTTCAAGGTGGCCAGATACAGTGCCAAAATTCAGGGGAAAAAATTACAGTATGATACAGTTCAATGCTTGCTTCGCGAAGCTGAACCTGTGACCATTTGATAACATACGTCTCTCAAATCTGGTGAATGCATGCTATCATACGTACTGTATCATACAGTACAAGCGTGAAGCATGTCTTATTCCCGTTTTGAAAACAAAAATCCGTCAACCAGCGCCCAAGAAAAATGCGAAAGCACAATTTTAACGAGTTACAGTAAATAAATGAGATATGATACAGTAATACACGCAAATGCACTGCTTTATCCTTCGATTTTTCAAACCCAGTGGACAGAATCTGACGCGTGCTGTCGTTTCAGTGCCTGGAACAGTCCACCACACTGCACAAAAAGAGTGCGAATTTGCATTTTGTAAACGACAATGCAAGTTTTTCAAACTTTATCGGCCTGCTGTTCCTCCAGAGATTTTTTTACAGCCTTGCCACCCGCTGATGAAAGTTGCGTCGCGGCATGAACTATCGCCTACACGCGGGATGGAACCGCCTGTTTTTTTTTGCGGACCGCAAATTCCAAACACCTCAACTTTGGCCTATTTTGCATTCACCTCGCTATCTGCTTGGTCGAGCCCTCTCAAAAATAACCGCATCGCATTCAGCGCGAAATTTGCAACAAAAAAGCTTAAACCCCAAAAGCCAGCGCTACGGCCACTTTTGAAAAATTCAGGGATCACTCAGGGGTCACAGTTTTCAATCTCAGAAATGCCAAATTTGGAGAAATTCGAACTCCGCGTGATCAATGCATCCCAAACAGGTAACTCCGACCATTTGATATTGGCTGACAAAATGCCAGGTCGCCCCAACGTAAGAAAAAGCCCAAAGAGTGATGCATGAACGGCTATCGACCGAGAGAAAAGTGCCTACTTTGGTCAAGATTTTTTTTGCAAAAATTCAAGGTGTGACACTTCCAAATTAAGGTGCGTGGATTGCATGGGATTTTTTTTGTATTTTTTTTATTTTTTTATTTTGCACATCATTTTTGTGCGCTAAGTCCTGATGAGTGTCACGAGCCAGCCCTGTTTCTCGCGAATTCACGCGTCAGCAAGACCAGCGACGCGTGTAACGCGGAGATGGACGCGCTTTTGACGCGTTTTGTTTAAAAAAAAAAAAAGCAAGACAAGTTTTTCCTACTACCAGCCATTGACAGCCAGCATGCTCACACCACACGTGCATTCCATTCATTGTCTCTTTAGCGATTGTGCACACATGTTTTATTACGCACAATCGCGTGCACGATCATGCTGCAAGATGCCTGTCAAAATATCACC
>KV441889.1:383507-399203 GCA_001650995.1 Gongronella sp. w5 | reverse complement strand
TTTTTTTTTTTTTTTTTTTTTTTTTTTTTTTTTTTTTTTTTTTTTTTTTTTTTTTTTTTTTTTTTTTTTTTTTTTTTTTTTTTACCTGTAACACTGGCAAAAGCAGTCGCATTGAGCGTCTCGTACTGAGGGCGCGAGCGAGTGAAAAACTTGCCGTTGCCGTCGAGGAGGGTGCCGGACTTTACGGGAGCATTTGGCATGTTGCCACGCTGGTAGTCAGGGTTGGATTGTTCGGTGTAGACGGATCCACTGCCCCATTGCTGAACGGAACCGCTGTTCATGATTTCCTTGCCATTGAGGTCCGACACGAGCGTGGTGACGCCATTGGCTTTGACATTGTCCAGGAGCAATGAGCTCGACGTGTCGTTAAAATTGGGGAAATTGCCGTACGTCTTGATGCCGATGGGCGTGTTGCTGAATGTCGAGTCCATCACGACCACACTGCCCACCTGAGACGACGAATTGACGCCCGCAGATGACATATCAATGCCCACATGGCAATTATTCACGTTCATGTCCTTGAACGTCCATTGCCAATTCTAATTTCATTGAAAAAAAGCGCGTTTGAGACGTGAGACTACGTTTTTTTTTTTTTTTTCGTCTTCTGTTCTCTTACCCAATTGACAAACACGGCCGTCTGACACCCATTGAACGTCAAATTGCGCGTCAAAAATTGCTGATTGCCCACCCACATGCCGTAAGCCTAGAAAATGACCCAAAAAAAAATCAATCAATTTTTGCCCATTGTTCATCTTTTTTTTTCACTGTCACTTACACCACCATCAAAAACGAGATCAGACATGAAGCCACCAGAGCCATTTTCCATCCAGACGCCCTGATGCTTGGTGGAAGGGTCCTTGGACATTTTAAAGTGCAAATTGAGCAGCGACGTTGCCTGGGCGACCTGCCAATGGATAGCGGTGGTCGTGGCGGCCGCAGGTGTCTGGGTCAAGTCAAAGACAAAGTTGCGCACTTGGCGGAAAAAGTTGTTTTGGTTGACATACCACTGGTTACTTTCACCTGACGGGGCCGCCTTATCGTAGATGTACGGATTGGTGTCGATCATGGCCATGCCCTGAAAGTTTGGCGCGGCGAGCAGCGTGGGCGGATTGAGCGCATTTCCGACGAGCTGCGTGTAATAGTACATGATGAGGGTGGACGACACCTTGTAGGTGCCGCTTGGGAAGTAGACCAGGGCCGGTGTCGTCGTGGACGACCCGCATGTCGCACCACAGCGATTGCCAGACGCAATGGCGTTGTTGATGGCTTCTGTATCGTCGGTTTGGCCATCACCCTTGGCACCAAAGTCCTTTACGTTTCGAAACACCTTGTACGACGAGTCATTGTTGAAGGCGGCAGTGCCATGCGGCACATTGGCAATCCACATGTCCCCGCTCGTATCTGCCTGCGGTGCGCACGAGCTGTTGGTTGACACCGCAAGCTTCGACAAGAGGTCTTTCGTGTGATCAGGTCCGCCGTGGGAAGGGGCAAGATGCTTCTTGATCTGGTTGCTGTCCATGGCCTCCAAATTGTGCGAGTTGAAGACAATCGAGTCATTGCTGGTTTTAAGCGATGCAACCGGCATCCGAGCCAGATGGGCACCGACGTGGCCAATCTGCGCAAGCAGCGCCATGGCAACACAAAGCAATGTCAAAGTCCTTCTTGAATTCCCCATTTGCATGTGTCAAGAAGTCAAAAGAAAAAAAGATGAAGAAGAGATGACACCAAAGGATGAATGTGAAAATATTTTTTAAATGGTATGATGTTTGTCAATTGTCGCCCTTTTTGCTTCCTCCAACCCCCCATTGCCTGTCATCCACTCATTCATCTCCTTTGGGGGGTGCTGCCCAGATTCCAGATAACAATTGAAGGGGCAAACTCATCCAACAAACACCGAACCTATGGCATTCTTTTATTTTTTACGTCTTTTTTTTTCCATGGAAGCTCACTCGTCTCATTCTTTTATAATTTGTTCATTTAAGGATATGACGTCTGTGCGATTCCAATGAGCACCCGTCTTTCCACGGAAGTTCTTGTTATTGTAGTCCAAGGTCAGGGGGGCCAATGAGCACTCAAAAAAAAAAAAAAAAAAACGAAACATAGAAAAATGATTCATGCAACATCACCAGTCGCGATCGCCCGCTCAATGCCAGATCCGACAATTTAACGGACCGCCAATCCGAGTTTTTTTTTTTTTTACTGCGCAGCCCGAAAAGACTTTGCGACCTGGATCTCGTGCAAATGCAGTGCTGGTATTTTGTCTATGAATAGGCGGCGCCAGCTCACCGTTTGCATGATCAAGTGCAGTTTTTCTGCATTCTGTGTCTCCAATGGGACTATGGGAGGCCACTTTGGCATGCTGCGGCCAGCTGTTCAAGTGTCCAGTCGGAAATTTTGGGCCACTGCCGCGTTTTGTAGCCGCCGGCTCGGTGTCGGGCAGGTTTGGCAGCCGCTGTGTTCTTCCCTTGCTGCCATGGCCGCCCTCGAGATGATTGCGTATTTGACCCCTTTATTCACTCTCTGCAATTTTTACTTCAGAGAGTCGCATATTTTTGCTCTTTCGCGAACTTTCTACTATTTTAACTTTATTTTCACCAAGTTTTCGATTGTAAAAAGCGTCATCTGTTGATTTCCATGACGGTTGCTCTGCTTGCCGCCACGGCGAGCATCCAGCGCATTTTTGTAGCCCCTGAGATGCACTGGTGAGCTTGTTTTATCATCTTTGAGTCAATTGTTTCTGAATTCACATGTTACAATGCCATGGCCTCTTTTGTATGAACGATTTGATTGTTTTCATTTGAATGAGCCAACTTTTGCAGTGTTGCAGCCACGTACTGTAATGGCTCACAATCACCATCTTCGAAATTGACGACTTTTCCAAGGGGTGCAGTCGACCATCCGAAAATCATCAAATTTAGGCCCTCGAATGGCGACAACATTTACACATATGGCACATCCCGGCTCATCATCGACAAAATTACCATAAAAAAACAGGAGTCTACTGATTGGCTTACGGGTAAATCGCAAAAAGCTGCGATTTTTCACTCCAAGGCAAACTTGACGAGTGTTGGTCACAGCGCCTTGAAAGTTATGTCATCAGAAAGAGCTCGACTTGAAGCGTGCGTAAACATAAATGATCTCTGGAAAAATAGCAGTTTTGCCATATTTGAGACGGATTGAAACCCATCTATAGTTTTTGACGCGGGATAAACCGCGTCAGTCGTTGAGAGATACGCGCCTGTTCCTAATCAAATTCATGCACTTGGAATGTCTCTTGCTAGGGGATGCGTCAGCGCAGCTCTATGGACTCGTTTTTCCCGTGCAATTCGACGTTGAAATTTAATCGAAAATCGCTCAATGCTTGTGACGCAGCAGAAGGATGGTCCTCTTTTTTGGCATTTTTGTTAGTTTCTCCGTGCGACACTTCTTGTGTGCAAGTTTGACGTGATTCTGGAGACGCGATGTTCCAATTTTTGTTTTGGAGCTCAAACCCGCCAAAATTTACTTTTCCTTTGGCGTGTGCAAATGACTTGCGAGTGCTGCAACTTGGGTTTTAATCGATGTTTCTACCTTGGCGCTTCACATTTGGACGCGTTTGGGCGCGTTTCGGTCTCATTTAATGCCCAGTTTGCGGTTTAAAAGCTTCGTTTATTGCAAAACATACCTTTTTTGAACTTGTCCTATGATATGGAACCTTTGTAGATTGTCCCAAGTTTGAAACAGGCATGGTCAGGATGCTGTTCATCGCGTCCCACCCCAATGACACAAAATTCGTTTACTGTAGGTAAAATGTGAAAAAAAGAAAATGTTGCTTTTTATCTGCTTGTTGACACAAGATATAGTAATGATCTGACAACAAAAGCGCGCATTGATATGAGTTATTTAATTCATTTCAAGGGGGGTGCGATGCGTTGTCGCTCTGATTTATTCAAGCAAAAAGGCATCATTGTGTTCTTTTTTTTTTTCAACGAAATGTTTTAAAAATGGACAAAGCGTTTACTCAGTGCGGGGTAAATTCGAGCCTCAGTTGCAGCTCGCCTTGGGGCTGCAGATTGACCCATTTATGCCAGGTGTGGTTGGTATAGAGGTCGTGCAATTGGCCAAAGTCTTGTTCGTACGTGCCAAGCTTGACCGATTGGCTGAACCGATTGTGATCCTTGACCCTGTATTCCACCACGCAATCTTTGGCCAGCAGTTCAAAGTGGAATGACTCGTTCCTATACAGTTGTGCCCCGATGGAAATCATAAAAAAAAAAAAGAAAATGAGCGCGATTATTGCAAGATCGGGGTGTTTTTTTTTACCATTCTGGCGTGAGTGTCTTTTTGATGACATTTGACTTGTGCAGTGTGTGGTTGTTCATGCGGACCTGGACGTACGGGTCGCTCGTGCCCGATTTGTCGACACCGGGCAAATTGCGTGCACTGAGCAGATGGACGGTGACTGTGCCAAGTGATTGGACCGACTGGCGGTGGCGCGAGAGTGACACGGACGACGGGCTGGACAGTGCCGATAGGATGCGTCTGCGCGACGATGTGGACGACAAGGACGAGGTGGATGGGCGAGGTTTGAGCACGTGATGATCGTCGGACGTGTCGGCGGCCGTATCTGGCGAGAAGACAACATGCTCGTCGTGCTGCTTTTGCTGCTGCGGCGCAACCGCTTCACTGCGGTGTGCCGATGGCGACGTTGGCAGCAGTGGTGGCGCCGATGATGCCCATGTTGAGGGTGGAGACGCGGATTTTGTTGTCTGGCCATCGTTTTGTGGTGGTGCCATCGTCGCACCTGACGCGAGTTTGCTTGTCATGGTGCCGCGGTACGTCATGGTGCGCATGGTCTGCAACATGGACGTGTGTGTCTTTCGTGTCGTGAGCAATTGTGGCTGCCACAAGAACCGCACACGCACGTGCCCAGATACGTTCTTTTCGCCTTCCAGCGGGATCAGCACATCACGTGCAAGGAAGCTCTCAACGTACTCGTTGCGCAAAGAAATGCCCCCGGAGCCTAATTGAAAAAATAAAGTGAGCCAAACAATGCTCATGTGCATTTAAAAACACAAAATTTTACCAAGCGGATAATCCCCCTTGATCTGATTCCAATCAAAGACCTCGATGCGGAAGCTCGACGTCACGCGCGACAACTGACGAATTGGAGAATAAAAAAAGTGAGATTTCGCGACATTTGTGTGGCAATGACGGTGTTTTACAATGGGAATAGTGAATTGGGCGTTTTTCCACACGGGATTGAGGGTCTTTTTGATCACCGGGCTCTTGTAGACACGCTCGCCATTGATGGTAAAGCGAACGTACGGGTCACTCGTACCTTTTTCGTAATAAAAACAGAAAATGAGCTGTTTTTTTCCTATTTTTTTTTTTTTTTTTGGCAATCCTTTTCATCGCCCTCCAAGTCCTACCCGACTTGTCTGCGGCCATGACGTGCTTGGCATCCAGTAGTGTCACGGTCAAATTGCCTTGGTCTATGGCAGAAATGCAGAAAAAAAAAGTGAATTTTGCGCCTCTTTTTTCTATTTTTGACTCGTTCTCGTACTCTCCAAGCTTTCGTCCATGTTCAATTCAAAGTCGACGAGGGGCATAAAGTCGAAGCTGAGGCGGATGCGGCCAATGCCGTCGTCGACCCCCATCAGGTCGAACCATTCGCCGTGGTCTTCCTGGGCCACATCGTCGACGTCCAATTCCGCTGGATTTTGCTGTTTCTGTAGTTCTTGTAAATTCTGGATCTTGTGATGCGTGCGTAAATGTCGTTTTCGCGCCTGGACGCGGTGCACAATTTCGCTGACGGAGCCTGCCCAATAACCATAGCGGTCGTCTTCCTTTGCACAATCGACGTTGACGGGGACGACGTCGATGTGGACGCGTGAAAAGTCCATTTCCTTGATGAATGCATCTGCGGGCTCGTTGAAGGGCAGCGAGCCGCCCTGCAAGCTTGCTGTGCGATATAACGGGTACAGGCTGTCGACAAGCACCGCACAATACGCGTGCACGCTGTGAGGCAATTGCACCTCGTGAATACGCACCATCAGCACCCCCGTGCTATAAGCCGCAATATCTACCATGTGGTCAGGCGTCCATTTGATCGGAACACCGTGCAAGTCCTTGACGGCAAATGACGACGACGCGTCACTAAGAGCCATTGTGCCATTGGTCGGTGCCTCGGGTTGCGCGGACTCTTTCGACGCGTCTTGGACCTCTGTGGCGTCGTCATTGGCCTCTTTGGCATTGTTTTTATCAATTTTTTGCGTCGAATCCTGTTTTTCGACTTGGACCGGTTGATCATGGGGCGGCACCGCGAGCGTCGGATAGAATTCCGCCGTGTACCGCAGCGCGCCTTTGTCGGTCTTGCCATTGGGCGATTTGAGACTGACCCATCTATTGCCATGAAGGAGAATTTCGTGTCAAAGACGCGTTTTTTTTTTTTTTTTTCTCTGGAAAGCCCTTACTTGTCGATTTTTTCGCGCTGTTCGTACCACTTTATCTGTTCATTGTGTTTTGCGTGTGGTTTTTTCGGTGCGTGATGTTCCTGGACAAGGTCTTTGATGCGCAGGACCGTTGAGCCGAGCAACTTGTCCTTTGACTTGGCATTCCAGTCCATGACCTCGAGAACGAGGTTCTCACGCATCGAGTGGATGGGCACATAGTGGAACTCACCCCATTCGGGGAACAAATTGTTGTCAATCACCTGCGTACGCGCGCGCACCTGCGATCCGGACATCACACGTACGTACGGGTCCGATTTGCTGCCGCGCACTGCCTCGACATTCAGCAGGTCGCGCGCCTCCCACATGGAGAACCGCACCACACCAATGGCCTCACCTATTTTTTTAAAATAAAAAAAAAAAAAGTGAGAAAAAGGCAAAAATCGAGTCAAATGGACCATTGTGGGGGGGTTTTTTTTTTTTTTTTTTTTTTTTTTTTTTTTTTTTTTTTTTTTTTTTTTTTTTTTTTTTTTTGCTTACGATAGACGGCAGAGCCGAGGATGCTATTGATAGTGATGAGGCTTGTCATGTCGACGGGTTTCCACTGGACGCTGAATCGGATGCGGCTGCGGCGCTGCGTGGCGTCATTGTTGGTGCCATTGGCGCCGTGATTGGGCACCGTCAGGTCCCACCACGATTCATTCTTGTCCTGCCACTGCATGATGGGCACGAGTGCCGACGACCACGTGCCCAGGCTCACATCCTCTGCAAAATCGACGTTGTTCATGATCGTGACGCTGACATTCACCTGCGTGCGATCCAAAACAACAACCTCACCCGAGCGCTCAAACTTTGGCATGTCTGTACGCTTGAATGTCGGTGTCCGGATCTTTTCCACGCCATTCACCTTGACCACCGCATACGGGTTCGGGTTTGTGCGCCCGCCGTACAAATTGCGACATTCATGCACCGTGAACCGCAGCACGCCGGAATCTAGGGGACAAGGAAGAAAAAAAACATTGAATACGCCAAAAATAAAAATAAAAATGGGAAATTGGACGTGTCTTTTACTCGAGTCCATGGCCGGTTCTGTGGTGCCATCTTCTGCAACGGTCGTCTTGGCCACGGGCAAATAGCGCATGTCCACGTGACACGTGGTGATGCGTCGTCCTTTGCGCAAGAGATCCAAATCCCTGGAAAAAAAAAAAAAAAGAAATGGGACAAAATGAGTCTTTTGCATGCCAAAAATAAAAAAAAAATCATTACAATCCCTCTACGGTGCCGTCATCCTCGTCCATTAGCTCGTTGAGGTCAAAGTGGCCGCGCGCAATGCGATGGTCTTTGAGCGAATTGCCAGATTCATTGCGTAATTCGAGTGTCAGCTTGGCATTGAGGTTGTTGAGCAACAAGAAATGGGTCTCGTTCCATGCGGGTTCTTGTGTGTGCTTGCGATTGCTCGTGCGGCCAAGCTCTTGCGCTTTGTCCAGGTAGAATCGCAGCGACATGTTGGGCTTGCCGCCGGGAATGTCGCTCGAGCTCACGGTCGAAATGCCATACACCGTCACTGCAAGCACGCCATTGGCTTGGCCTGAGTGCGCGCGAAAAAAAAAAAATGGTGAGGGGAAACAATGCTTTGCACGGCAAAACCCATCCGACCGTCTTCCGCAGCTCAGCGCGCCAAGAATTTTTTTCTCTTTTTTTGGTATCTTACTGATATCCAATTCGCCCGAGAAGAACTTTTCAATGTCGTAGGAAAACACGTTGGGATAGTACATCATCGGCCCAAGGATAGCATGCGCTTGTTCGCGGACAAAGCCTTGCAAACCTGGAATCTTTTTTTTTTAAAAAAAAAAAAAGAAAATGGATGAGCCATCGTCACGAGTTTTTGATTGTTCCCCGTGTTTCCTCCTTTTTGCGGCTGCTTTTTACATTGTTGACGTCAAAGCCAAAGGTGTCGCCGCCGAGCGGCTTGAGCACATAGTCAAACTCTGGTTTTTCCATAAAACATGCTTCGACGATCTTGACGTGCGGGAATTTGCTGATGAATTGCATCTTGACGCGCATGTGGCCGTGGAAGCTCATGTCCTCCACCAGGACCGGCAGCGCCGCGCCCACAAAACCCTTGCCCAGGCGGATCTGCAATTGCACGCGTGGACTGACGCGCTCACTCAGCTGCTTTTGCGTCATCCTCGTCGTGTCATTGGGCTCAAACGACACAATCCAATCCATGCACTGTATTTTTTTTTGGCAACGGCAACCCAACGAAGAAAAGAAAAAAAAAGGTGAGTGGCGACGCGGTTTGACACAAAACATGACAAAAACAAGAAAATGAAAGGAAAAAAAAGGCATTACCACGGTGTCGTCTTGTGCATCGAGCATGCGCACGCTGTCGACGCGGAAGGGCTTGTTGCCGAGGGTGAAGGCGGTTAAGCGCACCGAGTCCAAAAAGGAGGGCAGGTAGTCGACGAGATAGGTGTCAATGTTCTCCACCACGTATGCGGACAACACGGGCTCAAAAATGAGCCAAAAGTTTTGCAAAAAGCTGTTTAGCCATTCCACAGGCTCCGTCTCGCCCTCGAGATGCAGCGTGCACAAATTGCGTTTGATGTCGTCACGCGTGTTGGCGCGAAATCGCTCCGTCGTCCGATGCGAATACACCGCTATAATCATAATATGTAAAAACGCGTCAGTGGCTCAAGATGCTTAGTATGGGACGCGGCTCAACTCTAAAAAAAAAAAAAAAAAAAAGGGAAAAGAGAAAAAAACAAAAAAAAAATTCCAAAAAAAAAAAAAAAAAAAAAAAAAAAAAAAGGAGGGACGCGTCCAAATGGGCACGTTTTCGACATTTTTTTTACCAATAAACAAAAGAACAATCAAAAACAGCACCATGCCTGCACCGAGGCGTGCGAGTGTCCACGAGGCGATGCCAATGGCAAAGACGGCGCCGCCCTCGCGCCACCACGACGAGTAGTAGAAAAAGGCGAGCACGTTGTCCACGTCGGATGCTGGTTTTTTCTCTGTGGCGAGGATGGGGAGGGCGCCGCCAGGATTTTCACGATCGGAAAAGGCGGTCCAGCCGATACGCGAGGACGCGGGGATGCGCTGGTGCTGTTGCTGCTGCGCAGGCAAGGCCCCTGCGGCGTCGTCGTGCATGGCGGCTTGCAATGCGTCCTTTTCTTCATCTTTTAAAGATATATCGGTCGATTTCTGCTCGGCCAGCTGCAAGGCGTGGATGATATCGTGGGCATCGCTTGTGGCCAGCTCGGTTTTGATGCCATGTTGCTGATGGCCCAAATTGCGGAAATCTGGAAGCAAATCGCGCGGGCGCACGACATCGTGATTATTGGACGACATGGTCGACGCGATACTGGGCTCGCGTTGGTAAATGCTATTTGCAACGTCGTGTGAAGAGGGAGCCACGGGCGCCGGTGGGGGCGTCGTCGTCGTTGTGGACGCGGACGGCGAAGCGGCAGGCGACGGTGTCAAAGGTGGTGACGACGCCCCGTCTTGTCGTACAGGCGGCGGCCCCTCCTCCAACGAGCTTGACGAGTCCTTGCGCGTTTGTGGTTGCTGCTGTTGCTGTTGGGTCGTATTCATGATTCACAAGGCCATGGGGTAAAGGAGGGGGTAAAAAAGTGGGAAAAAAGAAATAAAAATAAATAAAAAAAAAAGTGAGAAAAAAGGGGGGTTGCGTCAAAAGTTCTCTTCTCCCCCCCCCCCGTCTAGCCAAGGGAAAACGGAAAAAGGTAAGAAAGCGGAAACACGAAACGCCGGAATCGGTCCCGGAAATCCAATCTTTGTGTCACTCGCTTTTTCTTTTTTGCATAAAAGCCAAACCAAAAAGTGGCCGCTCTACTCTCCTCCCCTGGAACGATGTGAATCGAATTGAAATGACACATTGAGGCACAATTAGTCGCGTTGGATGGCCTCCGAGGTGACAATGAAGCGCATCAACATGCGTTTTTTTATCACAATGAAACATTTGCCAAGCATGGCCCGTGGGCTGCCCCCTTGTTTTCAACAAGTCCCCAGTTTCTTTCTTTTTTTTTCTTGCGTAACAAGATAAGGGGCGCCAAGAATGTGAAAAAAAATATCCAATGGTGGCAAATTGAGAGAAATTGGGGAAGGGGGAGGCACAAGAACGTGTCAATGAACAAAAAAGAAACCAAGAGCACCTTGAATAGCCCCATGGGTGTGGCACAGAAACACAGAAACACAATGAGGAAGCGGAGATTCCAAATTGGATCTGCATGAATTCCCCCAATTCCCCTTTTTCAAAGCCAAGCAGTCAAGCCGATCGCGTCAACATGACCACGCACGCGACGCCTCCCCTTTAATGCTAGAACGCGCCTTTTTGCTACATTTTCATGTCATTGGACGGTGCACAGCGCTCCATTGTTGCAAACCACGCGGGTCTAAGCAGCCATGTTGTCATTTCTCGATGTTTTTTCTCATTTGTCTCATTTTCTTGTTTTTTTTTTTTTTCTCTTTCTCTTTCTTTTGCCATGATGAAAGAAACAATGAAGCCATGCTGTCGCGTTGTGGATTGCATAAAAGGTTGAGAGTTTTTTTTGGTCTTTTGACCCCTTTTTTACGTCCCACTTTTTTTTTTTTTTTTGCTTTGTTCTTCATAATGGAGTTGCTTTCGCCCGATATGTTGGAACACCTCACGCCGCGCGAGCGTACGTTGTACCTGTCGTTGTTGCACCTGAACGTGCGTCACAGCCACCAAGAGTCGACGATGCTGAATTTGATGCAATCGCAAGGCACGCAAGACATGAGTGTGTTTGAGCCGGCGCTGGCCGCCAATGCTACGGCTGCCGCTCCAGCCACGGATGCTCCGGCGCCTGAAGACGCGATTCAAGGCGAGGTGCAGCTCCTGAGGACGATTTTGACGGACCAGCAGCAGCAATTGACGGATCTCCGGCAAAAAGTCGAGCAATATCAAGATTTGTTGATGCAACAGCAGCAATTGGTGGCGGACCAGCGAGTCGCGCTCGAGCAAGTGAATCAGCAATTGTCAGAACATCGCCGCCTTCAAACGAACCAGCAATATGTGATTGATCGGCAGCGCACGATCCTGGACGACCAAGTGAATGCAATCCAAACGCAATTGCAAGCTCTTTTGGCCGTGCCAGGATGGCATGGTTTGCAACAAGCGCCGCCTCAGCAGCAACAGGCGCAGCCTCAGCAGCCACCCACCGCCGCGATTGTCGTTGACAGCAGTGGCAACAACAGCTCACCGGCGTCAGCAGTATCACCTCCTCCATCGCCTCCGGATAGCCCATTTTCGTCTGGTGGCTATGTGGCGTCTGTTTCCGAAGTATCCGACGGTGCAGGGAGCCTGACGGTCCACATGCATCTGCTCACCACCAGCGATGAAGCCGATTCCAGTCCAGTGAACGTCAATGTCGCGTCAGAGGCCAATCAAGCGGCTACAGAGTCCAATTTCGACGTGCCGCCTGCCCAACCATCTAATCACATTGCGGACGACCAAGAGGAAGACCAATTGTGGGGCGAATACCTCGAAAATAGCAACCATGGCAACCATCCCCAAGCCTCCATTGATACCAATGCAGCGGAAATCGCAGACGTCGCGTCGCATCATCCTGCACCGTCGTCCACCACCACGCACAATATCAGCAACATGCTTTTGCCTCGACTTGATATGAGCGCGCTGAGAATCGACACCACTGTGGCCACCCAGAGACGCCTCAGCATCGAATTGCCCATAGACAACCAAGGATACATCACACCGGGTGCAGACGTCCCTCGCAGGTACAGAGATGGCGCGTTCAATTGGTTCGAGGAACCATTGCGCGCCGAAACAGCAACAACAGCAACAACAGCAACAACAGCAACAACAGCAACAACAGCAACAACAGCAACAACAGCAACAACAGCAACAACAGCAACAACAGCAACAACAGCAACAACAGCAACAACAGCAACAACAGCAACAACAGCAACAACAGCAACAACAGCAACAACAGCAACAACAGCAACAACAGCAACAACAGCAACAACAGCAACAACAGCAACAACAGCAACAACAGCAACAACAGCAACAACAGCAACAACAGCAACAACAGCAACAACAGCAACAACAGCAACAACAGCAACAACAGCAACAACAGCAACAACAGCAACAACAGCAACAACAGCAACAACAGCAACAACAGCAACAACAGCAACAACAGCAACAACAGCAACAACAGCAACAACAGCAACAACAGCAACAACAGCAACAACAGCAACAACAGCAACAACAGCAACAACAGCAACAACAGCAACAACAGCAACAACAGCAACAACAGCAACAACAGCAACAACAGCAACAACAGCAACAACAGCACCAACAGCCTCCACGTCGCGTCCATATCCCGTCGCACGCCGCCGCAGACACTCCGAGGTGCCGGACGACACGGATGAAGAAATTGATCAGGCAGTCGCGCAACGCCGTCGCCGTCGTCGCCTCAATGAACAGGGCGAGAGCAAATTTACGTGATGTTTCACCTTTTTTTGATGACGCTTTTTAATCCATGCCAAGTGCAGGCCGCTTATATCTTTATTGAAAAAAAAAAAAACACACAACGAATTAAATAAAAAAAAATATGATACAAAAAAAGTAAGAAAAGAAAAGAGAAAAATTCTAGTTGGTGACTGTGAACCACTTTGATCTGCAGTCGACGGCCTCTCTTCGAACAAGGCGCTTGCGGTCGTCCAGAGATTTGGCAAGTTGCTTGATGACGTAGGCGGTGTGTGGCATGATCATGTCGCGCGGCAGGCTGCCAGGCAGCTGGCCAAGGCATTTCAGAGCCGCCACACGCACGTGCATCGAGTTGATCACCTCCGAGGTATCCAACAGCTTGAGCAGTGCAGGCAGCAGCGATTGAACATGGCGCGAAATCACATCCGGCGCCTCAATCGCCACCATGGTAAACGATTCGAGCGTCGACACCTTGAGCGTACTGTCCGGCAACGACAAGGCCAAAATGAGAAGAGGCACCAGCTAATCGCAAAAAAAGAAAAAAAGAAAAGAAAAAGACGCGTCAAAAAAGGAGGACAAATTGGCAAAAATGACCCAAACTTTTGTTCATAGACACTTACTGGCGGCAGCTCGCTCAACAAGATCTGCTTGGGCACGTTCTTCAAGAGGTACGACAACGCAATCAGGTAATTATGCTTGATATCTACAGGTGGAGAACATGACGCGCGTCAAAAAACGCGCCTTTTTTCATCTTTTTGAGCTCTTACCATCCTGGTTGCTTTCAATGCCGTTCATCAACTTGGGCAGACAGAAGCTAAAGAGGCGCTGCTTGTACAGAATCTGCAAGAAATGGGCTTAGAATGACGTCTTTTTTTGGCATTTGACTGTAAACGTACCGACATGGAAGCGAAGCACGCCTTGTTGAGGGCAACATGGTCCTCTTCCAAAAGCACGTCAAATGCGACGGGTGTCTTGAGCTTGTCCAAAGGAAGCACGCACCATTGGATCAGCTTGTCAACCAATTCGTAGCCAATTGCTTGCGTTTTCATGATCAGCGCTTTCGTAATCTATGGGAATAAAAAAAAGGAGATCAATGGAACCGAATGGCGCCTTTTTTTTTCCTCATGCTTACCCATGCATAAATGGTCAGCGCGTTCTGGCTCTGGGAACGCTCGCCTTGGCTAATGATCACTTCCAGCTGCTGCGATGCCGTTTGAATGTACGTCGTATAGTCGGCATCTATAAAAAAAAAGGGGGGTGCATGAGCAAAGGTCCCTTGGAAAGGCCATGGACAACGAGTTTTTACCTTGCTTTTGCTTGTTCAACACGGAGCCGACAATGCGTGCAAGCGATTTGAGCAATAGGGCATTGTCGGTCTTGATGGCCAGCGCAATCAGCTCGTTCAAAAACGCATGGACGGACGCCACAGGAAGTGCCACATCCTTGCGCAGAGACGCGACAATCGCAGCAAACACAAGCACCGTCAATTGCTGCGCGACCGGTGCGTCAGGCTGATCAAAAAGAACAAAAAATGAGCCATCAACGATGCGTTGCCTGACTTCACAATCTGCAATATCTCATGTGCATCTTTTTGATCCAGTTCATAAATACTAGTATCAACGATGTTCAAATCTTCACTTTTGCATGTTTGTTCAAGAAATGTCAGGCTGTCAATAAATTCTTTATATTCCTTAACTAATGCTTTGTTACTCATCTGATTTCAAAATAATTATCAAATCATATAAAACTTTTTTTTTTTTTTTTTTTACCTTGAGAGGCGCAAACACGGGGGCATTAGCCAGGCCAAGCACCGACACGTCGCCGTCGACAAAGATTTTAAAGAGCTTGTCGACATTTTGCTTTTGGGTCGCGGCGTCCATTTTTTGGAAGATGGTGGCGGCCGTGATGGCGATGGTCTCGAGCATATCTGGGACGAGCAAAGCCTTTGCCTCGGCCGTGTTTTCGTCGCCAAGCGCAGCGGCCACCACCTTGGTCACGAGATGCCACACAAGCGCATCAAAGCTCGGCACAAGGTCGTCGTGCTGCTGCGTGGCCTTGATGTAAATGATGTCCAGCAACGTCGCCATGATCGCTTGCGCATAGTCCGTCTCGCCGTCTAACACGCGGCGCGTAAATTAAATAAAAAAAAGGGGGGTCAGGGGAAGAGGCAATAAAACCGATAATGCAAAAATGAGGAAAGAAAAAGAAAAGAAAAAAAAGAAAAGACAGCGCCTTCTTTTTCGTTTACCTTGTTCGCACACTTGGTCGAGCTTTTCGAGCAGGTAGGGCAGGGCTGTCTTGAACAGGGTTGGCTGCGGGCCGAGGGCCTTGATGGCGTACAGCAATGGTGGGTATCCAATGACCTGCTGCTGCTCTTCCATGGCATTGTGTGGCAGGTGGTTGATCAGCGCAGGCACCGTCTGATCCGCGACAGTCGCCGCATCGATCTGAGCAATCGCCTCCAGCGAATTGAGCGCGGCTGCGCGCAGATCGGCGTCCGACTCCTCGAGCAGGATTCGGTTGAACGATTGGATGGCCAAAACGACTTCGTTGGGCGACAAGTAGCCCGCATGCAGAATCATCACTTTGAGACCGTGCAGACCGCACAGGCGCAAGTTGTTGTACTCGTTGGACGCCATCAATGCAGACTCAAACATGCCAAAGAATCGATCTTTTTGCGCCATCAATGGCGATCCTTGTGCTAAAAAAAAAAAAAAAAAAAAAAAAAAAGGGGGCCCAATTTTTTTTGTTTTTTTCGGCCAAAACGGGGCGCCC
>KV441889.1:362223-383461 GCA_001650995.1 Gongronella sp. w5 | reverse complement strand
GCAAAAAAAAAAAAAAAAAAAAATAAGAATGGAGCGCCAATTTCTTTCGTTTTTTTCGGCCAAGACGGAGCGCCGTGCTTTACCATTGTCTGCAGTGGTGCCATAGACCGTGCGGCTCGCTTCAAACAGATCTAACAAGATATCGAGCATCGCCTTTTTGCGCGTCGCCAGGTCCGTCTCCTTGTAATTGTGCAGCACCAGCGGCAAGACGGCGCTAACTATGTTGCGGCAAGCATAGTCTGCAAGTACGAAGGTAAAGAATAAAAGAAAATTGATGAGCAGCTGCTCTTTTTACCTCTCTCTTTTTCCCTCTCTCTTTCTCTCATTCTCTCTTTCTCTCATTCTCTCTTTTTCTCTCCAGTTCATACCCGAGGATGACGCGGAGGCACGCAGGATGCGGCCAGTCTGCTTGAGGTTCTTGGCATCCGGATCCTTGAGATTGGCACAGCATTCGTCCATGAGCGGCTTCATGGCCCGGATGAATGGGTCGTCGCTGCCGCCAGCCTGCTGCTGCGGCTGTTGCTGCTGCTGGCCATGGGCAACGAGCTGTCCGTCAGGGCAAATAGCGCGCACGAGCTGGTGCATGCTCTCGACAGCGGCATCCTCGAGCGACGCGTCCGACGAGTGGAAAATCTCAATCTTGAGTGCGTCCAGTAGTTCGTGGATGCTCGGCATCAGCGCCGCCGCGCCGTACACGGGTGCACACATGCCAAGCGTCTCCATCGCATCCTTCTTCGCGCTGCCGGATGTCGAGGTCAGCTTCTCAAGGATCAATGGCACCGCAAACTTGGCAAACAATGGCGTCGCCGCCAAGCACGCGCTACGCAAAAAAAAAGGGGGGACGGGAAAGGGTGAGCACATCATGGAAATAAAAAAAAAGGTCCCATTTACACCCTGCTTTACCGTAAGCTGACTTTGAGATCGTCGGCCGTGATGCCGTAGGGATCGTCAGGCGGTGCCTTGAAGGTGATGGGGAAGTAGCAAAAGGTGACCTCGAACAGATCCTCGACATGCGATGTGACGTCAAAGTTGGCAATCACGTTGCGGATCACCTCAAACGCGATCATCAGATTGCGTGGGTCCTTTTCACCGTCCATCATCTGGCAATACCCAAACACAAACGCATTGTTGATCGACTTGAGCGCTGCCGATCGCGCGTGATTAAAAAAAAAGCGTCAGCAACAAACTCTCATTTCATGGCTCACAACCCTCCCAATTTTCAATTTACCGGTGCCTTGATGTTCAATCAAATTCTTCACCACGCGGTACGCGAGGTGGCGCGTCACTTGCAATTGGTGCTGCACCTGCACGTTTTCAAACAATCTAAAAAGATCAAAGATCAGCCGATGAACGCGTCACATCTCGCTTTTTACACTACCTGTTGGCAACTTGGACAGCATTGGCACTCGTGAAGCTTGCAAAACCGGTGAGGGCAACGAGACCCTCGAGGATTGGGCTGACGCTCGATTTGTCAGAGAGCCGATCGCAATAAAAGTTGGTGAGCACAGAGACTAAAAAAAAAGTGAAAAAAAAAAAAAAAAAAAAAAAAAAAAAGATGAGTCGCGCCATGCCCCTCTCCCCGCAATTGCCTCTTGTTGATGTCGTCCTTACCAGCCGTCTCATTGAAGCTCGAAGCATCGAGGTTGCTTAGTGTGTACGACAGCAGGCCAATTGCTAAAGAAACATAAAACAAGAAAAAAAATCAGCAACACGTGTCAGTGGCAGCACACTCCCCCCTTGTTGATCGCTTTACCCTTGGCACGGACGGCATCGTCGTCGCTCGTCAAGTGCTCACCCATGGCCTGGATCAGTTGGAGCAAATTCTGTTGAATGCTGCCTTGATTGACAGCTGGAAGAAAAGAAAATAAGAGAAACACGACGCATTTGAGTTTTGGGTCCTCATTCTTATTCATTGTGAGTCACCTTGCACCACCGTGTCGGCCGCTTGCATCGCTTCACTGGAATCGGAACCAGTAACGATCATATAGTCGGTCACAAGCTTGTCAAATGTCATGGTAAAAAAAAAAAAAAAAATGAAGAAAAAAAAGTAAAAAAGAAGCAAGAAAATAGGGCCCAATGAGTCAGCTCTCTTGTTGAAACACCAATCCCACTGGGCGGATCTTCTCTCGGAGATGCAACTTTTGGCCCTCGCAGGGGCCAATTGTTGCCCCCAACGAACCATTTGAAGCACACCTGTCTCGCTTTTCGCATAAAACAAGATCTTATTTCGCGACGAAATGCAAGCCTGAAAAACATTTCACGCGTTTAAAAGGGAATTCTGTTCTATTGGTTTCACTAAAAAGTTGACTCGATTTCGTTTTGGAAAGCACGGCATGAGCAAAAAAAAAAAAAAAAACTTTTTGCTGCGGCAACGTGCGGATTTGCACAGAAAATACTACACATCTTTTGCGGATTATTCTATTGCGACGCCAATGTATCAAACACCGTCTGTGCATCTCAGTGCGCATAAACAGATTCCATGGAAACACCTGCCTGTATATCATACTGTAGTAGATGAAAGCTCGTTTTTTAACGTTTTTTTGTAATTGACGATTACCTCGGTCACTAATTGTCCCGGCCGAGCACGCCATTGTATCGAGCGCTGGTCCTTAAATTCAACCCTTTGAGCTGAACCTGCTCAGCAATCAAGAGAAAATATATAAGCGAGGAAACTGCATTTTCACTATTTTTTGCTGTATGCGTGCCTCTCCTGCTACGAATGCAGACCCTCAAAATCATACTGAATGCGCCTATCATCGCTTGTAAGTTGATCAAATAAAGCAAACCTCTGCAATGCCCAGAAACAAAAATTATCAGGGTTTCTACAGATCAGTTTTGCAATCCAAGTGTCTAACTTGCAACAATTGTACGGTACAGTACAGTAACGAGCTGACACGAGGATATGGTAGGGCAAAAATATGCTACTTTCAGCAGCGCGCTGCGCCGCATAAAAAAGGACACAGTGTGTTTTGAAAACGGCAAAGCGCGTTTTTCAGATATTGCCGGCCTGCTGTGCCTCCAGAATTTTTTTTACTGTATAGCCTAGCTGCCCGCCGATAAAAGTTGCGTCATGGCATGAACTACCGCCTGTGCGCGAGGAGATGAAGTCGCCCGATTTTTTTTCAGCCCGTACAGTAAATGCCAATATCCTCCAATTTGTACTATTTTGCATTCATCTCGCCATCTGCAGGGTCGACCCCGGTTAAAAACAGCTGCATCGCATTCAGCGCAAAATTTGCAACAAAAAAGCTTAAAGCCCCAAAGCGCTACGACAACTTTTGAAAAATTCAGGGGTCACTCAGGGGTCACACATTTCAATCTCAGAACATTCCATATTTGATAAATTTTGAACTCCGAGTGATCAATGCATCCCAAACAGGTAACTCTGACAATTTTCTATTTGCTGACAAAACGGCAATTCGCCCCACCTTAAGAAAAAAATCCAAAGAGTGACGCATGAACGGCGATCGACTGAGAAAATTGCTTACTTTGGTCAGGATTTTTTGCAAAAAATTTAGGTTTTACACTTCCAAATTAAGTGCGTGGATTGCATGGAATTTTTATTTTTTTTCACTTATTTTATTTTTTAATTTGCACATTTTTGTGTGCTGAGTGGGCTGCAGCCTGGTGAAATGACCGATGCAAAAAGTTCAAACCCAAGCTAGCGCGCTGCAAGCTATCCCATTAGATGCTTTGCTCCCATGTTTGTTAGTAAAACAGCAATAAAAGCCATAAGTTTATTAGACCCTAGTCGAGCAAATCGCGATCAAAGATTTTGATGAAAAAATGAAGTTTCTCTGCGAGTTTTAGCCATCCATCGGTGAAACTGGTCTCATTTGGTAAAGATTCAACAGCTGCTTACGATACCTTAAAAGCGTGATACTGTAAGTTGTCTTTTTCGCTGTCGAGAACATCGAGGTTGAATTTTTTGCAATGTTTGAATGGCTTTCACAAGCATACAAAGGTCACGCATCGGGCAAACAAGCATTCTGGAAATGATGTCCAAGTCCGCCTAATTTGAACAATGCAATTTTGATTGCGACCGAAGAAGAATTTGACCAAGACAAGTGCCAAATTGTGAAAATATCGATATTATTTTGGATGCATTTTTTGCACTACGACACAATTGACCACGGGTTTTAAACGACTTGTTAAAAAAGCGCGCCAAAATACTGTAAATCTACCGGTACTACTGCTGCAAACATTTGGACAGGTGATACTGTAGATACAGTAGATCAATTAGCCATGAAGAAGGTTTGTGGATTGAATCTTTGAAAAGTTGCCAAATTTTCAAAATTGTCGACAACTCGGCTGGCTAGTTACGGGGTTTTCATGATTTTTGAAAATACTGTGAACGCGCAAAAATGATTAAATGGCACTGCTTTGGCATATTGGCAATGATCCAACGCTTGTTTTTGGCGTTCATACTGTACCGGTAATAATGAAAAGGCTGAAATTCATAAAATTGGCGATTGCCTCGGCAACGGTCTGATAGACCTCCGGTTTTCAGAGCTTACATGAAAAAAGAGGTGCCAAACACCCATGTGTTAAAATTTCGCGGTGATTGAAGCACGATTTTGCCGCGAAATGATTTTTAAAAAACGCGCTACTTTTGTACAGCCAAATTTTCAGCAATGTCAATTTTGTCGCCGAGCCAGCTGATTAATGCCGGGGTTTTAATTTTTGTCTGAAAAGAGAGAGGTAAAATACTATGGGTGGGAAAGTTTCGTGGCACTGCAATGAATTCTTGGTGGTGAAATAATTTTTTCGACTTTTGGAAAAAAAAAGTTGGTGCGCGCAATCATGGCAACGCGCGCAACAACAATCATGGCGGCAACAACTCGAACAATCAAAACGCGCGTCAAAAAAACAACAATTCAGGCCGCCACAATAACACGAACAACAGGGACAGTAACAATGCCAACAACATGGGCACCGCCGCACCGGAAACCCATGCAGGCACTGCCAACGCCCTTGAGATACGTTACTGACTTTTAAAAATGAGCAAATATAGATAATACATCATAAAATTGACTACATCATAAAATTGACCCAACCATAGGTCCAACCATAGGTTACAAAATAACCAATATCTTTGGATTTTTTTTTAATTTTTATATAAATTTTAAATGCTAATATATTTATTAATTCCAATATTAACATTATTGTCAAAAAATATTAGAAAATTTAAAAAAACAATAATTACAAAAAAATGAAAACGTTACTCCTTGGTCTGCGGGGCACCGTTGTCGTGAATATCTCGTCCAGCAACAGGCACGCGCCAAATACTCGGCACGTATGGCACATGTCAGCTTGGACAATTTCGATGGTCTTCCAACAACGGGCACGGGCACCAGCACCTCATCAAATGCCGAAGATAATCCCATGGCCGTGGATTTGCCTCAATGTACTGTACGATTCCGCGTCACTGACGGTTTTGCGCTCATTTCGTCCGTATTTCTCGAATATGGCGAGCTCGGTCTTGCAACCATGCATGATCCCGCCCCAAACCATCTGCGTGGTACGCCCACTCTTGAAAGTGGGCACCAAATTGGCTGGGAGATCACGCTCATGGCGAGTTCTCCACACGAGCACGCGTCGCGGGTTGAGTCCAATCTCAAACGTACTTTCATCGGTGAAAAGGACCTTTTTCCACTGTCGCAGTGTCCAACCGAGGTGTTGGCGTGCAAAAGCGAGGCGTTTCGCACGGTGCACGGCACTCATAAACGATTTTTTCCTGGCAACTCGCGCGTTCAGACCCATCTCATTCAGTCGACGTCTGATCGTACGACATGACACTTGCAACCCACTCTTGATGCGTACAGTATCTGATTCAGAGTGGCGCGGTTGTTTTTGCGTGTACAGCGTCGAAGGACACGTAAGTCGTTAGCTGACAGCTTTTTTTTTTCTTCCGGAGCCTTTTTTTCGTTCGTAGTGACCTCTTTCTCTGAAATGGCGGTTAGTCGACTGGACCGTACGAACAGACACGTTGAATTGCGCAGCTACTGTAGCTGTGCATTGGTGCGGCCGGCTTTGTGCAAAGCAACTATTTGGGCCTTCTCCGTGGTTGATAAGACCATGTTTTGAGCAAAAGAAAATAAAAAAGGGCCGCGTGTGGCCCCAGGGCGACCATTTCATTGTAGACCAAAAAATCATGCGGTGCCAAAAATGGGCATAGGGGTGTTTTTGTCCGGGTACTGTACTGTACTACTGTACTACTCGTGTAGCAATTTTGCAAGGGGGTTGGTCGCTCGGCAAAATATTTCGAATTCATCTGCACAACAACGACGACTCACCTACTGACGAACTGACCTTTGGTTTTCAACGACATGTTGAAAAAGGCTCGATGAAATGGCCCATCATCATCATACAGTACCTAGTACTGGAACTAAAAAGTTTTGGAGGCGATCCAATCTTGATTATTTGTAGTACAGTGTACAGTAGATTTTGGAATCTGGCTACCGCTAGTAGGTATCATACTGTACCGTAAACTGTTGTATCATGCTTGATTATACAGCCTGCTTGCTTGCGAATGAAAAATGCATCGCGGCATAAAGCCATCATAAACCACGGCCCAGTGCTGAAGACGAACCCGCCCGATGTTTTTTGGACTTGAAAATGCCAAAAACATCAGATTTGTACGATTTCGCATTCATCTCGCCTTCTACATGGTCGGCCCCGCTCAAAACTAGCCGCATCGAATTCAGCGCAAAGTTGCATCAAAAAAGCTTTAACCCCCAAAGCGCTTCCACCACTTTTGAAATACTGTATTCAGGGGTCACTCAGGGGGTCACACATTTCAATATCAGAAAATGCCAAATTTGGGATTTTTCGAACTCCGAGTGATCAATGCATCCCAAACAGACAATTCCGACAATTTGCTATTGGCAGACAAAATGGCAGGTCGCACCAACTTAAAAAATGCATAAAGAGTGATGCATGAACGGCGATCGACTGAAAAAGTGCCTGCTTTGGTGCGAATTTTTTGCAAAAATTCAAGGTTTGAGACTTCCAAATTAAGGTGCGTAAATTGCATGGAATTTTTTTTGCTGTATTTTTTTCCTCGTGGCCATGCCTGGAAACGTTCATGGTTCATCTGAACGGCTAAGGATTGACACCAAGCAATAAAAAACTTCTTTTTTACTTTGTCTTGTCCAACTTGTTGCAGCATGCTCACCACGCTGGCATTGCCGTGTACAGTATGTTGTGTTGTGAGGGCAAAGAATAATGGCATAAAATCAAAGAAAAGTCAATGCGTGAAAATATTTGTACGATTTTCGATTTCTGGCTGGATGGCGTCTAACGGGCGGGGTATCACTAACAAACACAAATCTCGAGATATCTCGAGACTGAGTGATCCGATTTGCAAAAAAAGTCAATAACGTTGGAGCACAGTACTGTACAGTACCCACCATCAACTGGTCCAAATTTGGGGCCAGATGATGAGCAAGTTTTTTCTGAGAAAGCGCCAGTTTCATAGGGCGTAAAAAAGGGAGTAAAATCACGACCATTTGGACTCGTACCGCGGCAACGGCTGAGCGCCCCGATGCGTGGATCACCTCAAATGAATTGCCAGCTAAACGCGGTAAAAGCGCTTGTAGTTTGGGGACATCGCATCAAGTTTTCGGCGAGTTAACCTTCAGGGGTCGTTTTGACTCTGATTTGGCCCGGATTTTACGCAAAATGCGTTTTCATGACTGAGCAATCCGATTTGCAAAAATACTTGGAATCATGGGAGTTTTAAGTTGAGTATCCACTGGTCTAACTTTGGCGCCAGATAGTCAAGCTCATCGGGAGAAACGCGTAAAATACTGTAGGATTTTCACTAGCAAACGAGAATCTCGACAGATCTCTCGACACTGAGTGATCAATTCGCAAAAAAACGTTAACACCGTTGGAGCAATGGGTCTACCATCAACTGGTCCAAATTTGGGGCCAGATGAGCAAGTTTCTGAGAAAGCGCCAGTTTCATAGGCGTAAAAGGGGTAAAATCACCACTGTTTGATCTCGTACGATGGCAACGGCTGAGCGCCCCGACGCGTGATTTGAATTGCGCAGCTACTGTAGCTGTGCATTGGTGCGGCCGGCTTTGTGCAAAGCAACTATTTGGGCCTTCTCCGTGGTTGATAAGACCATGTTTTGAGCAAAAGAAAATAAAAAAGGGCCGCGTGTGGCCCCAGGGCGACCATTTCATTGTAGACCAAAAAATCATGCGGTGCCAAAAATGGGCATAGGGGTGTTTTTGTCCGGGTACTGTACTGTACTACTGTACTACTCGTGTAGCAATTTTGCAAGGGGGTTGGTCGCTCGGCAAAATATTTCGAATTCATCTGCACAACAACGACGACTCACCTACTGACGAACTGACCTTTGGTTTTCAACGACATGTTGAAAAAGGCTCGATGAAATGGCCCATCATCATCATACAGTACCTAGTACTGGAACTAAAAAGTTTTGGAGGCGATCCAATCTTGATTATTTGTAGTACAGTGTACAGTAGATTTTGGAATCTGGCGACTTGCACATGCGTCGAAGCAAATTTGATGGCGCTCCCAAGTGGCCCATCCACTTCCCTAACTGGCAGAAGCACTGGTTTTTCAATAGCTCTGGTCTTTTTGCATACGCGCCATTCGAGGTGTATCAAATACAGTACCCGCCATGCTGCCTGACGTGTATTGCGCACGCTGCCATGCAGATGCTGAAGAATCCATCGAAGTCAAACATCATGATGACATCGCCGCCCTTTTTGACGACTTTGCTAGAAGATGATGCCGTTGCTGCATTTTGTGACCAAGAAGCCTAGGTCTTCTGTATCATACTGTAGCTCCAAGAACGAAGCTCAAGTTGCTGCCGAAAAAAACTCAGACCCGGCGGGTAAATACAGTACTGTACAGTATACAGTAATTATCCAAAAAAGCCCCATTCGCTCGTACAATAATGATACGGTACAGTATCATAAAACAGTAGTATCAGAATCAGCATATCATGCGTCCCGTTGTATGCTGCGACCAGACGAGCACGGAGGAGGAGGAGGGCTTTTTTTCGGGGAAACTGATGAAGAAATGGGGGCTCGCATGCCAGCCGCCTCCACGCGGTCGTGCCCAGGCAACGTCGAATGACGGCTAAAGGGTTGTTGGCTCACTTTTTATTTTTCAATACTGTAAAATCATTTTTTGCTCCTTAATCGTCTTCTTTTTATTGTCTTTTTTACTGTATCATAATAAGAGTGTAGAGAAGAAGAAGGTGTCTCGCTCTCTTTGGTGGTAGTGCGAGCGGAGGGGGTGGCCTGTGAAAAACCAAAGAAAAATCAATGCGTGAAAAAGCGGCTTCCTTTTTTGGGTGGTCGGAGCGAAAAAATAAAATGAGAGGGCGGCGGTCCTTTTTTGTTTTACTTTTCTTTCTTCTTTACTTTTTTTTCTTTGTCAGGTTGTTAAAAGTTCACTTTTCTTTCAGATGCAGCCAAGTCACATGGGATAGGGCCCTGCCACCGGGGCTTGACCTAATGTGCTCAGAGTGTCGAGCCTGCAAAAGTGGACGATTTTCAACCATAGTGGGTGTTCTGCAAGCAAAAGTAGTCGCCGTTCCAGGCTGGGACTCTCGCGCGCATACGGGGAAGTTGATTCTAGCAAGTGAATCACTCTTCCTCAGGAAGGAACTCGCTCAGCGTCATGGTGGGCGCTGAGTCCGAGGGCTCTCTTCCGACCAAGGATCGTAAGTTTGGTGCGCGCGATGGGCATGCAAGTCAATCGCCTCCTCGTGGCCATGCCTGGAAACGTTCATGGTTCATCTGAACGGCTAAGGATTGACACCAAGCAATAAAAAACTTCTTTTTTACTTTGTCTTGTCCAACTTGTTGCAGCATGCTCACCACGCTGGCATTGCCGTGTACAGTATGTTGTGTTGTGAGGGCAAAGAATAATGGCATAAAATCAAAGAAAAGTCAATGCGTGAAAATATTTGTACGATTTTCGATTTCTGGCTGGATGGCGTCTAACGGGCGGGGTATCACTAACAAACACAAATCTCGAGATATCTCGAGACTGAGTGATCCGATTTGCAAAAAAAGTCAATAACGTTGGAGCACAGTACTGTACAGTACCCACCATCAACTGGTCCAAATTTGGGGCCAGATGATGAGCAAGTTTTTTCTGAGAAAGCGCCAGTTTCATAGGGCGTAAAAAAGGGAGTAAAATCACGACCATTTGGACTCGTACCGCGGCAACGGCTGAGCGCCCCGATGCGTGGATCACCTCAAATGAATTGCCAGCTAAACGCGGTAAAAGCGCTTGTAGTTTGGGGACATCGCATCAAGTTTTCGGCGAGTTAACCTTCAGGGGTCGTTTTGACTCTGATTTGGCCCGGATTTTACGCAAAATGCGTTTTCATGACTGAGCAATCCGATTTGCAAAAATACTTGGAATCATGGGAGTTTTAAGTTGAGTATCCACTGGTCTAACTTTGGCGCCAGATAGTCAAGCTCATCGGGAGAAACGCGTAAAATACTGTAGGATTTTCACTAGCAAACGAGAATCTCGACAGATCTCTCGACACTGAGTGATCAATTCGCAAAAAAACGTTAACACCGTTGGAGCAATGGGTCTACCATCAACTGGTCCAAATTTGGGGCCAGATGATGAGCAAGTTTTTTCTGAGAAAGCGCCAGTTTCATAGGGCGTAAAAAAGGGAGTAAAATCACGACCATTTGGACTCGTACCGCGGCAACGGCTGAGCGCCCCGATGCGTGGATCACCTCAAATGAATTGCCAGCTAAACGCGGTAAAAGCGCTTGTAGTTTGGGGACATCGCATCAAGTTTTCGGCGAGTTAACCTTCAGGGGTCGTTTTGACTCTGATTTGGCCCGGATTTTACGCAAAATGCGTTTTCATGACTGAGCAATCCGATTTGCAAAAATACTTGGAATCATGGGAGTTTTAAGTTGAGTATCCACTGGTCTAACTTTGGCGCCAGATAGTCAAGCTCATCGGGAGAAACGCGTAAAATACTGTAGGATTTTCACTAGCAAACGAGAATCTCGACAGATCTCTCGACACTGAGTGATCAATTCGCAAAAAAACGTTAACACCGTTGGAGCAATGGGTCTACCATCAACTGGTCCAAATTTGGGGCCAGATGATGAGCAAGTTTTTTCTGAGAAAGCGCCAGTTTCATAGGGCGTAAAAAAGGGAGTAAAATCACGACCATTTGGACTCGTACCGCGGCAACGGCTGAGCGCCCCGATGCGTGGATCACCTCAAATGAATTGCCAGCTAAACGCGGTAAAAGCGCTTGTAGTTTGGGGACATCGCATCAAGTTTTCGGCGAGTTAACCTTCAGGGGTCGTTTTGACTCTGATTTGGCCCGGATTTTACGCAAAATGCGTTTTCATGACTGAGCAATCCGATTTGCAAAAATACTTGGAATCATGGGAGTTTTAAGTTGAGTATCCACTGGTCTAACTTTGGCGCCAGATAGTCAAGCTCATCGGGAGAAACGCGTAAAATACTGTAGGATTTTCACTAGCAAACGAGAATCTCGACAGATCTCTCGACACTGAGTGATCAATTCGCAAAAAAACGTTAACACCGTTGGAGCAATGGGTCTACCATCAACTGGTCCAAATTTGGGGCCAGATGATGAGCAAGTTTTTTCTGAGAAAGCGCCAGTTTCATAGGGCGTAAAAAAGGGAGTAAAATCACGACCATTTGGACTCGTACCGCGGCAACGGCTGAGCGCCCCGATGCGTGGATCACCTCAAATGAATTGCCAGCTAAACGCGGTAAAAGCGCTTGTAGTTTGGGGACATCGCATCAAGTTTTCGGCGAGTTAACCTTCAGGGGTCGTTTTGACTCTGATTTGGCCCGGATTTTACGCAAAATGCGTTTTCATGACTGAGCAATCCGATTTGCAAAAATACTTGGAATCATGGGAGTTTTAAGTTGAGTATCCACTGGTCTAACTTTGGCGCCAGATAGTCAAGCTCATCGGGAGAAACGCGTAAAATACTGTAGGATTTTCACTAGCAAACGAGAATCTCGACAGATCTCTCGACACTGAGTGATCAATTCGCAAAAAAACGTTAACACCGTTGGAGCAATGGGTCTACCATCAACTGGTCCAAATTTGGGGCCAGATGATGAGCAAGTTTTTTCTGAGAAAGCGCCAGTTTCATAGGGCGTAAAAAAGGGAGTAAAATCACGACCATTTGGACTCGTACCGCGGCAACGGCTGAGCGCCCCGATGCGTGGATCACCTCAAATGAATTGCCAGCTAAACGCGGTAAAAGCGCTTGTAGTTTGGGGACATCGCATCAAGTTTTCGGCGAGTTAACCTTCAGGGGTCGTTTTGACTCTGATTTGGCCCGGATTTTACGCAAAATGCGTTTTCATGACTGAGCAATCCGATTTGCAAAAATACTTGGAATCATGGGAGTTTTAAGTTGAGTATCCACTGGTCTAACTTTGGCGCCAGATAGTCAAGCTCATCGGGAGAAACGCGTAAAATACTGTAGGATTTTCACTAGCAAACGAGAATCTCGACAGATCTCTCGACACTGAGTGATCAATTCGCAAAAAAACGTTAACACCGTTGGAGCAATGGGTCTACCATCAACTGGTCCAAATTTGGGGCCAGATGATGAGCAAGTTTTTTCTGAGAAAGCGCCAGTTTCATAGGGCGTAAAAAAGGGAGTAAAATCACGACCATTTGGACTCGTACCGCGGCAACGGCTGAGCGCCCCGATGCGTGGATCACCTCAAATGAATTGCCAGCTAAACGCGGTAAAAGCGCTTGTAGTTTGGGGACATCGCATCAAGTTTTCGGCGAGTTAACCTTCAGGGGTCGTTTTGACTCTGATTTGGCCCGGATTTTACGCAAAATGCGTTTTCATGACTGAGCAATCCGATTTGCAAAAATACTTGGAATCATGGGAGTTTTAAGTTGAGTATCCACTGGTCTAACTTTGGCGCCAGATAGTCAAGCTCATCGGGAGAAACGCGTAAAATACTGTAGGATTTTCACTAGCAAACGAGAATCTCGACAGATCTCTCGACACTGAGTGATCAATTCGCAAAAAAACGTTAACACCGTTGGAGCAATGGGTCTACCATCAACTGGTCCAAATTTGGGGCCAGATGATGAGCAAGTTTTTTCTGAGAAAGCGCCAGTTTCATAGGGCGTAAAAAAGGGAGTAAAATCACGACCATTTGGACTCGTACCGCGGCAACGGCTGAGCGCCCCGATGCGTGGATCACCTCAAATGAATTGCCAGCTAAACGCGGTAAAAGCGCTTGTAGTTTGGGGACATCGCATCAAGTTTTCGGCGAGTTAACCTTCAGGGGTCGTTTTGACTCTGATTTGGCCCGGATTTTACGCAAAATGCGTTTTCATGACTGAGCAATCCGATTTGCAAAAATACTTGGAATCATGGGAGTTTTAAGTTGACGTACGATGGCAACGGCTGAGCGCCCCGACGCGTGATTCACCTCAAATGAATCAGCAGGCAAACGCGGTAAAAGCGCTTGTGGTTTGGAGACTTCGCATCAAGTGTTCGGCGAGTTAGCCTTCAGGGGTCGTTTTGACTCTGATTTGGCCCTGATTTTACGCAAAATGCGTTTTCTCATGACTGCCTGATCCGATCTCTGAAAAAACTTGACATTATCGGCTTTTTGTGTTCAGCATCCTGTAGCTCAAGTACAAACACAGCCTGAATATTCGCTGAATACGCCCGAACACGGTCTTACAGTTCATACCGTACACCTGAATACTACTGTACGCGCGCGTTTAATAATAATATCATACATACGGTAGGTCATCTGAATACTGTATGCGTTGAATACAGTACGCTGAATTCAGCCTTCATTTTACAGTAAAAAGACAAATTGGCCCCGAATGGCTACATAATACTGTATGCGGGCATTGATGATCAATGCAAAAATTGATGTTTTTGGCATTTTTGACGCGCTTTTAAATTCGTAATGATTTTAGACGAGCGAAAAACCGCGTCAGACGTCGAGAACAGTAACACGCGTCTGTTCCTTATCAAATCCATGCAGCACTTGGTACTGTATCTCTCTTACAAATGGAAGCGTCTGCGCAGCACTTTGAACGCGTTTTTTTCCATGCAATTCGCGGTTCACGCTTGTAATTAAATCTTAAATCGGTCATTGCTCGACCACGGCCAGATGGATCTGGCTCGTTTTGATTGATTTGTGGGTTTCTCCCTGTGATACAGTATATCCTTTGTGCAAGTTTGTCCCAATTCTGGGAACCCAGATTTCCAAAATTTGTTTGGCGTTTTGATGCGTTAATGACTTTTTGTAACAGCTGCAAATTGCATTGCAGGTAGTATGTTGTCCGTTATTCCACGTTCGTGTGGGTTTCAGGGTCCAGCATTGCCTGGCTAGCCAGGCCATATTGATTTATCGTTAAAATCAAGGACTTGTCATACTTTTTTTTCTGACGAGCTTATCCCAATAGCCCCAAATTTAAACTAGTGGATGGTGAGCCCAAAACCTTAATTCTTTCAAGGTATGGAAGTGATGGGATCATACAGCAGCCAGCCATCTTTAAAATACAGATCGTGTTTTAGCCGTTTGTATAGCCCTATGCGAGATCTCTTGAATTTGTACACAAAATGTGTTGGGTATGAATTGGGCGACTGTCAGTCGCTCGTCGTGTAATAAAAAATTAAGATCGGAAAGGCAGCTGCCGAGAAAATGGCGATTGGATCTTTTTACACGCGATCGTGCCTTTTTTTCGCCCCGAACCGGCTACTTGATCGCTGATCATTAACCAGCAGATGCCCAAAAAGCCATGATACCGAGCTAAATTGACCCTCAATGAATGGGGTAGGAATGGAAGATGATCTAGCGTGTATGATTTGGATTTGCGAAGATTCGAGAGTGGATGCCATTGAACTGCATAAAAAAATAAAACGACCCCCCGATTTTCACTCTCATATGAGCAATCTACTGTAAATAAATTGGTAACATTGATTTCGGTCGCAAATGCAAGTGTATGCAACGTTTAAATGAGTTTTGGCCATAACTGGCCATAGCGCGATCATGTGGCCAATGGTACACATTGGCGCGCCTCTCTTTCATGGTGAAAAAGCGGGATGACTGGGCGCACTTTTGACCACTTGTGTCAGACCACTTTTGTTTGACCCAAGCAACGCTTCATTTCATTGTTGACACCCTTTAAGCGGCAAATTTGGTGATTTGTTTGCATGAACCTGACGTGTTTCCGCGCGAGAAAAAAAAAAAAAAGGGCGCGCTTCCAACATGGTCCGCTCTGGGTCCGCATGAGTCCCTCAGGCACGTGAAGCAACTTTGAGCGCGGCAATAGCCTGATCTGAGTGCATGTCTCCTCATTGACCCATAAATTAGAGGGGCGCGACGTCGTGATTGCCTGATTTTTAGGAAAAAGGGGGTCTCCAGGCGGCATTGGTGCGTGGTGCGTGGGCATTTTGGGACAAGTTGTTAGCCCGCAAAAGCGGGGCAAAAAAGCACTGGAGCCATTTTGACCCACAGACTTGTTTTTTTTAATGGCTGCCCCTTTGTTGCCTTGACGATCAATTGCCTGTTTTGATTCGCGCGCGACGTGCTATTTAAGGCTGGTCTCCCCATGATGATAGACCGTGCTTGGCTGTGTTATCTCCTTTTTCGGCTCAGATCAGCAGAATGCTCGTTCTTGCTTTTTTTTTTTTTTTTTTTTTTGTATCCCAGGCCATTGGGTCCTCGATTTGTGATGTACGATTATCGATTCATGGGAATAAGGGGAAGGGGGGCAACGAGGAGGGGCCATCAAGACATCGTCGCCCCATAAAAGGCCAATTGGTGAGAGTGCTGGTGTGTGAGGGAGGGAGGGAAAACAAGGGAGGCGGCGCTCTTTTTTTAGGGATGTGGGCCAAGGTTGGGCGACAATGATCGACAGAAAAAAAAAAAAAAAGAGGTTAGGGTGACACGATTCCATTGCGATTCATGTGTTGTTGTGTGTTCCCTAGTGTTGCTTGCTGCCACATACACGCACCCGCATTGCGACAGCAAGGATATGGGCCTTTTACTCCTTTTTTTTCTTTTTTGTGATCCTGTGCCTGATGTTTGTGACCAAGAATCGCTATAAAGCGTGTGGTGGGGAGGGGAGGGCAACCGTGGCTCTCGATTCATTTCTTGTTCTTTTTGCTTTTTTTTTCTTTTTTCTTAATTGTTAGCTATGATGCTTGGTGACGCGTTGAATGATCCCACGGGCTTGATCACGTTGCGCGAGCAGTGTCTCAAGGTGCAGCAGCTTGCTGTCAAGGGCCAATCGCGGTTCTTTGACGTGGATGGGTCTAAATTCCAAGATGTGATTGATCTTGTGGTGTCGACGATGCGTCGCGATTACCAGGGTCAGCCGGACGCGATGCCTGCGTATGGGCAATGGCAGCGGTTTGGCGACCAGGGCCATTTGCAGCAATTGCTGTCGTTGTGGGCAGCACAGTCGCCGCTGAGCCAGGCACAGCGCTTGACGGATCTGTTCATTGTGACCGCGGCCCTCGACATTGAGAGCATGCATCGGCACCGCGCATGGTCGTACCAAGACCCGCATGCCGCTCGCCGCTACACGGGCAGTCAAGGCATCGCACTCGCCGTCCTCGAGCTATTTATGAATGGCGTGTTTTCCACGGAGCCCGATGATCCTTGCCGCGTCGACGGTAAAAAAAAAAAAAAAAAAAAAAAAAAAAAAAAAAAAAAAAAAAACGGGGGGCGGGAAAAAAAAAAAAAAAAAAAAAAAAAAAAAAAAAAAAAAAAAAAAAAAACGGATCGATCCATTGGATGGGAAAAAAAGCTTATCCTTTGTCCCCCCCCTTTCCCCCTTTTTTTCAATTAGCCGATGCCCTGATCCACTTGGACATGAGCTCTGTGGCCAATTTGCAGGCGACGGCCACGCTTCCAGGGCTTGAAAACCGGATACAGCTGTTGAATCACATGGGCACGGTGATCAAGGCGCAATCGTACTTTTACGACGCAAAGACAAAAGCGAACCGTCCTGGCTATTTCATAGGTAAGCCTTGGAAATGATGGGGGTGGGCAGGGGTTTGTAAATCATGGAATTAGCACCCTTTTTGACGAATTTATCTTTGGTAGATTATCTGTTGGGGCACGCGTCGACGATTCACACGAAAAAGGGGCCTTTGATTCCTTTGGAGACGTTGTGGCCAGCGATGTTGCAGCTTGGGGAGTTGTGGGGTGCGACGCCTGCGGGGGATGTGCACGAGTGCCCGAGCACGTTGCTGGACAGCGCAGCGTCGATTGATGCGTCGATCCCGTTCCACAAGCACACGCAATGGCTCGTGTATTCGCTGTGTGAGCCGCTCGAGAAGCTGCTGGGCGCGATCATCGAGGGCAAGGACCTGCTGACACCCGTGCCGGATTATGCGCAAGGCGGCCTGCTGCTGGACACGGGCTTCCTGACGCTCAAGCGCGCCGAGTACGACCGCGGCATCGCGCAATTCCGGAAACACGCGCAGCAGCACGGACTCGCCCAGGTCGAGGTCACTCCCATGTTTGACGCCAACGACCCCGTCGTCACCGAGTGGCGCGCCCTCACCGTCGCCTACATTGATATTGCCGCCGATCATGCGCGTCAGACCTTACATCAAACACGCACATCCTTGCCATTGAGCAAATTCATGGAGGCTGGTTCTTTTAATGTAAGTTTTGCCTCCCTATCCACGGAAAAAAAAAACGGGGACATTGTCATCTGACGCGATTCTCTTTTCATTGTTTACCAGGTCGGCAAGGAATTGGCCGAGATCTCGAGGCCCCTGACGCAGATCCCGCCCATCGCGATCCAGCCGACGACGCAGCTTCTCTGAAACCAAGAAAAAAAATGTCATCTAATTTATGCTTTATTTCACTTCTTACAATTTTATAAAATAGTTGCGCTAAACACAAAAGAGAGTTGGGAGTGGGGTAGCGGTGAGAGATGAGAAACACGATGCGACAAGTGGGTGAACAAGGGGTAGGAGGGGGAATGCACAAAAAAAAAAAAAAGGAATAAAAGGAGGAAAAAAAAAAAGAGGCTCATCGCTCAAAGCATCGCATGTACAACTTGACGTCGTGGTCCGAAAGAACGTACTTGCTCTCTGAGCAAGATGCCTTTGCATTGAGGTCGTCGCACAAGGCGTCGAGGTTGAAATCGGGACACTGCTTGAGCTCCTTTTGCACCTCGTAGGCTCGCAAGCCGTCGTTTTTCGCTTGGAGCAAGGATTGCTCGAGAGCCTCATGTTTGACCTTGTGCTGGTCGGGGAAGTAAAAGTCACCCAGGGAGAATTTGGTGTGTTGTTGCTGTGATGGGAAGTTGTACAGGGGGTCGCTGTCGTCAAAGAGTGAGCTGAAGCCATCGAACAAGACATCGTCGGTCAATGTAAGGTCGGTGGTCGGTGCGCGGTAGCCTGTGAACAAGTCGTCCTTGCCATGGAACAATTGCTTGAATTCGGCGGCGGAGGCATTGTTGGTATCGTGAAGGGTGGCATTGGTGGTGGCATTGGTGGTGTTTGTGTTGTTTGTCGCCTCGGTGTTGGCCATTGGCGCGTGTGGCTGGACTTGAACCGACGCCAACAGGGCCTGTGTGGTTGCATCCATTGTGGCCAGGTCCGTGGCGGTCGGTGTGGCGAATGCGGCAGCCATGGACGATGGATCGGTCGAAAGGGCGGATGTGAAATCAATATAAGGTGATGTTGTGGACGAGACGGAGCCAAACGAGAGGAAAGGGGTGGCGGATGACGTGTTTGCATCGGAATCCTCTTCTTGGGCAAGCGACAATGGCGATTGCTCGCTGGAGCTGCTGGATTCATCCACAAAGCTTTGATAATATGGGGTCGTGGGCGTCATGTCGTTCGATGAGAACGTATTTGAGGGTGACGCGTCCTTTTCTTGCTCCTTGACATTCGCATTGGCTGCAGTCTGTGAGGGTGGTGGGAATTCAAAAGTGAACTGCGCGTCCTTTAGAGCGTAATTCTCGTCTTGCAGCTTTTTGAGCTCCAATTTCAGCCTCTCGTTCTCTTGCACAAGATCCTTGTCGCTCTTGGACACCATGTCCTCCAGCTCCTTGATTCGATCTTGCAATTCAGACACATGCTGTTCCTTGCGCTCACGGAATGCTCGCTGTGCACGTCGATTCTGTGCCTTGCGCTTGGCTTTGGGATCCAAATCCGCGTCCTGGAAAAGATAAAAAAAAAGGGGGGGTAAAAAAAAAACGCCATTATCACCGGAGGCTCGGCCAAAAAAATATATAAAAGGGCATGATACGCACAACACCTTCCAATCATGTCACACTCTCTTTCTCTCAATGGCAAATGAGGAAGCCACATGGAATAAATGGAGACAAGGGAGGGGGGGGCGCGCTGTGCGACTCAAAACTTACCAAGGCAATTGTTGATTTGTCCAAGGGTTTGCGACCAGGTCGCTTGGGGGTGGTCGTGCGGCCAGATTCGTCTAAAAAAGGGAATCGGCATAAGCGCAAAAATCGCCATCAACGTTGCCGCTGTTCCATCACGTCATCCACAACTACGCCACATTTTCCCAAGCGAAGCTGCCCAAGCCGGCTTTTTCAAGTGGAAATCAACACAAACGCGCAAATCAGCTGCAAATGCGCAGAGTCGAGGGCAGGGGGCGCTCCCCGGTCCCATTCTTTTCCGCTCCTTTTCCCTCCCCTTTCCCCCCACCTCCCCAACACGGCTATCAATCGCCCGCTACTTACTTGACTCGCCAGTGCTCTCAAGCGAGCGCTTGCTGCCTGTAAAAAAAAGTGTCAATTGGGCGTGCTTTGACCAAGTGACGCGCGTCTTTGTTTATCATACCTTTGTGTTGATTTGTGGTGGCCTGCTGCTGGATTAATTCGCGCTGTCGTTCTTCCAGGGAACTCAGCAGCTGTTGTTGCAGCACGGTTTTGTTGCTGAGGATGGCCGCGTTGATCAGGTCGATGGTCGCCTGGTCAATCTCCACCTTTTTATTGTTGGATGCGAGTGACATGATGTGCGTACGTGAATTGAGCGTGGATAGAAATCAAATCAAAAAGAGAGAGAGACAGAGAGAGAAGAGGCAAATCACAAAAAAAAAAAAAAAAAAAAAAAAAAAAAAAAAAAAAAAAAAAAACGAAAAAGAGCAAGAAAATGCGAGAAAGCAAGAGCGAGGGAAAGGAAAAGAAAGAGTCGGAGCCAATGGTCGTACCTTTTTCAATGTGTTTCGAGATGCCGATGGCAATGATTCGTCGGAAAAGGTGCACACGAGCACTTTGGGGCGGGTTAGCTGACAAAGCAGCCAGAAACAGTCCCGTTTCTTTGTTTCCATGCAGAATTGGGCACCTGGCCCTCGAGAAACGAGATCACATGGAGGCCATGCTGGGGGAGCGAGGGCCGTTTCATTTTTTTTTCCGCTTGCCGAATCAAAGCTGGGGGTTAAGGCTGACCTTTTTTGTCTTTTGGCATGTTTTTCTTTTTTTTCTTTTTTTTTTCCTTTTTCTTTTACCTCACTTTTTTTTTTGTTTTTTTTTTTTCAACACCATGGTCAAGTTTTACCAGCACACCTTTCAGTATGAGTACGTATTTTTTTTTAACTTCGTTTACGCCCTCGACCACGCCAAATGACTCATTTTATTTCTTTTTTTTTTATCATTCCAGCCACCCATGGCAGAATGTCACATTGGCATTCTGGCTTCGATATCCCAATCCGTTTGCGTCGCATGGTAATACCCCTCATTTTTCATGAAATGGGCAATTGATCTCATCATGTCTCGTTTTTTTGTTTGTTTTGCGCTAGTTCTCGCCGTCGATGTGCTTGAGCGCTATGTAGATGAACGTGGGATCCTAAAGACGACCCGTCTCGTCCTGAAAAAAGGCAAGGCGCCCAAATGGTTCCCGAAATCGGTATGGCTTGTCAAACCATGAACACGCAAAAAAAAAAAAGCCCAAAACGCCAATATTGACTCTTTTTTTTAATATAACGTTTAGTTTCTCAAAAACTCGGAGGCATTTGTCATTGAGGAATCGGAAGTCGATCCCAAGGCAATGACCATGGTCACTCGCACAAAGAATCTCAACCACGTCCGCATCATGCAAGTGGAGGAGTCCCAGACATTCACGACCAACGGCGAGTCGACAAGCTGCAAGACTGAGGCAAGGATCATCTCACGCTTCGGCTGGGGCCTCACCAACCGCATCGAGGGCTTTGGTCAGTCGTCCTTTGCTGCCAATGCC
>KV441889.1:345471-362200 GCA_001650995.1 Gongronella sp. w5 | reverse complement strand
TTTGGCCCGTATTGCGCAAAACCCCACTTTTTTTTTTTTTTCCTTCTCCAACAGGCACGAAAAGGGATGCGTCATATCTTGCAAATGATCCGCGAAAAGCAAGTAGGGGGCCGGATACCCTCTTTGATGCATGCGACCGCCGATGCTTGAAACTGTTGTTGTCACAATTCGCCTCAATTGCACATTTGTTGCACCAGAAAGCAAAAAAAAAAACAATGCAGCCCACTCCTTGCTTTTCCCACCCCACCCTTTGTCGAATTTTACCCATGTCTACCTCCTAGAAAAAAAAAACGAAAAATGACCGTCATTCGCACAAAAATTGTCACACCACCCCTCTCTTCTTTCTGTTCTTACCTGTCTCTCTCAATGTACCATATCATCCCACTTTGTCTCTTATATATGATCACCCCTCTTTTTTTTCCCGAGGAAAAATTAAAAAACAATCGTTTTAAAAGCACAATTGTAGCGCGGCGCGCATCACATTCACCTGACCTCTCTCCTTTTTTTTTTGTGCTACTGTACGACCCACGCCATGGAGCAAATATGCAAGAAAAGAATGTGTGTATTTATTTACAAGTCTAAGAGGAGGGGGAGGTATAAAACAATAGTATAGGAAGAAAAAAAAAGAAAAAGAGGATAAATAGAGCCTGGAAATCACCAATCAAAGGCTTCTTCATAATAGGGGACGCTGTGGCGTGCGGCAATGGCGCGCACATGATCGCTCATGGCGCTCGGGCCGCATTGGAAGATGCCGATGGAGCGCGCATGGGTGTCGGCCGTGTCGACATAGCCTTGTAGGATTTTGTCCAGGTTGGGCCGCACGCCATAATGGATGGTGTAAGGCCGGGGAGTCTCGGTGTTACTGCTGGCGTTGCTGCGGCTGCTGCTAGGCAATGACGCGCGCGTCACGTGGATTTGAATGTCCAATTCGGGCACGCGCCGCGGTGCACCGCATTCCGCGGCATCTGGATCGGCCACAGGCATTGCAGAAAGTGAATGCACGGTGTCGATGCAATCGTCGATCGTGCTTTGCGCCCAGGCAAGTTGCTCGATTGTCTGAATCACCCATAAAAACACGATTTGATGTTGCTTGTTGCGTTTTTGCTGCTTTGCGTTGTGTTTTGCACATTGAACCGCTTCTTGTAGGTACGCGAGTGTCGACGCACAGCCGATGCCGCCGGCAACGAGCACAGAAACGTCGTGGTTCAAGATGGGCTGGGTGTGGCCGTGCGCGCCACCATGCAGTTGTACCGTGTACATGGCTGTGCCGCCATTGGCGCGCAAGTCATCAAACAGTGCACGTGTCGCGGCGCGCTGCGGCCGGATTAAAAATTCCATTTGCGTTTTTTGGCGCTTTTCGTGCTTTTTGCGCTTTTCAATCGAAATGGGTGTACTAGGTGTGTGCAATGCGCCATAATGATTACCCTGATGATGATTGTTGAATGGCGTCGTCATGTCATGCACCAAATCGTCGTTGAGATTGTGCCAGGCAGCGACCGTAAAGGGATTGGCATGATGCCAGCCAAGCGACGGCGCGCACAGGTACACGTAGGCGCCTGGGCGACGGCGTGACAGGTCAATGGCGCCGTAGGTGGTGGGCGACACGTCAACGAGCAGGCGCATGCAGTCTGTGCCCTTGATGATGGCGGCGTCCGCGGTGAAATTAATCTTCCCAGGCAAAATCGTGAAAAGAATGCGAAGCACGCGGTCAGCAGCCCATATGCCGACGCTCGCATACATGAACAGCATGTTTTCGTCGTCATTGAGCAGGCGCACGTGGTACCAGCACCCAATGGTGAATAGGAGCGCAAAAACGACGTGTAACTTGAGAAACAGCAAATAACAGCCGCGTCGCAGGTTTGGCACGGACGCCACGAGGATCACCGATCCAATGGTCGTGGCCAGCACGCCCCACATCCAGTACGCGTCGTTCACCATGTAAAACCACACAACGCGCCACCCGTCGCTCGCGACCGTGTGCCATGTGTACGCCACAGAGTGCACAATGGCTTGGAACATCATCATCCGCGACGTCCACTTGTGCAGTACAATGAACCTTTCAAAGCTCCATCCTGTGTGCGGTGAATAATAAAATAAAACGAACGGGATCAGCAAAAATGTCGCCTTTTTTGCTTTTTTTTTTTGCATTTTTGCATTTTTTGCACTTTTTGCACTTTTTTTTTCCACGCACCGGTCATCCACAGCAGCAAGTTGTTGCGGCCGCCAAAGAGGTAGAGCATAGGCAATTGCGAGAAGCTCATTTCACCGGCACGGTCGGCCATGTAGCGACTGAATTGCAGCATGGTGTTGTTTGGCCAATAAATGTTCTCCAGAAACAGGTCGTACGACGGGAAAAGGAGCACAATGTTCGCGGTGCAGAAAGCGACAATCCAGAGCGACTCGAGACGCGTCGGGTACGTGATGAGCAGACCAAAGACGGATGCGTGCGACATGTGGACGCCATTGGGCAGCAAACTTGGCTGGAGCAGGACGCGCTGTAGTGTTTTGAGCCACTTTGGAGCCACCATCGTCTTTATGCGTGTTCGTGTGCATTGCTGGAACAAATTGTTCAGGCACCCGAGCGCGATAAAGGCGAAAAAGATGGCACATGTATAATAGCCATACACGTGGCCGAGCCCCAATTGCCGGTTAAACTCGCCGACGGTGCGCATGGCCATCTGGACCTTGTCGCGCGGCAGACGGATGGGCACGTTAAGCGATGGTTTGGCCGTCATCGCGCTTATTGGCGGGACAAAGCGCGTTGCATTGGCGTGCACGTCCGAAAATGACATTGTTGACGACAACATGGTGGGATCGCGGCACCATCCACCCATGTGGGTCCACGCATCGACACGAGCAGCGTCAAGATCATCGGACGGCGTCGTTGTGTGGTCGTAGACACACAATGCCATGGTGCCGAGCCATGGCGCACTGTTGCACAGACAATCCGGATCGAAATAGATACTACTAAGGCATCCAGAAAATGTGTATTGCTCGGCAATTGCCTCGCAGCCGCTCATCACAGGGGGTATCAGCTTGCGAGCGTACGCAAACGACGACAAAAAGAGGCAAAGCACAAAAGGCTGCCATTTTGATGCGTGCATGATGACAAGGACCGACGTCAAAAAAGGGACGGAATGCAACAAAAAAAATGAATGAAACAAGAGGTGCCTGACAAAGGATAGAAAAAAAAAAAAAAAGAAAGAAAAGGAGCAAGGCACGACAAAATCTGATAAAAGAGACAAAACAACAAAAAAAAAAAAAAAACAGCTCTGATTATCTTGAATAAAGGTCCGCCCTTTTGTTGCGATTCGGTTGTTGCCGCCGGGTACTTTCGGTGTCCATTGGGTGGCCGTCCATTCCAATTTTCCATGCGGTCATTTTGTTTTCTCTCTTTTCTTTTCTTTTTGAGATTTTTTTTGAATCTCACCGCCCGTAGAGCCACGCTTTTTTTTTTCTCTATTTTCCTCGTTTTCGTGTCTGTGAGGAGACTTGCATTCATGATAAATAGAAAAGCGTCATCGCCATCGGTAAAAATATAGGGTTTCAAATGGAAACACAAGAACGAATCAGCATGCGTGATCTTTTATCAGATGGATTTCAGGTTGTACAGCCCCCCTTTTTCCTCAGGGCACGTCCTCCGAGCCACGGGAACTTGGATGGCCTACCTTGTTCAGCGATTTCTCGATGGTCGCATCACCGGATCCATCACGATGGTACATAAAAATAAAATAAAGGGCCCGCAGGCTCCCCCACAGTTCATCATGGCCATCCCAACGCACCCCTTGTCTCCGCCTCACCCATTGAACCATCAAATCAAGCATTGGCGTTACCGCCACCATTAAAATTGTGTAAATTCGCCTCTTTCTGTCTTTTTTTGTGGAGTCTTGGACCACAGTGACACGACAATTGCGTACCAATGATCACAAATGGGATTCACGGCATCAGGTGAGGTGAATGAACGCGCACAATTTATTTTTTTTTCAGGTACAATTGGGGGGCATGGGAGAAAAAGGTATGCATGGAGATCAGATTGGTATGAAGGATGAAGGATGTAAATGGGCTAAACCAATGCGGATATGACGTGCTGTGTGGGGAAAAAGAGGGGAGATACAGTATGAAAAGAGAGGGAGGAAAGAGGAAGACGTGCGCAATGAGGGGAAAGGGGAGGACATATGCTTTGTTTTTTCATTTTTTTTTTTTTTTTACATCCACTCGACAGGCTCAATGCAGACAAGGTGGAAGCCGTGTTCGAGGACGAGTTTGACGGACCAAAAGAGCAGCCACCTGGGGAGCGCAAGGTCGGTGGGGATGCTCTTGACTCTGAGGTTGTAAAGGGTCTGATTGGTGAGGCGTGCAATTTTGAAGAGATACGAGACGAGCGGGTGCGGGTCGCGCGTGGCCATGACCTGGCCGAGGATAGCGTGACATTGCTGCAGCAGATCAATGAGTTCGAATGCTTCCTGGGACGTTTCGAGGCGATCCAATTTCGCGAGTGCAGCGTCTAGGCACTTTTGGCAGTCGAATTGAGGAAACGGGTTGTTTTCGTTGTGATTTTCCTGGTCACCGTCATTGTGCTCGTGGATGTCGTTGAAGGGAGCGTGTTTGGCAAGGTAGCGTTGGATGCCGCAGATGCGCGCGTGGACGTACAGCAGAAAGACGCCTGAATTGCCGCTGATCTGGACGTTGCAATGGCCATGGACGGGTTTGCAGCGGCGCTGGATGAGGTGATGGATGAGGACGGTGGCGCGTGCGAGGCGGTCCGCATGCTGCTGCGCCAATTGCGCGGTTGACACGCCAGACACTTTGGATTCTTGCTCGAAATGCGTGGTCAGCGACGCGTACTTGACGGTCCCTTGATTGTCACGCATGATCTCCTGCATCTGCTCACGCAGAGCATCCATCTGTACAGACAAGCAAGGCACAACCATAGAAACATCACGCGCAGACGCGTCCAATTCCTTCTTTTTCGTGATGGGTGCCACCATAAACTCGACAAACGTGAATTCTGGCATGGACGCGCTCTTTTTCGCGTCCTTGGATGACATGATTTGGCGGAAAAGACAATTGGCTTGCTGGATGAGCCGCTTAGCGCTCTGTGCGCCAATGAATTGGTGCTCTTGTGCCGCTCTTTGAGGAAGGACCAGGTGCAGAAGCAGCATGCCTGTCGTCGTCAGCAGGCCATCGTCGTCCTTTAGCACAGCAACACCGAGACCGTGTGCCGACAGATCCACGTGCCACGCCTCCTTTTCTTCGTCGGCGTCGTCGTCATTTCTGCTCATTTTCACGCCATTGGCCATGCCATTCACCTGTTTGCCACGCGATCTTACGAACCGGTCACTCAGTGCCTCCGTCAACATGTCTTGCAGCCGTGAAACTAGCGCCCACGGCGCATCCATCACCACACGCTTGTCACGCCACTCCAAAAGACCAAATCTTCGCACAATCACGCGCTCTTGCTCCGCCGTCACCCATGCCTGCAAACGCGCATACATCTGCCGGATCTCCGCCGAAGGGTCTATCGTAACAAAGGAGGGACACGCGGGAACATGGCGAGAAACGCGTCAATCAACAAAAAAAAAAAAAAAAAGCGCGGTTCCGGCATGATGGACCCCCCCTTTACCCTTGGATTCCAATTGATGTCTCAGCTGTCTGGAGGCCAAGACTTGCTCTGGATCGTCACGAATCTCCATGAATGCCTCCACGAGTGGCTGACCCAATACACCGTCCGTCTTGCGAAGTGCCAGAGCGAGATCGCCTAACAAAACAAAACGAAACAAAATGGCCAACTTTGAGCAAGATGGGGACGTCAGTCCATGTTTTCCCTTACCAAAGCTGGTCATGAGAGGCAGGACGACGTGGCGCGTCTCCGAAACGACGGGATCCGCGTTGCAAATGCTGTTTGTGGCATCTCTGCAGCGTTGCAATGTAGCAGCGAGCAGCAAGGCACGCGTGTGGTGCGGCTCGTACAGCTGTGGCAAGTCTGGGAGGTCAATTGAGTAGTAACAATTGATTTCTGGGTTGGGGTTCTTGCTGCTAGGCGGCGCTGGCTGGGGCGCGACCGTGACAGGCAGAGGAAGCATCTTGACCACCGCGCGTAGCATCCCCGACATCACACGCGTCTTGTCAAGCTTGAAATTCACAAATGGGCCGTCGGCCACCACTTCATCCACCCATTCTGTCGAGGGCCACTAACAAAAACAACATAAACACGAAAAATATCGTGAACAAAATGAGCAAATTCATCAATGGGTCAAATTTGTAGATGGCACTCCATCACATTGGAAGTTTCTTTTTTTTTTTGCTTTTACCTGCTCCACGACGCGATCTGCAATGGCATTGACTGGCAGCTCGGTCCAAGGAAGAATGGACAGCTTTGTATAGACGCGGTGAGTTGCCAAGGCAAAGTGACCACGCGAAGGGTTACGCGGCTGCTCTAGCGCGGCCATGATATCACGCGTCGTCAGCGCTTCGTCGCCAAATAAGGGCACGAGCACAATCGCAAGTCGTCGGCGCCACTCGTGTTTGGGCGTCTCCGTCTGCAAGGTTTCCACGGGGTCCATAGGTCAGAACACGAAAGAGAGAGAAAAATGACACACGGGCCGATGGAGAACGAGAAAAGAAAGAAAAAGAGAAGAGCCAGAAGAAAAAAAAGTGAGGGGGGAGGTGAACAGTGACAAAAAAAAAAAAGAGCGCCCACCAGAAAGAATTACACACTCCGACGAAAAAAATCAATCATCATGAATAAAGGGCACCTCGAGTGGGTGGCTAGGTGCTTGAATATATTGAAGGCAGGCATGTGTGGCAACGGAAAACGCGAAAGAAAGAAAAATTAAAAAAGGGGCCGTTTTCGACGCTTTCCGCGAATTGAGGCGCCGCCCAAAATGGCACTTGGATTGTTCGGAGGCTGATTTTTTTATGAAAAAAGGCTTTTTTGCCCTTGACGGATCGGCGGTTGTGCTCTTTTTTTCTCTTTTTTTTGTTCTGTTCCTTGTTTTCTAGTTCATCTTGGCATGATGCGCCCGTTCTCCAGGAAACCCATTTTGCTGCTGGCCTTTGTGTCGGTTCTGACGTTTTTGTACTATGTGGCCAGCCACCCACGTGTCAGCAAGACTATGCAACCCAATGCCTATTACAACAACTATGACGAGCGAGTCTGTCTGCCTGACCACCATATCCGCCTGAACCCGCCGCCTGTCAAGGCTAAGGCCGCTATCGTTAGCCTGGTGCGCAACAGGTACGCCACTCCGCTTTTTTTTAAAAAAAAAAATAGAGAAAAAAGCAGATAAATTCGCGACACCATGATAAAGGAGGCGCTCATTCTTTTTTTCATATTTGATAGTGAGCTGGACGGCATTGTGGCGAGCATGCATCAGCTCGAGGACCGCTTCAACAAGAATTTCCACTATCCGTACGTGTTTTTGAACGAGGAGCCATTCACGGAGGAATTCAAGATCGCCATGCGCAAGGCGGCACCCAGCTCCAAGATGGAATTCGGCTTGATCGACAAGCCCACGCAATGGAGCGTGCCATCCTTTGTCGACAGGGATCGCATGGACCAGGCATTCACGTCCATGCGCCAGGACAATGTCATGTATGGCGACATGGAAAGCTATCATCACATGTGCCGCTACCAATCGGGCTTCTTTTTCGACCACCCTCTCTTGGCAAAGTAAGGCTCGCTAGCTTAGATCATGGCGCGCCCACGCGGGCAGCAACACGCCCCTAATGGGAAACAGGTCCAAAAAAAAAAATCCAAGTCATTTACTTAATTGTTCTTTTTTTTTCTCGTTTTCTTTTTTGTCCCCTTCTTTTTTTTTTTAGCTTTGACTGGTACTGGCGCTTGGAGCCTGGCGTCAAGTTTTATTGCGACATTACGTACGATCCGTTCTTGTACATGGAAAAGCACAACAAGCAGTATGGGTTTGTGATCACATTGCGCGAGCTGTCCAACACGATCCCTACGCTGTGGCAAACCGTCCTCGAGTATGCAAAGTCGCGCCACATTGACATTTCCGACAAGAACAATCTACTCTTCCCTTACTTTGTCAACAAAAAGACGGGCGACTACAACATGTGCCACTTTTGGTCAAACTTTGAGATTGCGTCGCTGAACCTCTGGCGCAGCCCGCAATACCGCGACTTTTTCAATTATCTCGACAAGACCGGCAACTTTTTCTACGAGCGATGGGGCGATGCGCCAGGTAAACATTGGACGACTTGGCCCTCAAGGGGGGGGACATGTATGCTGATTTTGGCCCCAAAGGGGGGGGCCTGTTTTTTGTTTTTTTTTTTTTTTTTTTTTGCTTTTGCATAGTCCATTCCATCGGTGCTGGCCTCTTTTTGTCGACTGATCAGGTGCACTACTTTGAGGATATTGGTTATCAGCACGATTTGTACCGCCATTGCCCAACGAAGCGCAGCAATCTTGGCTGCAATTGCGTGTGCCCCTCCGGCACCAATTCGGAGAGCATTGACCACGACTCCTTCCATGACACATGTCTCCCCGCCTGGCGCAAGTGGGTAAAGACCGCCGAGGCGCGAAAGGGCTGGGGATGGTCTTCGTAGAGAACCTGGTTTTTGTCGTTTTTCTTTTTTACCGTGACCCCATCGTATACTGTCTTTTGTTTTATCCTTGTTAGCTGCAAACGTATACCAAAAAGAAACTCCCAATCGAGACGTATAACAAATAAATAAATAATAAATTCCATTTTTACACTAAAACCGTGCAAGAAATGCAAGATGAAGCCTTTGACGCATCATTTTATAATACCTACAGTATCATACTGTATCATACTGTAGCTCATTGGCACGCAGAATTTGGACAATTGCTCTACCGGTATGATTGCTTGGAGGTTGGAGTTGTTGCTGTACATTTACGGTAAAAGCACTGTATTATTCGGCGTGTAATTTCATTGTCTGCTCCGCTATTTGTATGATGATAAGTCGCAAACTCGCAAAAAACAACAACAAAATCAACAATGTAAATACAGTATGATACTGTAATACCGTGCCGTGGAGCCGTACTGTACCTGTACCTACAGTACCTACAGTAGCGTTTGTCTTTGGAAATCATGATTTCGAACTTCATGGGCTTGTTGTGCGCGTAGGCGTAAAAAAGAAGGTGGTAAAATCACCACCATTTGGACTTGCACCGCGGCAACAACGGCTGAGCACCCCGACGCGAGAGCCACATCTAATGAATTGGTGGTCAAACGCGTTAAAAGAGCTTGTGGTTTGGGGAAATCGCTTCGAGTTTTCGGTAAGTTAGCCTTGAGGGGTCGTTTTGATCCTGGTTTGGCCCTGATTTAATGAAAAATGAATGTTCTCAGGTCTGAATGATCCGATCTCTGAAAAAAAAACTTGATACTCTATCGTTGGCAGGTTGGCTTTCTGTGTTCAGCATCCTGTAGCTCAACTGCATCTCTTTTGAAAATGAACGCGTCAGTGCGGCTTTTTGGGCGCGTTTTTCCCATGCAATTCGCGCTTGAAATTAAATCTACAGTAAAATCTCGAATTGCTCGACAACGAGCAGGTCGATTTCACTCTTTTTTGACATTTTTTCCGGTTTCTCCCAGCGCTGTCTCTTGCGTGCAAGTTTGGTGGAAACCTGGGAGATCCATTTTTTCAATTTTGGTTTTGGGGTCTCGCCACGACTAAAATTCGATTTGCGTGTGGCGCGTCCAAATGACTTTTTGAATGCTGAAAGATGAGTTCGGCTGGTATTTCTAGTTAGCTATTTCCCTTCAAAACCGTTTCAGCGGCGCGACTGCTGTTTGGTTGACCTGATATTTTGCAAAAATCGACAGACTTGATAGCATTTCAATTCATCTGTGCAAGAGCTCAATGAGCCCCTGGATATTAGTGGGCTCACTGAAAACAACGTTGTAGGAATAGGGTCTGGTGCAATTCTGGAGACCTGATTTTTTGATTGTGGTATTTTTGGTTCCTTGCGTGGTATTTTTGGTGCCTTGCCCCGGGTGTTTTTTTTTTTTTTTTTTGTGTGTGTGGCGCCTTTTTGAAGACTTTAATTTGGCCTCCCCAACGAGATTTCTAGCTTTGTGTGCCTTGCCACTTCACATTAGGCCGCGTTTCGATCTACGTTGCGCGCGATTCCGATTGAAATCATTGATTTGCAGCTAAAAAATCACTATATGACGAGGACAAGCTTGAAAGAACCTGTCCAAATATTTCAAAACCTGAACCAAGGAATGATGTTCACGGAAATTCAACGTGTTGCTCAAATGGAGATTTTGTACTTATAGTCGCAGCAATTAAAGTTATCATTTCAAGACGCGCGGCGCAATGGCGGACTCAATTTTTGCGCGTTGCGGTGTGCACGCGTCATCAAAATCGCGTCGCATCACGCGTATGCCCCCTGCATGCGCGCGCCCTGTCATTAACGAGTTTGCGCATGCTCAAGCGCATGACTTTTGCATTAAAAATGAATGCCAAATGCCCAAAGATCCTCATTTTACAGTGACTGCCGGCAAGGCAGCTTTCTTTGCCGTTGCTTGAAGCAACGGCGTTTATTTTTCAAATCAAGAATACAAAAATGAATGAGAGAACACAAAATAAAAACGAATTAAATCTAGAAATACAAATGAAAAAAAGCCCAACGATCATGCAGAGAATAAGAATAAAAACGGAGAAGGAGTGAGAGCGAAGCCAGTTCGATGACAGGAATAAAGAAGGTGTGTGTGGGGGGGGGGGGGTTTGGGGAATCTAGTCCAAAGACAGTGTGCGATCGCCTTGCTGCGTGGGCGTCAATGCCTTTGTTTTGTCACGGGTCACTGGGCAAAAGATAAAAAGAAGGATGAGTCGAGGCTCCCTGCCTTCCTTTTTTTCGACCATGCATGTTCTTACGGTGCGGCTTGAGGCCCTTTCCAAAGTTGGCGTAGCACATGGCGGTGTTTATGATCGTCAAGACGCAAAGGCATAGCGACACGCAGGCTAAAAAAGAAAAAAAAAGGATGAGTGTCCATGATGATGTCATTAGGGAGGGGGGCAAGGGGCCAATGGGGTGCTTACCAAAGAACATGAGAAAGTACTTGACGTAGAGGAACTTTGCTTGCTGATTTGGCTCGCACATGCGGTAGATTTTGAATGAAAAGTACGCGCATCCTGCTGCGAGGCCGACGAAAAAGAGCCAGATGGTGATGCGTGATTCGTGCCGCACGCCGTACACGACAATGATCAAGAACACGCATGTCAATGGCAGCGCAACAATCGTCAATGCAAACTCGTAATCGGTCATTTTGAGCACGAGCACCAGGTATTGGATCGAGTAGGCAAGGAAAAAAAACATATCCACCTTGAGAATCGACAGCAAGATTTGATACCATCGGTACATGTCTAGAGTAAGAAAAAAAAAAGAAAAAAAGGGGGGTGTCAATTGAACTGCGGGGGCGCATGGACAATCCATGCAAAATGAAAAAAAAGGTCATCAAAACTATGCAAGAGGCTTCTTACTTCGAATTTCAGGGTCGGCGCCAATCTTTTTGTAGATGCGCCAACCCCCAAGCCGTAAAAAAAAAAAAAAAAAAAAAAAAAAAAGCAAGGAAAAGAGTAAATATTCGTGCTTGGCATGCGTGATTTTGTCCATTGGGGCACGGGCCGGGCAGCCTCAGCCGCGAAACGACGCGTGGATGCATTTTTAGCGTCATTTTTACCCGAATTCCTGATAAAGCCGGTAGCCCAAATAGCCATAAATAAGCTCGCACAGGCCAATGACGATGGCGCAGACGATGAGGAGGCGATTGACGAGAACATTGAGGGCGGGCACTTGGATGACGTCGGTTAGCTGCTTGAATTGGAAGATGCTGTACACGAAGCAGCAGGCATTGAACAGGATAAAGACAATGACTTGAATGGTATTTTGTGCGCGCACCTGGGAGCATCAAAAAACAAAAGGCAATAGAGATGAGACCGTCGAAAAAGACCTATTTTTGCCCGCACCCGGGCGAAGCTCAGCGCTTTTTTTTTCAAAAAAGATTTGCTTACCGCATCCCACGAGACGCCCACTTGAAAGAATTGGGAAATGATGAAGATGATGAGGTAGACAGGGATGCCTGAGCCGTATGTGTTGGATAGAGTGCTATAGAAAAGGGATCCAATTTGAGGTTTTTAATGAAAATGGCCCTGGTGGGGGGTGGACAAGATTTCCGTCTCCTCTTTGAATTTTTTTTTCTGACTTTTTTGTCTTACTCGGCTGGTGGATGGTTAGCGAATTGTGCAAAGATGACGGCCTGCAGGGCAATCACGATGATGGCCTCGATGACGGCCACTGTTACCAAAATGACCGAGTTTCGTGATTGTGTCCAGGACTAGGTCGCCAGTTTCAAATAATGAATTGCGTTGAGTACCCTTGTTCCTCCCCCTTTTTTTTCACTCTCTTTGTGCTGCCGTCCTGACTGCCCCCCCCTTTTTTTTCTCGAGTCTCGAGAAAAAAAAGGTCAGAAACCTTAGCGTTTGAGCAACTTTACATTTTTTGGAGCTGGTGGATAATCCATGGCGGCGGCAACATGGAACATTTTGGTCGTCGAGTATTCAGCATCTGAATCCTGTCGATTGATCATTGCGTCGCAAGGGTGAAAAGGCCGGTCGTCGTTTTCCAAGTTACAAAAGGGCAAGCGAAATAGAAAGAAAGAGAAAAAAAAAAAAAAAGAGAGGTAGAAAGAGAGTAAGGGCCAATTGAAAAAAAAAAAAAAATCCCAATTTAGAACTCGAGGCTCTGAATCCAGGTATGTCATTGGCTAGCCAGACCATTGGTCAATTTACGCTGGTCAAGGGGCTCGTTCCATTGCTCATTTTTTTCAGGCACAATTGGCGACGCACACGCACGTACACACAGACAAGAAACACTAACCTTTGCATTTGCATTTTTATTTTTTTACCACTTTCTCTATTTTCCATCTCTTTTTCCTTGGCTACACAAGGTCCCCTCGCCCCCTTTTTCTCGACGCCTCGGGCAAACAAGCCGCACTTTAAAAATAAAAGAAGCACAGACGGCTGCAAGTGGCGGGACAGGGGGGAGACGCAAAGCACGCCAAAAACAGGTTTGCATGGCCCAAACAAGGTTGTCATGGTGACCAGGCGACGCGTCAAGGGTGTCACCCGTGTTGCCTTTCCCACCGACAAGCAGACATGTTCCTGTGACGCGTCGTTGTCCGGCCTCGAGGCTCACTGGGACCGCATCTAGTGTTATTTTTTACTTTTTTATTTTTATTTTTTGCTTTTTTTTTTGTACTTGACCCTCATTGTTCTGATGATGGCCGCGCCACACGCGTCGTTTTGCGCGACGAGAGAAAAGAGCTGTATTCCTAATGCGGGCGCGTGCATCCGACGGGCCGCGGTGCGCCGCTTTATCGCTTTTAGGCTCATCAAGATGACGTTTTTTTGCGATTGTCGCGCGCCGTGGTGCGGGGGCCGCGGAGCGCGTTTTGTGTGTCCGTTGCGTGGTTCTCAGATTGCCCCTTTTTGCTTTTTTGTCTGTGTGCCATCCAATTACTGAAATGCCCCATTGTCAAGGGCTTGTCAAGGACTTGTCAGACTCGCGCGTTTCAGCGCGTTCCCCAATTGGCGGCTGTCTTGCCCACCTTTTTTTTTTTTCTTGATTCTTGTTTCTTTTTTTTTTTTCGCACGTATCCACATTTGTTTGCGGGATGCCAAATGTCGGGCAATGCTGAAAAAAAAAAAAGTTGGGCCCGTTCGCACCAGAAATGACAGATCAATGGGTTTGCTTCCTCTTTTTTTTTCTTCTTCTTTTGTTCCATGGAGAGCTGCATTGTCACGGCCCCCCCTCTCCGTGCACTTTTCTCTTTTTGCCCCTTGACTGCGTCAAGGACAATGAGAAGGCAGAATGATGACATTCCCTAAAAATTGCGCGTAAATTTCGCTTTTGGAGCGCATCCTCTGAGTGGGTTTCGCCAAAACAAGGCAATCCGGCCCCAAACCTTGTTTTTTGAATCTTTTTTTCCTCTGTGTGACGAGGACTTGACCACATGCCTCTCTCTTTTTTTGCTTTTTCGCAAGGGAAAACTTTACTGCCCTTCCCCGATGACAAAAAAAAAAAAAAAAAAAAAAAAAAGCAGGGCTCGTAACTCACTGACCATCTCGTTTCTCTTTTTTTTTTTTCTTTCTCTTTCTCTCTCTCTCCGTTCCTCCTTTTTTTTTCTCACTCCTGTATATCCACTTTTTTTTTGCCCATTGCTTTGATTTTTCCCTAGATCATTGCTTGCGTGCAGCGTCTTTGTATATCCTCCTCCGCTTTTTTTTTGCGCGTTTTCCATTCCCCTTTTTTTTGTTTATATCTCTCTCTCCAAAAGCTTTCCCCTTTTTGCTTTTTTTGTTTTGTCGACGTTCCAAAGGAAAGCCCATTTTTTTACGATGATGACTTTATCTTCTTGTGCTCATGGCGGGTGTTGTTCACCTTCCAAGTTATGGCGACAAGTGCAAGCGATTGTGAAGAGCGGGTCTGAGGCTGATTGGGGTCAATTCTGCAGCGACCAGGACCGTGCGCCTCATGTTGCACGCGTTCTGTGCACGCAGCGGGTGGCGAACGATGCGGCGCTGTACCCAGCCTCCCACAAGCACCGACTTTTGCAATTTCCGGCCCAGCAGCGTGTGCATGCGCAACGTGTGTTTGGCGCGTCCATGGGCGACCTGAATGGGCTGCAGATGGCGCTTGTTCTGCGTCGCCAAGAGATGGCGCTGGCCATTCTCGAATTTATGCATGCCCAACATCAATTGGATGCCATTTCTGCGCACGACCTGCAGCTCTTTGTCAACCATGTGTGGGGCCATGGCCATTCGGCTTTGCATGTTGCTGCCTATTGGGGCATGACCGCCGTGGTGCGCCTGTTGCTTGCCTGTGGCGCCGACCCTCAATGTGTCAATGCGCGTGGCATGATGCCTGTCGATGTGTGCCCCACCTCGGCCATGGCCTGCCGTCAATTGCTCCTTGTCGTCCACAAAAACAACAAAATCGACAAAATCGACAAAATTGACAAAATTGACAAAATCGAGCAAAAAACGCGCATTGCACAACAGAATGCACCAGTGCCTGCCATTGAGCCTGCTGTTGCTCTTTCTCTTGGTTCGACGCCTGTTTCTTCTTCTGCTCCCGCTGTAACTGTTGTTGATGCTGATGCTTCTTCGACCATTTCGCCTGCGCTCCCACGCACGTCGATGCTGCTGAAGAAAGCGATCCAGCAGGTGGCCGATTTGCCATTGGACGACGCGACCACGCTCAAGCACCCTCCAAAGTTGTTGTATTCGTCGTCAACGTCCTCTTCTTCATCCATGTCGTCGCTCGAGGACCAAATGCCTCCGACGCCCGACGCGACCACCGCTCTCTTGTGCTTCCCTTCGTCGTCCCCGACCATTGCCCACGCAAAGACCCCGAATTTCCGCCCATTGCCTCCGTTCCCGGCACATCCGCGTCGCGACACGCTCCATTCCATCACGCGCCCGTTGCCGCCCGTCCCCGTGCCCGAGGTGCCACCAAAAGACGTTGAAACCACCATCAACGCCCATTTGCCCTCGATGGAGCGCCTTGCCACGCCCGAGCCGCTGCCGCCGGCGCTCATCAGCCGCACGCCCACGCCTGCGAATCGCCTTGGAGGCATTGGCCACGAATCCATGGTTGATAACGACCCCCCTCGAGACCAATTGCCCGCACAGCCGGAAAAAGAGGCATCCCAGATGAAAAAGACGAAGAAAAAGAAGACCGTGCGATTTTGTCCCGAGGTGATTGTGATGCACGCGTGCACGCATGGTGACATGGACGATTTGCAAGCATTGATGGAGCAATATGGCAGTGAAGGGGAAAAAGACATGGGCCGCGTATTGGAGCAATGGCAAGACGCGTCGTATCGCGCGTGTCAGCCACCCGGCGTGTCGAAAAACACGTCGTCGTCCATGTCATGGCTGCATCTAGCCATCTTGTATCGCCAGCCCGAGATTGCCCAGTACCTCATTGACCTCGGCTGCAACGTCAATGCCATTGACCACCATGGACGCACCCCTTTGCATTACGCAGCCATGTTTGCCCAATGGCAAACCCTCGTCGCCCTCTCGCGCCACCCACAAATCTACCTCCATCCAAAGTCACACACCGGCCAGCGCGTCTACGACTGTCCTCGTGCCATTGCCGATCAGCGACGATGCAGAGGTACAGAGATCTCTTTATGTCAAAAAAAGAGCTCAGAAGCTTCTCAGGAACTCTTTTGTGTACAAAAAGAACTTTTAAAAGAGCTCTAGCTGAAACTCTTTTACTTCATTTGCTTAAAAAAGAGCTCTTGCAAGAGCTCCTCAAGAGTTCTTTTAATGCTTGGTCAATGGCATCCTGGCAAAAGTCATCGTCGTCAGGCAAGTCGAAGCCGCCGAATTGGGATTTGTCCTTTCTGGAGCCCTTTCTCATGCTCTTGCCAATATGCTCCTGCGTCTTTGCCTTGGCAAAGAGCTCACCTAGGAATCCAGACATGCTTTTATCCTGCGCAGGGCTTGACACCTCCCGTTGCGCCGATGGCAATGCTTGTGTAGCTTGGAGAAGCGTCAAAGATCCAATGGCAAGTGGTAAAAGAATGCGCATATGATAGCAGCAAAATCACAAAAATAAAAAGGAACAAGGTGCAAAGATTCTTTCCAATCCTGTCAATGCGTCGTAACGGTTTAAAAGTAGAACATCTGCAACATACCGGCTTATTTTCCTTTTTTTTTTTTTTTT
>KV441889.1:298200-340211 GCA_001650995.1 Gongronella sp. w5 | reverse complement strand
CCCCAAAAATCCCAAAAAAAAAAAAAAAAAAAAAAAAAAAGGGATGAGCCCCCGCATTTAATTTTTTTTTTTTTGGGTGTGCGATTTTCCTACCAATGGCCCAGTCTTCATTGGTATAGCAAAACACGTAGATCAAATCGTCTTTTGCGAGGGTAAGATCGACGGCCCAGTCGGCCTTGTTGACGTAAATGGCCTCATAAAAGCATGGATCGTCCCGAACAGCGCTTGTGAGTGTATATTTCAAAGGAGGCGCGTCGGCCGAGATGACCGAGGTGGCCGAGGCGGCCGAAGCGCGCGTGGTGTGGCTCATGGCACCAATGGATGAGGCGGCAAATGGATTTATTGTGGCGGTGGCCACCTTGGCGTCGCTACTGCGCACCAGTTGCTGCTGAGCCTTGAGCAACGGCGACGTGTCAGGTGATAGTGTGTGATACCGGTCGTTCGTCTTGGCAAAGGGCCACCACTTGCGCGTCGTTTTCTGCAAAGTCGACGAAAACGACGAATTCGGCTCGTTTTGACGCGTGTTGAGCCTCGGTGCAAGGCAATGCCATGCACACCCGGCAAGAATCAACAGACCCAGGGTGCCCACAATCGCAATGGCCACAATGGCCACTGTTGACTGGCCGCGCGTGGCGCACGTGCTGGCTTGTTGGCCACAGCAGGGATCGGCATAATTACCCGCTGATTGGCAATAGTGACACCATTGATCTTGCGTAAAGTTGCCTGGACAAGGGGGAGAAATTCAGCCGACGCGTAAAAAAGAAAGGAAACAGAAAAAAAGAAAAGAAAAAAATCTCGTTTTTTACCCGTGCATTGTGCTTGATTTTGGTACGCATGGATGCATGTTGTGTTTGCGGCTGGGATCGTTGTGTTGCAGAGCGGATTTGGCTGCTGTACTGAGCACATTGAGCCTGCGAGCGCTGTGGTGATGGCGCTGCAAGTGTCGGGACAGAGCCGTGATGAATTGGCAGCCAGCATGTTACACTGGGCGGCGGACATGCCTATCATCTGGGAGCACACAATGGTGCTGGCCATCAGGGGCGCCGACACGATTGACGCTGCTGTCGACGTGCAGTGGAACGAATTGTCCCACCATGTCGGTGAGACCACGGCAGCTGCAACGTGTTGATCGAGATCTTGCGCAGACGTGATGATGCTTTGGTTGCCAAGCCAGGGTATGAGTGACGGATCGACGGCAAATGATCCGAATCCGCGACAGAACAAGGACGTGTTGAGGCTGATGCACAAGCCATGGATCATCGGCACCAGTCCCATAAAAAGGGGCAAAAAGAGCAGCAGCATTTTATCTGGAGGACAAAGGGAGACGAATGAGTGGAGCGCATAAAGCGACAAGAAGGGGTATATGATGCGTGCGGAACAAGGTTTTTAAATGAGGCGTTATGATAAAGGGAGCAGAAGACTGCCTTGTAAAAAAAAAAAAAAAAAAAAAGGAGCAAAGGGAGAATCGATGCGATGGAAAAATGCAAACGTGTTGTTTCTAGCCCTGATGGATAAATGACGGCACGAATGAGGACAATTGAGCGGCGGATTTCATACGATGGTGCAATTCATCCTCCAAGAAAAAAGAAATAAAAGAGCCAAACAGAAAGGAAAGAAAAGCAAATCCATTCTAAAAAAAAAAAAAAAATAAAAGCAAAAATCATCATCATCCAAGCATGCACCCCCACCTGACGCTTGGATGATGGGATGCAAAGCCTATTGGGAGAGATATATTTTTAGAAATCCACAAAAGCTGGTAACATCAGGCGCGATTGCCAAGCTAGGGTCTTTTGCCGATCTTTTTTTGTCTGATTGTTTTTGCACAGATGACAGGCTACCAACAGGGCCGTGCTGGCCACTTTTCTTTTTTTTTTCCGCTGCCAACGAGACCATTTTTGCCAAGCCGTGTCAAAAAGACGCGCAAAAAAAAAAAAAAAACGGACACATTGACAATGCAACACCTTGGCAAAGGCTTGGCCGTTTTTTTTTTTCCTTTTGTCAAATTGCCCATTGCCGCATTTGGCGTGCCGTTTGAGAGGAGGAGAAAGACAGAGGCAGGGCGAGAGGGGCATTGGCAGAATTAAGATATGAGGAGGAACAGGGATGTCAGGGAACAAGAAAATCTGGGCCAATCATCGGCCTTTTAAACAGATAGGCTCCTTTTTTTTTTTTTTGTCCCTCTCGTCTCTTTCATTTGCCCTTTTTCTTTTTTTTTTTCTTTTTTTTCTACACCTCCTCGTTTTTTATTTTGATTTCCTAGCAATGAAGGCCTATAGTTTGCAAGAAGTTCAGCGCCACACGAGCAGCAAGTCGTGCTGGATCATTTACAACAAGCAAGTGTACGATGTGACCGAGTTTATGCTCGATCACCCTGGCGGCGACGACCTTATTCTGCAATATGCAGGCAAAGATGTGACGGCCGTGCTAAAGGATCCGCTTGAGCATGAGCACTCGGACGCTGCGTACGAGATCCTGAGCGAGAATTGCATTGGTGTGCTGGACGACAGTGCCATTGATGCCGGCCACGGCGAGCGCGAGCGTCTGCACCGTCAGCGCATGGCTCTACTTGAGCAAGAGGAAGAAAGCAAGACATACAGCCTGGCCGATTTCAGACCAAAGGAGACGGACACGCTCGCAGACATGAAGACCAACCAATTCTTGGACTTGCGCAAGGCCTTGATCCCTCAATTCTTCCACACAAATTTCACAAAAGAATTCTACCTCGAGCAAGTCCACAAGCCGCGCTATCTGCCGCACCCAGCCATCTTTTTTGGCCATCCGTTGCTCGAGCCATTGAGCAAGACCGCCTGGTATGTCGTGCCGTCGCTGTGGTTGCCCTTTGCCGCCTACCAATTCAGCTGCTCGTGGGCCTTTGACATGCACTACGTCTCCATCTTTTGCTTCTGCCTTGGCATCCTCATCTGGACGCTCCTCGAATATCTGTTGCACCGCTTCCTCTTCCACGTCGACGACTACTTGCCTGACCACCAAATGGCCTTCCTCATCCATTTCACCCTGCATGGCTTCCATCACTATTTGCCCATGGACAAGTAAGTCAATCCCCATCCCCGCCCCCCTTTTTTGCGTGCTGGCTGCTGAGTCAGGTCTGAATGCGATGCTTTTGGGGTGCCGCCGCCGCTTTCTGCGTGGCATTCCGCCCTGGTTTTTTTTTTTTTTTTTTTTTTTTTTTTGCTCACCCCAATCTTTTTTTTTTCTTTAAAAAATAACAGGCTTCGTCTGGTGATGCCGCCTACATTGGGCATTGCCATTGCCTACCCTCTTGTCAACCTCGGCTTTTTCCTGTTCCCGCTGGGCATGGCTCACGCTGTCGTCGCTGGTGGTGTCACAGGCTATGTCATGTACGACTGCACGCATTATTACCTGCATCACGCCAAGGTGTTCAAGTATCATTTCCGCGAGATGAAAAAGTATCACATGGCCCACCATTACAAAAACTACGAAGATGGCTATGGCATCACATCCAAGATCTGGGACGTCATCTTTGGCACAAAACTGATGTATACCTCGGCACGCTCATAAATGCATCTCCTTCTTTTTCTCTCTCTCCCCCCCTTTTTTCCTCCTCTTGCCTCCATGTGTTTCCTTAATATTGTATAATTCATGCGCTTTAGCCTACCCCCTCTCGTTCTCTTCATCTTTTACACATCTACACCTAATATTCTGCTCCCATCGTACATTGCTATTTTTTTTATTTTGTTCCCGTCTCCCCGCGTCTCTACAAAATCAAGTAAAAAAGAAAATTTGATGTGGAAAAATCCAAAAACACAGGTCGTGCTTGAAGCATATTGTACGGTAGATGCACGTGGCAAAAGGGCGGTCGCCAGCGCAAAACACCGACTTTTTTCTTTTTTGCATCGCGATGGCCCGTCTCCAGAGACGCAGATGCCCACTGCGCCACCTTTGCGCGAGGCGTCGGCCCGAGCCTCCGCTCGATAGCTGCCTGTGCCACCTGCCGAGTCGCTGATAGCAAAAAAAACAGGCAGACGATGAGAAAAATGACATGCCGAGCGCCATCTAGTTGTTTTTATGCATCCGGTGCGCTGCGTGCCTTTTGTCATAACCCTGATATGCGTACTCCACGTGTACGTACATAGAAACTTTTTTTCCTTGGAAAATGTGTCATTTTCATCCGATTAAGAGAGATGACAGATGAACGCCGAGGAGCTTGAAGGAAGGCCCTTGCTCGCCGGTCTCCGCGTCTTGCATCTGTTTGAAAAAAATCAGCCATTATCACAACCAACAGCGTCTGACATATTGCACGAAAGCGCTATTTCATTTGTTCACAAGATTATACTGTACACATAAACCTGCTGTTTCTTGCTTGATCCGTTCATTTTTTGGGTTCAGTGGACAGAAAACGTGGTGACATTTCAATGCATCCAGCATCACGTTACTGTATCTTGGGCCTTTTAAATAGACATGTTTGCGGATTTACTTTTCAAAACGAAGAAGAGTAGAAGACGCGTGTTTTTCAGACTTTGACGGCTTGTTGTGCCTCCAGAAATTTTTTTACAGCCTACCTACCGGCGGATGAAAAGCGCGTCGCGGCACGAACTACAGCCCAATGATGCCTGCGACGAGTCCGCCCGATTTTTTTTGAGCCTGCAAATTCCAGAAACCTTCAATTAATCTATTTTGCATTTACAGTATCTCGCCATCTACTTGGACAATCCCGTCCAAACCAGGTGCTTCGCGTTCAGCGCAAAATTTGCAACAAAAAAGTTTAAAATACTGTACCAAAGCGCTACAACCACTTTTTAAAAATTCAGGGGTCACGCTTTAAAATCTAAAAAACGGGAAATTTTGAACTCCGAGTGATCAATGCATCCCAAACAGGTAACTCCGACGATTTGCTATTGGCTGACAAAATGGCAAGTCGCCCCAACATAAGAAAAAAGGTCCAAAGAGTGACGCATGAACGGCGATCGACTGAGAAACGTGCCTACTTTGGGCAAGATCTTTTTGCAAAATTTGAAGGTTTGACACTTCCAAATTAAGGTGCGTACAGTAGATTGCATGGAAATTTTATTTTTTTACGTACTGAGCAACAATTGTGTTTGTTAATAGTTTTTATAAATACAGTATAACAATCTTTAAAACTGTTATAAAATGAAGAAATAGCCTCCATAAATGTAACATATAAAATTCAAATGTCAAGCGAAGTGCAGACTATAATCAAGCGAAGTGCAGATTACCTTGACCAGCGCATGTAAGGGGGGCGTCTTCCTTTTTAATGAATAAAAACGTTCCTCTTGTAATTAAATATTATACAAATTAAAGTAGAAAAATGTAAAGTGTCTGAGGAATTTTGGAACAAAATAATGGAGCGGCAGTGTACCGGGTAATGGTCTTCAGAATCATTTTTCACATTTAATTTATAAATATTTATCGTGATATCATCATAATAATAGGGAAAAAAAGAACAAAATTACAGTATGTACTGTATATAATTTTTTTGTTTTTTGAAACATGGCAATTTTTTCATCAATTTAAAGATTCATCTTCGGAAGTTATATCTTCAAGAGCAACAATTGTGTTTGTTAATAGTTTTTATAAATATAACAACCTTTAAAACTGTTATAAAATGAAGAAATAGCCTCCATAAATGTAACATATAAAATTCAAATGTCAAGCAAAGTGCAGACTATAATCAAGCGAAGTGCAGATTACCTTGACCAGCGCATGTAAGGGGGGCGTCTTCCTTTTTAATGAATAAAAACGTTCCTCACTGTATTTTTTTATTTTGTGCACTTTCGTGCGCTGATGAGTGGTGGTGGGCTGCCGTATGGTGAAGAAATGACGGATGCAAAAAGTTAAACCCAAGTTGCAGTAGCGACCCGCAAGTCATCCCGTTAACTGCTTTGCTGCCTGTTTGTTATCAAATCTGCAATAAAAATCACAGATCAGTTAGACCGTTGCTGAGCAAATCGTTATCAAAGATTTTGCCAAAAAAAAGTGGATTTTCTCTGCCAGTTTTGGTCATCCATCGGTGAAACTGGTCCCGTTCGATAGAGATTCGGCAGCTGCTTTCGACACGCTAAAAGTACTTTTGATTGTTTTTCCAGTTGTCGAGAAAATTGATTTTAAAAATTTATCCAATGTTTGATCGATTTTTGCAAGCGTGCAAAGGTCGTCCGTCGGGCGAGCAAACAATCTGAAAATGCCATCCAAGTGCATCTCTTTCTAAGGATGCCAGTTTCACCACGATCTACTATTAAATACAGTATTTCATGAGCCTGTGCTGGGTTTGTGAAAATACTGGCATTTTGAGTTCATCCTTGCAAGATTTCTAACGAACCTCTGGATTTTAATGGTTCACTGAAAAGTGACGCTTGAAAAACACCAACAACTGGCAAAGTTTGGAAGCAATCCATTGATGATTCTTGGTGGTCAGTATTGCATTTCTGAAAATTCATAAAAACAGCGACTATCTCGACAACAACCGCCTTGTTGACCTTGGGATTTTGCTGCTGGGCTTCCAAGGCGGCACTCTACGAAACATTGGCGCAGGTTTTGATGGCGATCCATCAATGATTTTGGCCTCCTGCAAAAAATTGTCAAAAGTTGGGCTGTAGCTCGTGGTGTCGTGGATGTGTTAATAATTTGGTGCTGTTGTAGCAGGTTAGCTCGTTACTGTACAGTAGCACCCTGTAGCAGCGCGTTTTCTCGGCATTTACCCGGAAAGAATAATCTAAAACCTCTCATCAATGCTCACTTTCTGTATTACAGTATCATACCAGGTAAAAGCAGAAATAAAGCAAATGGATCACGTTTTTTTGGCTTTTTTTAAATTCGACTCTTTATTGTGTGCAAATTTGATGGCATCCTGAAATACTACTGTATTTTTGCGACTTTTATTTTTGGGCCAGCTCATGGCCGCACGCTATTTTGCTACTGTATTTGCCCTGCTCCCCAGCAAAATCATATGGAACTTGCTTTTTTTTTGGAGACAGATGCGCACATTCACGGGACTCTCCATTCTCGGTTTCTTCGTTGCGCTCTGCCTTGGGTCGTTGCTACAATTGACGCGACGAAATCAGGCCACGAAAAGCGTTCAATGACACCCACCGAGCTTTTTTTATATTTTTTTGCGCCGGTGTGTGCTGCGCGCGTCGGATTCCGGCTGAGCTTGAAATGTTTGTGTCATGCCGATATGAGCGCTACATTTTCCACGCTTTTTTAATCTTCGTCTGTCCTTTCTCCCAAGCATCTGTTATGGCCGACCACGACGACAAGTTAGCTCATCTCCTTGACTTGGGCTTTGAATTGGAAGACTGCGTGCGCGGCTTGGAGAGGCATGACGACAACCTACAGCAAGCGGCCAACTGGTAAGGATGGGGGGCCACGAAAAGTGAGGCTTTGTCTCTTTTCGCCTTTCCCCAAAAAAAAAAAAAAAAAAAAAAAGGCTCACAATGGACTTTTTTTTCGTTGGGGCGACCATTTGTAGGCTTCTCACGAAAGACGACTCGACGACGCTGCGCCTAGATGCCACGTTGGTGGGTGGTGGTAGCGCGCCTCTTGCGGCTGCGCCCGAGCGGGTCTCTGAACAGGATAATTCGGGCGGTGGCGACGCGCACGACGTGACGCGGCAGCGGCAAGAGGCTATGGAGCAAGCCAAGCTGTCTCGCGAGCAAAAGCGGCGGGACGAGCAGGCACGGCGGCGCGCACTCGAGGAATTCAAGCAAGACCGACAGCACGTCAATGCCCTGAAGCCGACAATGCAGCCGCAGCCGCAGCCGCAGCCGCAGCCGCCACACAGCCACCACGACGACGTGCAATCCATCCAGCAGAAGCTAGTCCAAGACAAGCAATTGGACCGCATGGCTCGCAAACGCGCTTTGGATCGCATCCAGATGGATCGTATCGAACGCAAGCAAAACCAGCCAGCACGCCGCACACCGCCTTGCCCATCCATCGCTCCCACGGCGGCCCCGGCTCCAGCGTCATCATCCGCTCCATCTTCAATGCATGCATTGATTCAGGTGAGACAAGATGGGTCCAATGAGCGTTCATCAGGCCCTATCTGACCTTTTTTTTTGCGCTTTATAGTTCAAATTGATCGATGGATCCACGATTCGCGAGAAATTCCCTTGTACAGCGACAGTCCACGATGTGTGCGCCTTTGTGTTTGCCAAGGAGCAGGCAAAAAATGCCTCGTTGGCGTCCATGGACCAGATTATTCTTGTTTCGGTAAGATAAGAGCCATAAAAGACAAGGATTTCCCGTTCCCTGACCTTTTTTTTTGAAGGCGTACCCGCGTCGTACCTTCACCGCTGAGCAAGGGGCCATGACAGTCGTCGAAGCTGGTAAAAAAAAAATGGGTTTTATGGTAAAAACAAGAATTGTGTGGGTGTTCATAGCGATCTTTTTTTTTGCAGGATTTCATCCAAATGTGTCGCTCAACGTTGCACGCGCCGCGCCTGTGGCACCTGTTGTCGCGGCAACAACAAATGAATCCACAGCCGATGGCAGCATCAGCAGCAACCATCGCGACGACGGCGATGATGGCGATGACGAAGAAGAAGACGAGGAAGAGGACGATGAGGATGATGAAGAAGAAGAGGAAGAAGAAGAGATGAGCTATACGCCGGAGGAGCCACGATCGCCATTGGACGCGTCACAGGCGATGGCGCCGACGTTGCCACACAGCGTGATCAATCCGCATCGTGCACGGCAGCGGCAGCGGCAGCATCGGTCTCAGCCCACGTTTTGGCGCCATCAGCCTACAGGCAGTGGCCAGCGGCTTGGCGACGAGGTCATGGTGGAGTCTGTACCTGATGATGATGTCGCAGAGCAGCAGCAGGCAGAGCCTATGGACGTGGACCAAGACGAACCCGACCCCAATGTCCCCGACCGACAGAATGTGCTTGCAGCCATTCAGCACCGCGCCGCCGCTGCCGCTGAGCACGATCTGTCGATGATGCCGCCCTCGCCACCGCGCAAAATCGCCAAACGACGCGTCTGTCGCACCCTCAAGGACACCTGCTTGCAGCAGATGAGCAGTAAGTGGTTGGGATTTGAAACGAAATCAGCTCACGCTATTCATTTTTAGTGATTTTGTCATCTACGAGCAAGGATACCAATCGTTTTCTCAAATCCATGTCATCCATCTCACCCAGCCTTGCCACGGTTCTCTCAAAGCATCTGATGCAGACCAACAAGCTGGACCGACTGGCCATGCGAAGATTGGCGCGATCATGGTAATCAAAATAGAGAGAGAGAGCGAGAAAAAAAAAAACAAAAAAACGAAAAAAAAACGAAAAAAAACGGCCAACGCTTGTCTTACGATTGGGTCCTTTTTTTTAGCCTCGAGCACATGGTGCTGGACACATACTCGTACACCACGGATTCTTTGCTAGCAGAGCTGGCTCACTCGTCAACATTGTGCAATATTAGCCTGCGAGGGTGCGATTTGATTACGGATGCTGGCGTTTGGGAATTACAAGGCAACAATTGAATATGAGAAAAGCACGTTGCTTGGCCGCTAACCCGCTTTTTTCTGTATCATAGGTCTGAAACATCTGGAATATCTAGATTTGTATCACTGTAAAATCACGGACAAGGGCTTGTTGTATTTGACTCGTAAGTCGTTTGCGCCATTGGCCTCGAGAAATGAGAGCCTTTCTCACCTTTTTTTTCTTTGACATGTGTGAAGATCTGCCTGTGCTGCGACACCTGAATCTGGGCCACACACACATTACAAACAAGGGATTTTACCAGTGGACAAAGCACGCCGCATGCAAGAACGAGCTAGACACGCTCATCCTGACCAATTGCGTGCGTCTGACGAGCAGCACCACGTTGGCCGCGCTGGAAGGTGGGTGAAAACGAAACAAAACAATAAGAAAAAAAAAAAAGACGCGTCGACTGATGCCCTTTCTTTTTTTTTTTTTGCTGCAGGTTTCACGGAATTGAGACGCCTGGTGGTGGACAACACCAAGTTGGGCCCCCAGGAGGTCAAGCCCACGTGGTCGGCGCGTCGCACGCTCGAGTCGCTCAACATCAGCGGCACAGACATGACGGACGATGATTTGATCCAATGGGTGGCGGGCTTGTCCAAGCTACGTGAGCTCTCTGTTCTTGGGTGCCTCAAAATGACGACACGCGGCTTGGCAGGACTGGCGCGAGGTACGATGGGCGGCGCAATGCGTCGAAAATAGGGTCTTTTATTGGTGATTCTTTTTTTTTTAGGTCTTCCTATGCTCTCAATGATTCGATTCCCCCACTATTCTTACGAAATGGACGATCTGTTGCCACGATTCCAAGGTAAAAGTAAAAAAAAAAAAAAAAAAAAAGGCACACAAAAGGATGATTCATGTCTTTTTTTTTCTTGTAGATTTACCATTGCACACGCTTGATCTGACGAGCTATGCCCAAGTCACGGACATGAGTATGGATGCCATTTCACGCATGACGCGTCTGACGTATCTCAGCCTTTCGGGCACCAAGATCACGGATCAAGGCTTGGCCACCCTCTCAGGTAACGCGAAAAATAGGCATGATTCACGAGAACCTCCTTTTTCACGTCACCTGGTTTTCTCCTTGGCCTTTTTTTTTTTTTTAGAATTGCACGAGCTGCAAGAGCTCTTCTTGGATCGCACACATATTACGGATCAGGGCATCGTGGCCATAAAAGGTAAGTGACAATGCCGATGGGCGGCGTCGACGGATAAGGAGGTGATGTGGTGCCAGGAGCCATGCATGCTGATGATGATGATGATGTTTGGCGTGCTAGATCTCAAGCACCTAATCACACTGTCCATTGCCGCGACACTTGTGACGGATGACGGACTGCAAGTCCTTGGCGATGAAACGCTCACCGGGTTTGTCCACGTCTTGCAAACCTTGAATGTGCAGAATTGCACAGGCATTACCGACCGCGGCGTGCATTGTTTGACAGGTAAAAAAAAAAAAAAAATAAAAATAAAAAAAATAAAAGGCGCGCCTGGTGAGACGAAATCACCGCATGCTCAATTTTTTTTTTTGTTTTATGGCACAGCCTTGACTCATCTGACGCGGTTGAATCTCAACCACACCAGTGTCACGCAGGACTGCCTGCAGGTCTTGACAGGTATAGTGGCTGACGACGGCAATGTACTGCACTGATGCACTGACTTTTTTTTTTTTTCGTCCATTTGTAGACCTTCCACATTTGCAGCCGGTGCGCCTACTCGGCATTGAGCGCCCCGAGTCTGAAGAAGTCGTCTGATCAAGTTGGACCGAGGTGTATCAATAAAAACAGGCTTGATTTACTTTATTACAAGGCGAGGGGGGGGATATGCATACAAGAGTTGGTTGGTAAGAGGGTACGACAGAGTTCAAAAACAGAAAAAAAAAGATGAAATCAGTAACGATGCTGGTGAGCATTGTCATTTTGCTGATGATGATGGTAGCTTTGCTGGCTCATGGGTGTCATGGGCGGCTCTTGCATCTGTTGGTATTGGTGATTGGGATTGGCGGTGCTTGGGATCTGATTGAGCATGTGCATTTGGCGCTGATTCTCGGCAGCAAGACGGCGACGCATGCCAAGGACGCTCCTGACGATGTAATACGCAATCAAGCCCACAACAATGAGCGCCACGACAATGATGATCACGTAATGGTGATCCTGCATAATCCACGACGTGTTTTGGTTGTTTGCATTGCTGGAGTCCATGGTATTGTTGAACCCATTGCTGGAAGTCACCGCCTGCGCACGCACCATGGCGACGCCGTGCAGCAGCAAAAGTAGTAGAAGATTGGTGCTGATTCGTGCAAGCATTATATATCAAAAAGGAAGGGAGCGAGCGAGTGACGAGACAAAAGGGTCAATCGATTAGAAATGAGGCGGACGCGGGCTCCAATGGATGGGGGGGGAAAGGAATGATCCGGTTAAAAAAAAAACGATGCAAGACAAGGTGTGCGGGGATGAAACGAGCGACAAGGGGGCGGTGGTGGGCGTGCACAACAAAAAAAAAAAAAAAAACCAGGTATGAAGAAGAAGAAGAAGAGCAAGAATAAAAAAGATAAAAATAAAACCTCACAACCCGAAAAAAAAAAGGAGGTGCATGGTGTCCCGCTTGGTCCAGGCACGCAAAAAGCCTGGCCCTCGCATTTCGCCCAAATGCAATCTGTGGCCAGGCACCGCCATTGGCCGAGCAATTAGGGGCCTTGCCAAACTCATTTCATTTGCCTATAAAAAGAAACAAAAAAGAAAAAATAGCTTAAACGCACAATAGGCGCTTGCTTGTTTATTCTTTTTGCATCAATGCATTGACTTGATCTACAGTGGGGACCGACACCATGGAGCCTTCCCGTTGCACAGCAATGGACGCGGCATAGTTGGCCATCTCCAGCGATCGCTGCACACGATGGAAAAAGTCGGCTCCCAAGCTGTCATCCAAGAACGTTGCCATGAAATAGCCCTGTGTTACCCCACCAAAAAAAAGGCCAATTGATCAGAATCTTGGTTCACGAAGAGGGGGACGCGGGTGTGCGTGTGTGCGTGCTTTTTTTTTTTTTTTTTTTTTGCTCCAATGCCTTACCACAAAGGTGTCACCGGCCGCCGTGGTGTCCTTGACCTGCACCTTGTTGCAAGGCACCATAAAATCACGCACTTTGCCCTGGTGCCTGAATTTGGCAACGACACCGTCGCCACCCAGCGTCACCACAAGACCTTGCATGTTGTCAAAATGCTGGAACAGCGCCGTTGCCAGCGCCAGGCCCGTCACCGTGCACTCTTTGCCCGTGATCGATCGGTACAATTCCGCCGATTCCACCTCGTTCACCACCAAAATCGTCACCTTGTCCATAGGGAACTCATCCAGGATGTTGGTCGGCATCGGCGCAGGATTGAAGATGATCGACAAAAAAAAAAAAAAAAAAAAAAAAGGTCAATGGCGCGCGCGCTCTCTCTCTCCTTTCCATCCACATTGCGCTCGCGTGTTTTTACCTCGTTCGGCGGCTAGCTTCATGATTGCGCCGCCTTGGCTGATCTCATTCTGCTGAATGATCCAGTCGCCAGGCTCAAAGAGATCAATCACCTTTTTCGCATCCTCAGCTGTATAGCGGCCATTGGACCCAGGGAACAACACAATGCAATTGTCGTGTGTCTCGTCGCTGACTTGAATGAAAGCGCGGCCATTGGGCTAGACGCAACAAAAAAAAGTGAGCATCAATGAGCGCGTGCGTCAAGTCGTGTTCTTTCTCGTTTTTCTTTTCTTTTTTCTTACCTGACCCTCTTCCATCTCCGTGTACGTCATGTCGACACCATAGTCTTCCATAGTCTTGCGCACCCAGTGCGCGTCCGCGCCCATCTTGCCGGCGTGATACACTTTGCAACCCGCCTGCCACCAAATCAATGATAAAATTGAGTCAATTTCACCTTCAATGCGCGTTTCAAAGTGCGCGTTCTTACCTTGGCAAGTGCAACCGACTGGTTCGCGCCTACAAAGAGAGAGAGAGTCGCGTACACAGGTACACACGGTGAGAAAACACGCTCAAAAGTAGCGATCTCCCTTACCCTTGCCGCCAGCACGGACAAAATGACCCGTCGAGTTCAGCGTTTCACCAGAGACGCAAATATGAGGCACGACAAATGTTTCGTCAATATTGGTTGAGCCGTAGTTGAGGATCTTCTTCATAGTGTGTCAAGTAAAAGGGAAAAAAAGAAGTAGAAAAAATGCAAAATGAATTTTACCAGCCCAAAATTCCCCTTTTGGTGCCTTTGCCCACCCGCCTGAATCCCCGATGCAACCACCGTGGGATCCAAAGGCAAAAGTACCCGCTACTTTCAAAGGAAGACCAAGAGTCAAACTAAAAAAAAAAAAAACGCCCCAACCCAGTCTTGATCGCCACGCGCATCGGATCGCAAGCGACACGCTCCACCTGTCAAAAAGATCAACCAGACACAAAAAAAAAACGCTTGTTAAGGCTTGCCCAATTCTCATGCGATTATAGAAATCGCAAAGAAAAAAGAAATCAGCCGACGGGGGGTCTCGATCCCCCAACCTTGAGATTAAGAGTCTCACGCTCTACCGATTGAGCTACGAAGGCCTCGATGTCAACAAAATTGGTTGGTTCTACAAGACCCTTCGAGAAAAAACTTTTGCAAATGGAATACAGCTTCAGAGGGAAGTTTCATCATTTTTCTTTCAATCAAAAAAATCAGATTTGACAAATAAGCAAAATTGGGCAAGTGGTGATGAATTCTGTGTGGCACGTTGTTCGTAGAGATCACACGACGGAGTTGGATCATTTAATAGCTAAATACGTGCACTTTTGCATTTTTGCGCATGGATGTCTCGTGATACTTGAGCTTCTGCAAATCAAACCTGCCACAGATGTCTTTGGGACCTGCAAGATGAGCGTTTGTGCATTAACAGAGTGACATGACCAAGTAGAAAATCGCGATGAAACGTTTTTGAGCATTATGGATATTTGCCAAATCGATTTCTTCGTGCTTCTTCAACCAAATCGCTCTAAAGATACAATGGATGCTGTTTAAACGCATAAAATTTCGCCATATTCTGGTACTTTGTTTCTGAGTGAACGCAATTATACTTTGATTTGCCTCAATGCATCATTTTCATTCCTTTTTTCAACGCGTAAATCAGCGACAAATCAGCGACTTTTTTTTTTTTGAAGACTCAAGCTAAACGAGGTTTCCTCAATATTTGCTAGATTACTGGTAGCACTTAACCCTTTGAAAAAAGGCATTTTAAATTTTAAGTCTGCACGGAGGTTTGGCATTAGCGGTTCTCATAGCCAAGCGCCCTTTTAAATGTCACGCGACACCTACAACAAGACGTCTCGGTTCAACTGATATCAGATGCGCAAGAAGATAAAATTTACTTGCATGTGTGAGGCAATTTTGCAGACTTTGGTGCCATTAGCAGGTGCAGGATGGCACTAATTCAATTGCTGTGAAATTTGCCATCGCTCGTTCTGTGCTTTTCTGCTCATCTCTTTGAGTTTCGGGACCATTTGGACATGTTTGTTCAGAGATTTTCTTTAAATTGTTCATTTTAACAAAAAAAAAAAAAAGTGAGCTGATGCTGGCCAACCTGGCACTGAAGTGCCATGAATCAAAGTGCAACGTGAAAAGGCGAGCTCAAAGCCTCAAATACCTGAGTGCAACATTTTAGCGCAGCAATCAAAAGCCAGAGAGGCGCGCTACAAGCAAATCAGAAATTTGGCTGTTTTGAGCTCCCAAACCAAAATCGAAAAAATGGGCTTTCAGAAGTCTATCAAACTTGCATGCAATGTAAGGCCTAATGGTGAAACGGCGAAAAATGCTAAAAACGAGCGCGGTCCACTTTCTCGTTGTTGAGCAATGGACAATTTTAGATTAAATTTTAAACGCGAATTGCACGGTGAAAACGTGCCTATAGAGCCCTGCCAGCGGCGCGTCCACGAGCAAGAGGCACTCCATATGCGTGGATTTCATTGAGAGCAGACGCGTGTCATTCAACGACTGACGCGGTTTATCACGCGTCAAAGTTCCCCCACCAACGGCTGTCGCGTCAATTCTGCCTGAAACGCGCTTTTTCCTGCGATCATCGCCATCCCCGTACGAAACAAATCGTGGTCTTTCTTTTGATCCATGTTTTGTGGCCATACGGCCAGTTTTCTTCGTCGAGATGCCGGTAGTGTGACGAAAATACGACGCAAAAAATTGCATTTTACGCCGATGAAACTAGCCAATAATGGTCCTCCGGTTTTTTATTGCTTCTATCGGTCAATTGCCGCCATTCACCATGTGTGTAAATGGCGTGGCGACCCGAGGATTTACCGGTAATTTTTGCCGTTTTCAAATCCTCGACGTCTGCTCTATCCCTGGGAAAATCGCCAATTTTGAATATCATGATTGCGCATCATCATTTACTGTAGTGGCCACAAAGCTGCAGGAGCGGGTTCGTTTGAAAGAGCAACGCCGGGTCAAAAACAGGATTCAAACGGTGATACAGTATTCCCTCTTGCTTGCTTGTCAGTAATTATCTTGTCGAGCGAGACGAGCGAGATCCAGGAGGTTGTCTTCTCGATCGTCTCAATCTCGGCTCAAAGACTTCTTGAACGTTGAACCCTCGAGATTTTCGAGCGAGATTCTCGATTTAACATCCCTAGAGTCAAGTGCCAGTGTCATACTGTATTTTGCATTCATCTGTCTATCCGCATGGTCGTTCCCGCTCAAAAATGACTGCATCGCAATCAGCGCACAAAATTTGCAACAAAAAAGCTTGAACCCCCAAACGCCCAAAGCGATACGACCACTTTTGAAAAATTCAGGGGTCACTCAGGGGTCACACACTTCAATCTCAGAAAATCCCGAATTTGAAAAATTTTGAACTCCGAGTGATCAATGCATCCCAAACAGGCAACTTCGACAATTTGCGATTGGCAGACAAACTAGCAGCAGCTCGTCCCAACTCCAGAAAAATGTCCAAAGAGTGACGCATGAACGGCGATCGACTGAAAAAAGTGCTTACTTCGGTCAAGATTATTTTTTCACCAATTCACATTTGACTCCTTCTCAAAATAGCAAATTTGAATATTTTTGTGCACTTGGCTGGTTCTAGTAGTGGGAGCCGTTGGAGACCTCCGGTGGTCATTTTTGTTACATTCTTTCTTACTGTATGTTCATATCTTGGTGGTACGTTGTTGGTGGGCTGCTTTCTGCCTGCTGATGAAGAAACGACCGATGCAAAATTTTCAAACCCAAGCTGGCGCGCTGCAAGTCATCCCATTAGATTCTTTGCCGTTTGCCCCCTGCCTGTTTGTTAGTATCTTAGTAAATCTGGAATAAAAATAACTCAGGTCGCTCGACTACTGTAGACCGCTGTCGACCAAATCGCCATTCAAGATTTTGCATTTTCTCTGCAGGTTTTGGCCGTCCATCGTCGGTGAAACCGGTTTCATTCGATGGAGATTCAGCAGCTGCATTTGACACGTTAAAAGCACCATGATTGTTATCCCGGTTTTCGAGAAAAGTGAGCTCAAAAATTACGTAATTCAAAGTTTAATCGACTTTTGAAAGCGCGCAAAAAAGTTCGTCCGTCGGGCGAGGAGGGGCGAGAAAACAATCTGAATTCTGAAATACTGAAAATACTGTAGCATGCGAGTGTTTCTCTTTCGATCGGTGCCAATTTCACCGCAATACTATAATCCAAAAGATATTTCGAGAACCTGTGCCAAATTTATAAAAATAAGGACTTTTTGGATATTCTGCCCAAGAAGCTACAGTAGTAGGCGTCTACAGTATCAATTTATCGGTAACAGTTCGGTTTTCCTGTCTAACCGAAGCCGAATCGATAATTTTTTCTTAAACCGAAACCAGACCGAACCGATGCTTTTTGCTCAAACCGGTTAAAAACCGGTTTTGACAGGCATGACGCGCGTCAAGCAGAAAACACGCATCAAACGCGTACGTAAAACATGTGTCACAGGTGTGTGCCTAAAAGCACTGGCTGGGTGGGCTGCAGCCTGCAGAAATAACTGATGCAAAATGTTCAAACTCAAGTTAGCGCGCTGCAGGTCATTCATTAGATGCTTTTTCTTCCTGTTTTTTGTTAGTAAAACTGTAATAAAATTACAGGTTGATTAGACCACTGTCGAGCAAATCGCCATTAAAGATTTTGTTGAAAAAATGGGTTTCTCTGCAAGTTTTGACCATCCATCAGTGAAACTGGTCTCATTCGATAGAGATTCAACACATCAACAGGTGCTTTTGACACGTTAAAAGCGCTTGGTATGATCCTTTCCGTTGCAGAGAATGATGAGGTTGAACAACAACCAAAAATCTGGACGAATTTTACATGCGTGCAGATCTTAATCATCGGGCGAGCAAACAATTGGAAAATGACACCCAAGTTTGTCTCTTTCTAACGGTGTCAGTTTCATCATTTGTTAAAATAAAAGCGAATATCGCTCGTTGCTCGACATTTCTGTATGTTTGTCATGCGCAACAGTGCAAGTTTGGCACAATTACAGTATGGAGATTTAATTATTTTTCAACTTTGTTCGGGTCATTGGGAGATTAAACCTACCAATGGGTCAAGTTTTGATTTCGTGTGTGACGCGTCCTAAACTCCCAATGATTTGCGAACGCTGTCAATTGAGTTCCTCCATTTGCTCCTTCTAACTTGCCATTCACACACAAAGAGGTCTAAAACGTATTCTTGCATGACCACTCTCGAATAATTTTCATTTCAGCGATCTTTTCAAACTTGGCGTCATTTCTGCTACTGTATTCTCAGTTTTGCTATTTTTTTTTGCTATATTTTTTTTTTTTTTTTTTTTTTTTTTTTTTTTTTTTTTTTTTTTTTTTTTTTTTTTTTTTTTTTTTTTTTTACATCGCATCGCCGTGAAACAACATGCGCGGTTTATGGACCGCATTGAGACTATTACATCAGCATAACGCTGTTTTATCTTGCTTCTTGTTGCTGAATAAATCAGAAAAAAATGAGATTTGGGCGTCGAATGGGCCAACATGGCTCGTCAATGGCGCCGTGCCTCCTTTTGGGCGTATCAGAGGGCGCGTGCGTGGCCGTTCGAAAATGGCGCGCCTCCTATTAGATTTGAATGCCGACGGTCGCCGCCCTTTTTGGCTGTTCTCCCTTTCTTCTCTGCCTTTTCCCTTTTTTTATTGCAAGATGGCTCTACTTGACCAACTCCAGTGCACTATTGTACGTGTTGCACGGTTAAAACTCTTAAATAATATTAAGCTAACGCGTATTTATAAAAGGACTTTCAAGGACAACGCCTAAATGAGCAAATTCTCCAAGCTGTCTTGGTGTTGTCGTCGGTAAGGCAGCTTTGTTCTGCTTGCTATGCGTGCTCGTGTCTTATTTCTTCTTCACATGTGTAGATTCTGGCCTTTGTTGTGGGCTATGTGAAAGAGTCCATGTTCTTGACGCTGGTTATCAGCGGCGGCGGCTTTGTTTTGGCTGCATTGGTACGTGTCCCACTCATTCCTCGTGTCAATTACACACACTCAACCCTTTTTTTTTGATATGTAGCTGGTGCTTCCTCCTTGGCCCATATATCGCAAACATCCATTGAAATGGGTGAAATCTACGGAAAAGGACAAGACCAACTAGCCGATACCCTGCAGCGACCCGAATTACACAATGGACGCGTGAATCTGACAATAAAAACAACTTTTATAACGCGGAAGATGGGAAAAATGGAAAAATTTTGCACAGAGAGGGCAAGGGAGAGGGGAATCGTGATATTTTCAAAAAAAAAAAAAAAGCTTCTAATTGTCGCGATCAGTGTCCGAGTCGCTGTCGATCAATTGCTCTGCCATGGCGCGCTGGAATGACTCGGCAAACTCGGCGATGGAGCGGCCGTCCGACAGATCCACGACCTCCTTTGGCACCATGTTGGTCGCAAAACGCGGTGCCTGGCCGTGGTGGAAGTTGGCCTCGCTCGCCGAGCCAATCACGCGCATCTCCGATTCTGTCTGTTGATCCACGTCATCTACAATGACAAGTAAAAAAAACAATAAAATAAAAGTGTAAATGTCAGTATGAGGCGTTTTTGAGCGACATTGTTAATTTTTATCACTTTACAAGTCATGAGTTCGTCCCAATTGTACAGATACGAGTCAGTGGAGCGCGTAAATGGATTGAAATCCACGAGCCAGACGCGCTGTCTGTCCTGTTGCACATACACGTCAAACACATCTAAAATAAAGGTGGAGGGAGGGGGAATGAGGTGTCATGGTGCCATTGACATGCATCAACTTACAATTGTCTAGTTCAAAGCCGTCGCGCACGTGATCCTCAAAGAAAAGAAAGATTTTGGTCTCGAGTTCTTCCTTGATTCCCGGCAAAAAGTCGTAAAATGTCATGTCGCGCTGCGTGATGCCAATGATCTCGCGTTGCTTGACAAAGACGCGGAATTCGAGCGACGGCTGGAGATCGTGCCACTTTCTCAGGGCCAGGGTGTATGTGGTGTCTGCAACAGGCTCGTCAATGCAGGCATCAAACGCGTGGTGGAGGTCGTGATTAATGAAATCGGAGGACTTAAGCAACAAATACACATCAAAGGGAGATGTGCACTTTAGGCTCTGTGTTGCCGAGATCCACGCCGCATCCTGTTCCAATTCACGCGTCAAAATGAGTAAATTGATAAAAAAGAGATAAAAAAACGATCAAGCGCTTACCCTTGGGGAGCTCCAATTGAGTTTCACAAAGGCTGCGCCATAGTCGCCAATTGCCTGACGAATGGCTTGGTCCACCTCAGGAAAGTGAGGTGTCTTCAAAAAAAGGACATCAAAGCTTGAGTTTTTCCACGAACACGCAAACAGCGATAAAAAAATGCCAGCGAGAAGCTTTTTTTTTTTTTTTTTTTACCTGGTCGGGTTCTTGGCTAAGATCGTCATTGTCGTCGTCGTCGTCGTCCAGCTCCTCGATCGTGGCGGCAGCCTGCGGCTGTCTATTTTTGCAAGTAAAATGAGTAAAAGGCGAGTTTGAGGTTGGGGATGCTTACCCTTCCTTGGGGAGGTAGATCCCATCGGCGTTCAAGTAGTCAATAAATCCCTGAGACAAGGGCAAAAGAGTCGTTTTGAAGGTGACGTCGCGAAAATGCGGGTACCAGCTATTGATCGCGCACAATTCCTTGTCGCGAGCTGTAAAGGGCAGTTCAGGGGTCTCTTCTAGAGGATCTGTCGGTGTAAGAGGCACAGGCATGGTCAATTTGGTAAGAAACCCGAATGAAAAGGTGAAAAAGAACAATCAAATGTGCAATTGGCAGGATTTTTATTATTTCTAGAGATTGACTGGCGCAGCTCAGAGGTCCGCAAAGTTGGTAGGCACAGGGCCGGTGGGCTCGCCCTCGGGCGTCTAAAAAAAAAAAAAATAGGCACGAAAAGATGAGTCATGCTGAATCTGCCAACACAAGCCCAAAGTACGCCAAAATCCACATTACCACATAGGCAGCGCACAAGCCGCCATCGACACGGAAGTCAGTGCCCGTGACATACGAGCTGTCGTCCGAGGCAAGGAACAGCGCGCCCTTTGCCTGCTCAATGGCCTCGCCAAATCGGCCTGCGGGCACATGCACCAGACGACGGTTCTTCTTTTCGGGCGAATCGAGGAAATCCATGAGCAAAGGTGTGCGGATCGGGCCCGGGCACAGCGAATTGAAGCGAATGTTCTCACGGGCGTGCACCATGGCCAATTCGCGGCTATAAAAAAAAGTAAAAACTCGCAATTAGACGCGTATTTGCTACATGTCACAGGCAGTTTTTTTTTTTTTTTTTTTTTTTTTTTTTTTGCCAAAACGAATCTTACGTCATGGCAAGCACCGCGCCCTTGGAGGCCGTGTCTATGCAATGAAAGAGAATGAGTCGAGAACAAAAAAAAAAAAAAAAAAAAAAAAAAAAAAAGGGCGCGACTTACAAGCCAATTGAGGAGTAGCGGCGCCCATGATGGCGACAAAGCTGGCCGTGTTGATAATGGATCCGCCGCCGGATTGGCGCATGGCCAGGATAGCATGTTTGCAACCATACCAGACACCCTTGACGTTGATATCCATGGTCAGGTCCCAAATACGCTCCTCGGTGTTGAGCGCATTGTCGTCTTGTGGGTGCATGATGCCCGCATTGTTGAACATGATGTCCAGCTTGCCAAACGTCTTGACAGCCTCCTTGACAAGCGCCTCCATCTGCTCCTCCTTGGAAACATCCACCTTGAATGCAATGGCGCGGCCCTCGCCAAACAGCTGTGTGATCTTGGCCACCGTCGCCTCGGCACCCTTGTCGTTCAAGTCGGCACACACCACCTTGGCATCTTCCTGTGCAAACAAGACGGCCGTTTCATAACCAATGCCACTGAGGAAAAAAAAAGATAAGGTACAATTCCTTGCGTACGACACGCGTCGTCGCGTACTTTTTTCTTTCTTTTCTGCTTCTATTTTTTCATTGTTTTAGACACCCAGACGTACCTGGCAGCACCAGTAACAATTGCGACCTTTCCAGAGAGACGAGAACCGAGCTTCATGATAGACAGTGTGAGAGAGTTTGACAGTTTGCAAAAGAAATAAAAAAAAAGCAAGGAAGAAAATCAATGGAAGCGAAAGTTCCCACACTTTTTATGCCAAAACGTTTCTAAACTCGCGTGTTCCCCCGCCCTATCTTTATGCATTCAAATGCACCAATCTCGGGGCGCATTTTTTCACGCCGCCTATAACAAGCAGGCTGGTGAGCATGATTGAAAACAAGGTTCAACCGTGTGCACATCATCTCAAACACGCCAAAAGCGGCTGCCCCTTTTTTGGGCCCGTCCGTTGCACAATGCCTCTTTTTTTTTTCTGCCCTGGCTCTCTGCCTGGCTCCCCTCTTTCCCTCTCTCTCTCTCGTCTGTTTGCCCTCAATTCTCTTTGTTTCCATGACAATCCAATCACAAGGCCTTGCAATGCAGCCGTATGAGCTGGGATGATTGGGTCTCACCCACTTCTCATTGCGCCCCCTTGCTTTTTTTTTTCCCTCTGACTCTTACTCTCCCCTTCCCTTCTTCCCCTCACTCCCTATTTTTTGTTTCTTTTCACATTGATCACTTTCCCAATTTTCCTTTTTTATTCTTCTTCCTTTTTCAACCACAACCTCACCTTGTCTTTTTGATATGCAATCCTCTGGTTATTACACCGCGACGTCGCAACCTTACGACTTGCTTGCACAACACACAGACGACCGCTATAAATATGGCGCGCCCCAGCCAGAGCACGGTGTCCCCTTGCCCGAGAGTGCCGACGCTATATTGCAGGGCGATGATGACGATAACTCTGACGACACAAAGACCCCTAACAAGCGCTCCGGCCGTCGAAAGATCAAAATCGAGTACATTGACGACAAAACCAAGCGCCACATCACATTTTCCAAACGAAAGGCAGGCATCATGAAAAAGGTACGGTGCTCTCCTTGTTTTTTTTCTGCTTGATCTCCCCTTTTCCCCGCTGGATTTCCAGTGATTCCATTGATTTTCATGCTCACATATGTTTTTTTTTATTGTTTTCCGTCTAGGCATACGAATTGAGCACACTGACAGGCACACAGGTCCTGCTCTTGGTTGTCAGCGAGACCGGGCTTGTGTAAGTGGCGAAGAAAACAAAGAACATTGCCATCAATGACGCGTTTTATTCAATGTTTTTGCTTTTTTTTTTTTTTTTGTTTCGGTCCAATGTGCAGGTACACGTTCACGACGCCCAAGCTGCAACCTCTTGTGACACAGCCTGAGGGCAAAAACTTGATTCAGACGTGTCTGAATGCACCGGACAACCAAGAGGCAGTGGAATGAGCGCGTTTTTCTTGGTTTCTTTTGTTTTCCCATCCGTACAAGCCCACCTTATTTACCCCCAGGCCTATATCATATCCCCCTGTTTTGATTACCCCATTATTCCTCTCGTTGCTTGTGTCTCTTGTCAATGAATATTCAAAGTTGAATAAATCGTTTTTTTTTTTTTGGCAATCTACGAAGCGGTACGCTCTACAAAAGTGTTCAATTGCTCTGCCGTGGCCGCGCGCACGGTTACCAAGGTGATGCCGCCTTTCCAGTGGGCGTGGAGTAGGTAAGGATGCGCGGGGTCGGCCGAATTGGCATGTGCCGCGAGGCATTCTTGCTGCACGACGGCTACAACGTCGCACACCCATTGTTGTTGGAGACGCGCGACCATACTGGTTACATCGGCACATCCTGGCCATTGCCACTTGTACTCATGCTTGTACCTGATCCAAAGATCACCAAATGCACTCGTATCCATGGGTGGCATTGTAGCCTCAATTGGAGACAACGTTGGCGGCGATGTTTCGCGCCAATCCAGATCAATTAGGCTGCTGACGTGCCGCGGCTGCGTTTTCTACAAGGAGAGTCAATGGGCTGTTTTCTTTTCTTTTCCTATTTTTTTTCGTATATCCATACATGGGATTCCGCGGGTGTTATACGAGCGGAGGCCAATTCCTTGTTGTCGGCATGAATTGGCTCACGGCCGTCCGAAAGATTGGCTTTGGTAAGGTCACACCAATCATCTGCGGTTGTCAAAATAAAAAGTAAGCATGTTTGTAGATCCATGATCCCCCAAGGTGCCCACCCCACCTTGTTCAGTGCGAGCCTGCGTGAAAAAGAAAAAAATGAGTTTTTGTCTCCTTCGACGCGCTTTTTTTGCATTTTTTTCTGCTTTTTTGCGCGTGTGCCTCTTTTGACGTTAGTACGTGATTTGCCGCTGTTACGGTGTGTATCTGGATATCTGGCTGGCTGACCAAATCGGTCACCTCACGTGCAATCTAAATCAAGTTTGGTCAGACCCGATTTGACACGTGTCTATCGCGCTTTTTTTTTTTTTTTTTTTTGAGGCCTCGAACCTGCTGCACTTCGACTTGTTTAGAGGCCATGAGGGTGTCAAGCAGCTCATCAAGACTCGAGAGCCGCTGCTTGGTGCGTACAATACATTGTTGGATCGCGCGGAGCCCACAAACCTGCAATGGCGCGTCATCTGCACGAAAAAATGAAGTATCAGTGAGCAATGCGTTGTCTTTCTTCACATGGAGCTGTATGTCGTCACCTTGAATGACGGCTACACAGGCACCTAAGCGCACCATCCATTCGAGCTCTGTGTGTTGACGCGACAAGTATCCATTTTCGCCAATAATCTAAAAACATAGAAAAGCGAGGTCAATGCACCCATGGGAGATGTCGGCAAGCTCGTGCGACACATAAGATTGGTTGTTACCTTGAACGCCAATTGCATGAGAGGCACATTATTGTACGTCGTCTTGGCATCGGGATTGCGGAGTGCGTCATACAAGGCATCTACGGCGGTCTCCCTTAAAATAACATCATCCACTTCCTCCGCAATCACTATTCCGCGACATCCAGCCGTAAAAATGGCGCCATTCGTCAAGTGAGCACAACAATCCTTGAGTTTTCGTGATTTGTGTTTCTTTTCTTTTTTTTTTTTTTGTGTGTGTTTTTGCATTACCTCGCTCAATATCTTGACAGTGCTGTGCAACGACAGTGGCATCCGAGGCATGCTGGAGCGTGCACATGAGTAGAGAGAGTGTGGATGAGACATACTCGACGGTGGAGGCCGGTTCAGTTGCGTGGTGCAGCAGCCACGTGGCCAATTCGCTGCCATGTTGCGTGTGCGCGCATTGCGAGAGTGCATCCAGCAGTACTTGGCGTTGCTGGTCCGTCAGTGACACATCCAGTCGTTTGTCTAGCAAGTCTAGGCACTTTTTTTTTTTTTTGAAAAAAAATCAAGAGAGGATGAATTTGAATCCATTGGACTGGGTGACATCCGCGTACCTTGAGAACGAGCGTTGCATCCGTGATGTGGGATCGCAGGGTATCAATAAAAAAGGAAGGCGACCACTCGTTTTGCCACAGGGACACATCCAAAAAGGCAATGGCGGATAAACCCAAGTACAAGCGATTTGCATTGTTTGCCGACAGATACGGGTGCAACACGTCCACCAGGCGACTCTCAACACTCGATAAGAACACGGGCTGCGCCATCACAGCCATGCATTCCAACAGAATGGCTAAAAAATTAAGAAAAAAAGTGGGGGGGTGAGACGGGCTGCAAACAGCGCGCCAACACAGGTTTTGCTATTTGCAGCGCAAGTTGCCTTTTAGAGCCGTCACTTACCAAAAGCAGCGTCGACCTTTTTTTCGACTGAGATCAGGCATTGGGACACGACATCGAACACACGTCGAGAATGGCTAAAAAAAAAAGACACATTATTTAGAGAAAAATCATTTGTTTTCTCGTTCCCCCCTTCCCCCCCCCCCACTTGGACTTTTTTCTTTTTTTAATACGCACGCGTCATGCCCGGCCGCCAGGACCACTCGATAAATCTTGAGACACGTCAATTGGGCCCATGGTGCAGGCACGCCATGATAATAGTATCCGCGCTCAACATGGCCATCCATCACTTGCTGGTGCACTTGCAAGACTGTCTCCAATAAGGTTTCATCCATCAACGAGATATCTTGCTGCTCATCCCAGCGCAAAACCCAAAAAAAAAAAGGTGCGTGAGACGAGTTGTTTCTTCTTTGTGCACCAGTGCCGCGCTTTCCGTGGTTCCGTATTGATTTATGTAATCGCGATTACCTGAAGCAGCCGGCTCCACACAGACAGAGCCACAAACACCACGCCCAGATCTTTATCAACTAATGCATTGCGTAATGAGGCATCGATTTGATCCAAGGCCCCAGGTGATCGCCGGTAAATCCAGTAAAGTGCAAGGACAGCCTTCCTTCGTACCACTTGCCTTAATAATGCCGATATGTCCAAATGAATCTTGGGGTCAGTACCACGCTTCTCGATCCCCTCTTTATTCGTTTTCGAGCGCACATCCCCCCTTTTTCCCTCGTTTTTGTTGTTTTCAACCGCGACATCCCTGAAATTGTCTCACCTTGAAGAGCTCATGGCGTGCAGCGTCGGATCCAGGACGTGTTCAATCCATTCTGGCTGGTCCAAGTAGCAAATGACGTTCAAAGCGAGGCAATTGTCCATATAATTGCTGCTTTTAAGATCCTTTGTGAAAAAAACAAAGTTGGTGATTTCACATGTCAACACAACATTCTGGCGCGAGAATTGCAATCGTGCGGGAACGGGAAGCAATAATTCCAGAGTGCCATGGCTCTCAATGGCACGCGACGCGTCTCGTTTTCACCCTTTTGTTTTTTGGGGGGGAGGAAGCGAGAACCTTACTCTTTGCAAGGTATTGATCAACATGATGCCCAATTCATGTTGCTTGTTTAAGAGGAGCATGCATACAAGGTAGCCTACACGTAAAAACACGAAAAAACACAAAAAAATAAAATAAAATAAGGATGGGCAAGGAATGGCGCCGCAGCGCGCGTCAAATGGCAGATGATACATACCCGTGCGCCGCTGGTCCAATGAATCGCCGCTCTGTGCAATCATGATGGCATGAATCAGGCTGAAATCGACATTGTACCCGAGCATCAAGCAATGGATCACTTGCACAAGCGCTTCTTTCATCTCATCCTGCTCTCGTCGTAAAAAAAAAAGGGGGGGAGGGTGTCGGGGATGAGGCAAATCTTGTTTTACTTTGCGACATAGCGCCACAGGGGATTTTTTTTCGCGCATTGGCCCTCGTTCACACTCTATTTTATACCGGTGTCACGTTTGGCTGACGTATTCTGGTGGACAGTGCTTTGAGGTGCTGGTTCACTTGGGTGTATTCTTGCTAGAATGAGGACGTGAATACTGGAGCTTCTTGTAAAAAGTGCGTTTACCTCCTTGGACGTCTGATTCAGACGCTTGATAAAAGAATAAAAATGCTTGCTGTGACCTGACGCCAGAAACGACGGCTCCAAATAGCCTGCATAAGCCGTGGAAGGTGCTTGCGTCATAAATAGCAATAAAAAGGCAAAGAAAAGAGGGGGAACGCGCGTGGGGGGAGCACTGTAATAATAAAAAAAAAGGTGCGAGAAACAAGGGGAAAAAGGCAGGGGCACGCTTGGCAGCAAAAATTGGCCGACTGTAACCGCGTTCAGGGCTTGGATGGCCAATGGCGCCGGTCTCGGGATGAAGAACAAAGCCTAAAGAGCGTGCGAGCGTCGCTCATGACTGGATTTGTACTTGTGACCCTTTAGGAACTTGCCGAATTATCCATCATTGGGAATCTTTCCCAAGAAGTGACCATTTGAAGCGGAGGCGTGTCACCCCCATTGCCCCTACGAACAAAGAAGATTTGGGGGACGAAGGGCGAAAAAGGAGAAATAAAGCGTTCCTTCGAAAAGGCTTCTGCCAAGGCCCAAAAAAGCAATTCTTTGCCTAAAAAGAGGTGCCTGATGATAACCTTATTGCGTGCCCTTGTTAAAAAGGTAAGAGGTCGGCGCGAAGAGGACGAGGTCGTGTCTCCCCCTTCTTCTTTTCTGTTCTTTCTCGTTTTTTTTCTTTTTCTTTTTTTTTTCTTTTTTTTTTGCCACTATTTCAATCATCACCCCCTTTTTCCTGCCCCCTCCTTTCTTTCTCCACTAACCATGTATTCATCGGCGCAGGATGCCGTCAAATATCCGCTGTCTTATGCTTCGCCATATGGGTTGTCGTCCCCGATGAGCGACATCACATCCGTTTCCACGGCAACCACGCGTGCCAGCCAATATTCACAGCCCGACTACTCGACACTCCTCGACGATCTCTCCATCATCGATGACGTCTATGAAACGTATGATCACGAGCAATTGGGCTCCATGATAGGTAAAAAAAAAAAAAAAGACAAAAATAGGGAAAAAAAAAGCAACAGCCTGTCCTCATTTGCCCACGGGGGTCGCGCGCGTACAGATTATCAAGTCAATCACACCACAAAGAATGGTGCCTTCAAACATCAAATGGTGCAACATCTCATCCAAACTGAGATCCAATTCATCCACGATTTGCGCGGCCTTGATCGACATTATAGCAGCAAATTGCAAGCGTACAATGCGTCCGTCAAAGCAAAGCAAATGCTCAAAGACATCGATGGCGACATCTTATTCAAACCCACGCAAAGTCTGGTCGCCGCACATGAGGCATTGCTGGAGGCGCTTCAACAAAGGTCCGCCAAAAAAAAAACTTTAAAAAGACACAATCAAAGCGCTGACCCTTTCTCATTGCCCCTATATATCAATTGGCATAGATTACTGATCTGGGGCCCGACACAGCTGCTTTCCGACATTTTTAATCGCTTTGTACGTCGACAAGGAACAAAAAAAAGCAAAAAACGCAAAAAAAAAAATCGGATAGCTCATTTGGCGCCCATGTTTCATCTTTAGTACGAGCACACTGAGGCCTGTTATACCATCTACATGAAAGGGTTCTCCGCCACCATTGTCACATTGGACAAGTTACACAAATCATCGGCTTTCACCAAATTCTTAACAGTGAGACACACAAAAAAAAAAAAAACAATGAAGCAATGCCTCGGTGCTGATGCCTTTTTGTTATGCAGTATTGTAACGAAGCCGACGGTGCAAATGCACAAGGCATTGGCCATTACTTGCGCTTGCCTTTGACGCGTTGGCCCGCCTACACCGATTTGATTTTGCAATGTGCGCAATTGACCGAGGCCACACACCCCGATTACAACGCATTAGTGAACGTGGCCAACCGATTCAAGGCAAGACACAAACAATGGGACAATCTGTAAGTAGTCAAAAAAAACAAGGTCGATCCCCTTTGCGCTCGTGCGCGCGCGTGATGCGCCCCCCCCTTTTTTTTTTATTTTGGCTTTTTTTTTGGCGTTTAATTGGGTGCTGACATCTTTTTTTTTTCACAGGGCCGAGGATTGTCTCTCACATTACCAAGTGTACCATTTCTATCATTTGGTGCAAAATTCGCCCGCTCAGGTGACGCCGACGCGCCGGCTGCTGCTGCATGACGAGATTACGCTGATTGACCCTTTGTGGCCGAATGATTCATCGGACACGCGTCTTTATTTGCTGTACAATGATCTGTTCACTTGCTGCCGGCGGCAAAAGGACGGCCGCCTGGTGCACAAGGCAGTGGTGATTCTCCAAGGCGCACGCATCCGGCCGCTGGAAAACGTCATCATCGACAAGATATTGGAAAAACAACAGCAGCAGCAAAACAAGAGCGGCCGCAAACTCAGTCTGTTCAATTCGTCGTCTCGAAAATCCGTCGCCAGCGGACACAGCAGCGGATCGTCATCTGTTGGCACAGAGGATCACGGCATCTATGGACTGGAATTGCACTTTAAATTTTTCATGAACGACGTCTTTGCCTACCAAAACCCAATCACCGGCATGAGCGCAGGCACAACAACCTCATCCTATGATGAACAGCGCAGACTCGTCTTCCGTATGAAGAGCCTAGAGCAACAACAAATCTGGACCGATCACCTGACACGCGCTATCAAGCGAGCAAAACGTTAAAACACTCTTTTACAACTTGAAACCCGACACGATCCCTCTCTTTTTTTTTTTTTTTCTTCGTTTACACGCGCCTGTACATATTTTCTGATATTTTACATACAATATTGCATTATCCCCGTATGCCCTCCTCCCACGCTATAAAATAGGAGGTGGCTCCCCACCCCGTTCCTTTTCCACGTGTTTTTTCTTGGATCGGCAATGGTTTCATTATTTTAGAGTGGTCTTGGCTTAGCGTGGCGTGATTGTCCGCCACTGACGACATCCTGAGGCGGAATTCCCTCATCAATCGATGGCCCTTGATCTGCTTACTTGTGCTACCTCGATCCGTCGCCACATGCGGCATCTTTTTTTTTTCTTCTCCTTTTAATCGCAACATAAAAAAAAGGGGGGCTCAAGCGTGCTCACCATGGCGCGACAAAGATATATAAATATTTTTATTTTTTGTCATGCTACATCGGATCGGGCTTTCATGTGTTTTTTTAAAAAAAAAGAGGGAGGGAAAGATGAGGCGTGCAAATGATGGGTGGGGGAAAGAATAGAAAATTAGTGCTGCGACCATTGGATGCTCTTGATATCAATGCCCTCTTGATGCTGCATCAGATAAGAAAAAAAATATTAGATTTATGCTCAATCGATCACATTTCACAACACTCCAATTCGCCCTGTTTTCATACCATTTCCCAAAGAGGCGACATGTCGCGCAGCTTGTCGACGTGCTGGCGGACCTTGTTGACGACGAAATCAATCTCCTCCTCGGTGGTGAAGCGGCCAATGCCGAAACGAATGGAGCTGTGAGCCATTTCGTCATCGGCACCCAGGGCGCGAAGCACATACGAAGGCTCGAGCGACGCAGATGTGCACGCCGAGCCCGACGACAGCGCAATGTCCTTGAGCGCCATCAGAAGCGACTCTCCCTCGACGTATGCGAACGAAAGGTTGACACAGCCAGGGAAAGATTGCTCTTCGTCGCCATTGCGCGTCACCAAGTCCACGTGCGACGTGATGCCGTTGACCAAACGGTCCGCGAGCTTTTTGATGCGCGCATGCTCGTACTAGGGAACAAAAGAGACAAGTATGAGTCGATGGACGGTCCCTTAGACGCGTTTTGCTTCTCAGTTCCTTTTTCCTTCTCTTTCTTTCTTGAATGCCTCAAAACCCCTGCACACGCTATCACGGCCATGTCAAATACACGGCTCCAGAATGGTAAGAGTTGTGTTTGCTCCGTGTTTTCCGTGCCCGAAACCAACTTTTTTTTACAAAAGGACACGCTTCATCATTGGCACAAGAAAGAAAAAAAAAGAAAAAGGGATGCGACGCGTCAACTGCCAAATTCTTACCTCCATTTCTTCAGCGGCGATGCGGCAGGCTTCGCCCATGCCGACGACCAAAGGGGTGGGGACGGTGCCGCTACGGATACCACGCTCTTGGCCACCACCAGATTGCACAGCCTCCAAGCGGACACGAGGGCGACGGCGCACGTAGATGGCGCCAATGCCCTTGGGACCATACAGCTTGTGGCCCGAGATGCTCATCAGGTCGACGTTCATGGCATTGACGTCCAGGGGGATCTTGCCGACAGCCTGCGCGGCGTCGGTGTGGAAAAACACCTTTTTGCTGCGACAGATCTTGCCAATCTCCGCAATTGGCTGGATCACGCCAATTTCATTGTTCACCGTCATCACAGACACAATCGCCGTGTCAGGGCGGATCGCCTCCTCGAGCAACTTCAAGTCGACAATGCCATTCGTCTGCACAGGCAAATATGTCACCTCAAATCCTTCCTCCTGGAGCACACGGCACGAATCCAGCACGCATTTGTGTTCCTATCAAAAATTGGGCGCTCAGCCATCATTCCACAAAAAAAAAAGGGGGGGAGGGTTCCATACCGTTTGCGTGGTGATGATGTGCTTCTTCTTGTTCTTGTAGAATCGAGCGACGCCCTTCAAGCTTAGATTGTTGGACTCGGTGGCACCGGACGTGAAGATGATCTCCTTGGGATCAGCGCCAATGAGCTTGGCGACGTACTACAAAACAAAAAAAAAAGGTTTATCAGATCTTTTCGCTCTTTTTCATCACATGCACGCCCAGCCCTTGTTTTCTCTGGATTGCATCGCATTGATACTTTACCTCACGCGCTTGATCGACGGCCTGCTCGCTCTCCCAGCCGTAAGGATGCGTGCGCGAGTGTGGGTTGCCATAGAGCTCCGTCTGGTAGGGCATCATGGCGTCGAGAACGCGCGGGTCCATGGGGCTCGTGGCTTGCATGTCCAAATAAATGGGACGGCCAGGGTCGGCCACGGCCTTGGATTCAAAGCCGAGCGAATCTACAAGCAAATGAGTCAGCCAAAGTGGCAACTTTTGATGGTTCCGGCTAGATGCCCAATTTTTTCTCCACCCAAACCAGCACAATTCAATAAAAACTCGCTCAAATAGCCACGTTCCAACAATTGTTACGATAATGCATTCACCGCTGGTCTTGTCGCACTGGTTCCTCCCTCTCATGTATCCGGTGGTCTCTTTTACCTGCAGAGGGCGACACTGTTTCGGCGGCTTGCTGTTGTTTAAATGCCGTTGTCGAGAAGCGGCAAGCGGCAGCAGGCTTCCACGCTTGCTGGGTGGCGCGTGTGACCTGATGCAGGTTGCCTCGTTGTTGTCGAAGGGCTCGTTGCAATCGTTGACTCAACATGATTCCTGAAAAAAAAGGTAAGGGAAAAAAGATTGGACGAAACCCGAGAGGCAAGGCATTTTTTTAACCCAAAACAAGGCCCGCCCGAGCGGGGAGGCTCGGACGGCCGGCTGTCGGTGGCCCGCAGCCCGCAAACCAGCGGCCTTTGCGGACAATCCCCACCAATCGCCAGCTGTTTAAGACTTGCACTAAGAAGATGCAATCATCCAAGCTTGATTTCCTTGCCCTTTCCACTTTTATTTTTATGGCGACAATTCTCAACGCCCCTTCCATTCATATATGTCCTTGAAATGTTGGTTTGTGCGGAATTAGACTCACAGAGTGGCGACAGGAAACGCCAAACCAAGGTGTCAGCAGCCAGATCAAATCAGGGGTACAATCAAATGATGCCCTGGCCACAAATACCTCCAAACCCAACAATTGCTGCGCAATCACCAACACCCTCACCTAAAGGCACTACAATGCCATTGGGAACAAGCTGTCATTCTTTTTTTTTTTTTTTTTTACGTATTTTTTTTTTTTGCCTAGGTAATTCTTATTTTCACGCACGATTTTCTAGTCGATTGACCACGTCACGAGCGCATACTGTAGGACTTCTACAGATATGTACGTTGGTAAAAGCAAGGGATTCCAATGCTCATTTGTATGAGGTCGATTAGGAAAAGAGCAATTTTGGACCATTTTGCATTTTTCACATCTTTGCCTCTATTCATCCCTTCTCAAATGTTAATCCACTTGACAAAGCCCGTAATGCCCTGCAATTTTTGTTGTCAGGGAGCCGCCACGAACTTACACAGCCGTAAATACCAGATTCACATAAATAGCCGCTTTTTGACACTCAATCTGCATATCAGCTTCAGCATTTATTGGCGACTGGGAGTTTGAAGCACAGGGACATGGACAACGTTGGAAATTACTGTAAATCAGGGTCAGTTGGGTCGGCATGCCCATGTCCTTGAGCATCGTTGCTCGTAAAGCCACCAAGGAGCCAATTCTTGTCTCATTGGCGTGCCGCACCGGCAAAGCTTCCCGAAAAGTCGTGATTCTACTACAAGCAACAAGCAGCCAAGGTGAAATTACTTTCTGCTACTGTATCATTTTGCCTCGTATCATACTTCATACTGTACACAAATACAGTAAATCGTTTAATCTGTTCATACTGTATTTCAAATCTCAGATTCTCAGTGGGCAGAAACTGACGCGTGCAGGCGTGCTATCATTTCAATGTCTGAAGAAGAAGCATCGCGCTACAGTACACTGCACAAAAACGTGCACATTTACCGGTACCTTTTAAACATTACAGTAAAGAACCCGTTTTTCAGACTTTGCCGGTCTACTGTGCCTCCAGAATTTTTTTTTACAGCCTACTTTCCCGCCAATGAAACTTGCATCAAGGCGTAAACTATAGCTCAGTGCTCAATACAGTACAGACCCGCCCGATTTTTTTGGACACGAAAATGTAAAAATGCGTGTTTTCAGACTTTGCCGGCCTGCTGTACCTCCAGAAATTTTTTTACAGCCTACTTGCCCGCCAATGAAACTTGCGTCATGGCGTAAACTACAGTATAACTTCATGTTCAAGACGGACCTGTCCGATTTTTTGGACTCGAAAATGTAAAAAATATGACCCAGCACCAACCACCGCCTGCGGTGAGTAGCGGAGGGCATTACTGTACCGGTACAGTAGCGCCGAAGGCTCGCCCGGAAGCTAGTTCAGCGCAAAATTTGCAACACAAAAGCATAAACCCCCAAAGCGCTGCGACCACTTTTGAAAAATCCAGGGGTCACTCAGGGGTCACACATTTCAATCCTAGAAAATCCTAATTTGGATTTTTTCGAACTCCAAGTAATCAATGCATCCCAAACAGGTAACTCCGACAATTTGCTATTGGCAGACAAAATGACAGGTCGCCCGACCTTAAGAAAAATGCCCAAAGAATGACGCATGAACGGCGATCGACTGAGAAAAGTGCCTACTTTGGGCAAGATTTTTTTTGCAAAAATTTAAGGTTTGATACTTCTAAATTAAGGTGGTGGATTGCATCTTTGCATGGAATTTTTATTTTTTTATTTTTTTTACTTTCTTATTTTGCACATTTTTGTGTGTTCATGATGAGTGGGCTGCAACCTGGTGAAATGACCGATGCAAAATGTACAAACCCAAGCTACAGTAGTGCGCTGCAAGTTACGTACAGTATCCATTACAGTACCGTAGATGCTTTGCCCCGTGTTTGTTAGTAAACCTGCAATAAAAATCACTGGTTTACAGTATTACTGTTGTTGTGTAGATACAGTACAGTACAGTAGGTACTGTTGACCGTTGTCAAGCAAATCACGCTCAAAGATTTTGATGAAAAAGTGAAGTTTCTCTGCGAGTTTTAGCCAACCATCGGTGAAACTGATCCCATTCGATAGAGATTAAACAGCTGCTTACGGCACGTTAAAAGCCTCATTGGTTGTTTTCCGGTTGTTGAGGAAAGGGGGTTTGAAAATTTATTCGATGTTTTTTCGACTTTTGCAAGCGCGCAAAATTCGTTCTTTCATCGGACGAGTAAACAATCCAAAAGTGACTTTCAGGTGTGTCTCTTTGATTGATGCCATTATTTCACCGCGGTACAGAGTATGTAGAACTGTACACAAAATACTGTATTTCACGATCTTGTGCTAAATTTGTGAAAATACCGACATTTTTTTGGATTCATCTGCAGTTCTGCACAGCGTACTTGTTGGTCTGTAAGTTTTCAGCATGATGTACAAGTACAGTACTGTATGCAAAATTTTCAAACGCAAGCTAGCGCGCTGTAAGTCATTTGCTCATTTCATTAGAATTTAGATGCTTTGCGTCCTTGTTTATTAGTATGATACAGTAATATCGGTACGTAAAAAATCCGGAAAAAGCGCACGTCAAGTACTGTATCATACAGTAGCTACTGCAGAGTGCAGGCCGTTGTCGAGCAAATCGCCATTAAACATTTTGTTGAAAAGTGGATTTTCTCTGTCATTTTTGGCCATCCATCGGTGAAACTGGTATCATTCGATATACAGTAGTAGAGATTCAACACGCACGAGGAGGGAGGAGCTTTCGAATGTCAAAAGCGCTGTGCGCCGTCTTGTTGGTTGCCGAGAACATCGAGGTTGAAAACTTTTGAAATAAATATGTTTGAACTTTGAACGGCTTTCACAAACGTCCAAAGCTCACGAATCGGACAAAACAAACATTCTGGAAATGACGTCGCAGGCTCCCAGCCCGTTTGATTCATACTGATGCAATGTAAATTTTATTACGATCGAAGAGGAATTTGACCAAGACATTGTTACAATTGTGAAAATACTGTAATAATGTCGATATTTTGTACGGTAATTCATCTGCACAACAATTCAATTGAATTCTGGTTTTGAACACCTGTTGAAAAAGCCACGGTGAAATGGCCTAAAGCAAAGTGCTCTGGATGCGCGGCGCGTACAACCATGCTTTGTAGTGTTGTGATAAGATTGGATTGTGAAAATCTGTATTTTTTTGGTGTCTCGCTACAGTACCTACTGTACAACCATCTAATTGAGAAATTGACCTCTGAATTACAAGAGCTTTTTGAATCGAGACGCGCCGAAATAGTTTAGTGGCAAAGGTTTGGATGCAATCATGTAGGATTTACGGTGGTCAGCTGGTCACTGATCAGTACAGTAATTTTGAAAGCGTGCCCAAGACGTTCAATGAAGTGATGATTCATCTAAACAAAAAGACAAATGGACCCCAAAGCACCGTTTTTAATGGTGCAGATTTTTTTCTCAAAGTACAATTTGGCGAGCCACGGCCCTAAAATTCATCAAATTTTTCGACCAAGGTCAATTTTTTTCTCCTTGCGCGGCGACCTACCAATGGTACAGTATTAAATATTATACATTGGCTTCATTGAAAAGTGAATTTAAAAGTTCCACATGATGACGAACATGTTGTTTGAAGTGCTCATTGACACAATACAGGATGTTTGGGCGTGTGTCAGGGGATGTTTTTTTTTTTTTTTTACGTGTCAGTCGGTGCTGGTTGCTGGCCAAATTTGTGAGCCGAGGACTCGGAAGGGCTTACCACGATGATAAGGGTCTATCGACCAAATCCGCGTGTGATCTCGACTCTTTTTTTATTTTATTTTTGCATTACCCAAAAAAGAATGACATGTTCACCATGGTCTGTCACCTTCTTACTCGCCATGCTACATGAACGACCAACACGGACCATACTCAGCCAAACTTAGCAGATCCCACGCGTTTTATCTTGTTTTGCGACCAGACCTAATTCATACTGGATAAGCAGCGAGATTAGCACATGTCAGCACCTGCACTTCTTTTAGTTTTAATCCTCTTTAAACGGATTAGCGTTTGCTTACCTCTGAAATGGGGGGGGGGAGCGGTGATGGATGGCGATTGATCATTGCAAAAGCAAAAATGCTTGGTGAGGGATATGGCAGCCGATTCACGGGCCAGCTTTCCTTTGCCCATTCTGCTGGTTTTTGTGTTCCCATGGGCCACCGATCAAATTGTGTTGCACCAGATGAAAGTGGGCGCCATGTATCTAATTGTTATTTTGCACAAATATAAAATATTATTATTGACTGGGGAAATTGCAGGATGGGCGGTGGTTTCTGAAATAAGAAAAAAGATGGGCATCTAGAAGGATGGAAGCGTGATTAGTGTTTAAAGAAGGAAGTACGAGCCGTGCATTTTTTTTTTGCGCCATCCGGTTTCTTATCCTTGCCACCCGGTTGTGGCCCCTGCAAAAAATAACAAGCGTGACAATCTTAAATCGATTGGCAAGCCAATTGGTGGCCGTGCTTGCAAAAGGACACAACACTAGTCCCTGCATGTGATGCCAGGGCGTGCTCAATTGCTTGTCCTCCCGAGCACAAAGACGACAAATAAAGCAAGACAAACAAAAACACAGAAAGTGATGTTATTTTTTATTTGCAAACTGAGATGGCACATACAGGCATGAGGGAAAATGCAAGGTGGAGGGGAATGTTCACGGGAAAAAAAGCCAGACAAACGGCTCTAACTAGGTATCGAGTAAAGTATGAAGCGCGTTAAAAACGCACAAAAAAAAGAAAAGGATGAAGGGGAAATCCCGCGCAGAGCTAGCAAGGATACGACTCGGGAAGGGATGTCTCATAAAAGCTGTAGAATGATAAGGATGCGTTGTCAAAGGAAGAATCATGGGATGGTGGATGTGAAGCGAGGGGCGACGCGTCAAATTCATATGGCAATGAGATGGGCGCGTTCTCAGGTTGCATGGATGCCGATGACGATGCCATGACGGCGGTGGCCGCGTCGTAACGTTGGTTCAAAGCAAGTTCATAGGGATTGGCAGCCAGGGCAGCCATTGTGGTGGTGGTGGTAGTGGTGATAGAAGAAGTGGTGGTTGAATTGGGGACGGCATCCACGGAATGAGGCGCCGGTGATGCGGGCCTGGTGGTTGTTGGCGCCAGGGATGTCACTTTTTTCTTGTTCTGATTGTTGCTGTTGCCGCGCCTTGGGTGTGTGCGCTTGGCAACAAAGATGCCCGCAGCTTCATGGCCCTTGACATGCTTGCGTAGCGAGCGAGAATGAAAATAGGCCTTCAAGCAGCCGTCCACCGGGCACGAGTACGGGCGGATGTTGCTGTGTGTGCGAATGTGTCTACATAAAAATAAAAAAAAATGAGATCAGTGTCCAGTCGGATGACGAACGAAAAGCCCACGAGGGGAGCCACTTACGTGTTGAGCGAATCAGGGCGCGAGAATCTCTTCTCACAGCCTAAAGAAAAAAAAGTGGATTGGGTTAGTAAAAAAAAAAAAAAAAATAGAGAGAGTCCAGAAGCTAGGTTGGATGGCATTGCATGGTTACACGGAACTTAAATACCCTCTTGAACTCCCCCGCGCTCTTGCTGAATCCCTACCTGGCACTTTGCAAACAAAGGGGCGTTCACCGGTGTGAGTCCTAAAGAAAGATGGCGCGTGTGAGTCGCGCGCACTCACCAAAAACAAGCATTTGTGTCTTACCTTAGGTGATTGTGCATCTTGTGGCGCTTCATGAACGGGCGACCATTGCGTGCACATCCGATCCACTCACAGTGATAAGAGGCCTGGGGAAGGTGAGAAAAAAATATAATGAGAAATCGGCCAAGCCCATTAAAATAGAGCAAGATGCGTCTCCCCCCTTTCCATTGAGAGGCGCGGTGCCCTTTTTTTGTGTGTGTGTGTGTGTTTTTTTTTTTTTTTTTTTTTTTTACCTTGCCGCTGCCAACGTGCGTCTCTCGCAAATGAGTGATGAGCTCATCCAAAGTGCAAGTCTCGGTGCGGCAATTGGCCCAGCGACAGATATGCATGTCTTGTTCCTTGCTTGGCTCGGGGCTGCTTGCATTGCAATGGGAATCCGAGCCGTGGGATGAGGAAGCGTCTAAAAGAGAACAAATATAAATAAAAAAATTCGGAATAACGGGTTGCCATCCAGGTCGCGACATTGTTTTTTTTTTGTGCAAGCGGGGTAGCCTTTGTTTGTGCTTTTTGCGCGCACGCGCGCTAGCCTGCGCGCAAGGTCTGTTGCCCTTTTTGCTGTATCGATGGCGATTGGGATGTACCTTTTTTAGTAAATGGTGTAGGGGTAACAGTTCCGAGTCGCGGTGACACCTTCTTGATATGGTCTGTTGCGGACGAGAAACCAGGTTCGTGTTGAATTGTAAAAAGTGGCAATGACGCGTCCAGAGACACGTTTATTTGCTTGACCAACGCGTCTGGAGCTGCATGCTGTTGATGTGCAAAATCGCCATCGTGCAAGTCGTCGTGGACGGAAGAGCTGGACGAGAGGGGAGGATCCATGTCCGCAGAGTGACACAAGCCAGGCATATTTCGATCTGTCATGTCATAAAATGTTGGGAGGTCCGTGATACAAGCTTGGTTGTCCGTGGTGCCACAGTGCGAGTACTACCACAAAGGAAAACAAAGAGAGTGAGTTGCAATTGCTCTTTTCTTTTAATCACAAATTTATAATTAGCACGGTGGCCTTGCCGCGTATAGGCAATTGGGGGGGGGGAGAATGCGCGCTTTCTGCCCACCCAGGTCACGCATTGACATGATTTTTTTCTCTTTCATAGGGCCTTACTTTGAGCAACATGGCTTGCTGCTGCCATTGAGTGGATGTGGCCAGATACGAGTCGGACATGGACATGGTCGACGACGGCAGCACAAGATCCAGCATTGGCGTGGCGACAGGCGTTAATGGAGGAGGCGGCGCCAAAGCATAAAGTGGAGCCATGGGCGTGTCCGGCGGCGTGGGCCATTGCGCGCTGCTCATGGCACCTTACGATGAAAATATGGATGAATAAAAGAAAATTGAGCTAATTTCTGAAACAAGAGACTATTTTTTCGCTTTTTGTGTGCATGCAATGTGTCGCTTACCCTCTTCGGCGTGTGCATCCAGGCTCATAAACACGTGCGGGTCGTAATAAAGCTGTTCGCAGGGAGGCGTGATGAGTGACGATGAATCCATACCGACGTTTGGTGAGAATGAGCAATGGGTGGAATCAAAAAAGGAATCTATTAGAGGATATTGCGAAGAGTGTGGAGAGAAGCACGCAAGATAGGGAGTAAAAAAAAATAAAAAGAAAAGCGCGGGAAGAACAGGGGAATCAAAATGGAAAAATGAAGATGGAAGAAGTAAAAAAGAAAAAGAGAATCGCTTTGACCAATGGCTTAAATAAGCTACAATCAAATAATCCTGCTTATGCTTCGATTTTTTACCTATCAGGTTGGATTGACAATGAGGAATCAGAGTGAACGTGAAAGCATAAAAAAAATAAAAAAAAGTTGTTCTGCATGATCAGTTGATTTCAGTCATATGAAAGTAGCGGGGTGCACAGACACATCCCAATCCACATTTTTAGCCACGGAAGATGTTCTCACCAAAAAAGAATTGTATTTTTTGTTTTTGTTGATGCAAATGACGTGTTGCAATCTTGTAAAATAGCGGGAAAGAAAAGCAAAATGAAACAAAAGCTGACCACCAGGGTGCACGCTAGATAGAAAAAAAAAGGGGGGGGGGAAACAAAAGAGAAGATCAAGAACAGCTTTTTTTTACATCCGTGCCTTTTTATTTTTTGAGCAGGGCGGAAGCGGAAGGGGCAAGATTGAGAGCCACAAGCTGTTGCCACCTGCGCTCTCCCCCCTTTTTCATCCCTTTCAGCATATGATTACACCCCCCTCCTCTCTTTTCGACACCCAGATGCGCCCAAAAGGGGCAATGTAAGAACCCCAAGTTAAATTCCTGTTTGCGCTTGGTGGCAACAAGCGCGCCGATAACCAGCTGGGCTCTCTTGCATTGACGAACGAACAAAAGAGCCAATCCAGGCTTGTAACATAAACAATGACCACAATCGGTATGATCCTTGCACACCCTCTCTTTGCTTTCTTTTTTTTTTTTTTTTTCTCATCTGTGCCAAATAAGGATGCGCTTATTTTTTTTTTTCTGTTGTACCCTGCGCGCGGTTTTGGATGTTATCAAGGCTATCAGAGACAAAATAAGGGAAGGGACTGTGCTTGCGATGGGGGAGATGAAATCAAGCTCAATGTGAGATCGTGTCATTGCCCTTGGCATTGCTTTTTCTTTTTTTCACATGTTCTGCAGCATCCGCTCTCGTTTTTATTCTTTCTGGCCATTGAGGTGGCGTGTTCGATTTTCACATGGGCTACAGTCAGACGAAAAGAAGCGGACGGAGCCGAAAGGGCAATTCCGATGCGCGTGCCATGGTCCGACGATCTCTTGATTGATTCTTTGGAACAGCGCATGAGGCTCGAGCGTTCTGCCTCTCTCATCCCTCCAGTTTGCACATGTCAAAGGGTGGCACTGCTACTTGAATTTTATCATCCGTGATTTTTCAAACTCCACGTGCCTCATAAAAAGTAGCATGGCCTTTTAAGCCTTTCTTGGTGTACATTAAGCCCGCGGCATGCGTAAATAAAAAGAAAACTTATAAATCATGTTCGCGGCGAGTGTTGTACACGGTATAGACAAGGCCCGGCCGACTGGGAAATAAGGAAACAGGCCCATCTTTTTTTTTTCAGGTTGCAGATGGAAGGAAAAAGGCAGCCCTTCTCACCCACTTCCACTTTTGGATGAAGGCGTTTGGTGCCCTCAGTTTCGTTTTACCCCATTCCTTCGCGTTTACACGCCTTGACCCCACAAATTCAAGATGGAGGGTGATACGCACAGCCAAAACAGCGGCATTAGACGACACGTCGTAACCCGGGTGACAATGACGCGCTAGCACAAGGCAATTGGTTCTTCCGACCGACGGAGGCACCCACAGAAACTAGTGAGCTGGCATCAAGAGTCTTTTTAAGTGTGACAATGCTCTCACTAGCCTCCCCCCACTTGCGTCCCCCCTTTTTTTCTTTATC
>KV441889.1:248695-291934 GCA_001650995.1 Gongronella sp. w5 | reverse complement strand
AAAAAAAAAAAAAAAAAAAAAAACCGCGTCAAAATGCACTCTCGTTTTTTTTTTGGCACTCGCGTCCCTTTTTTTTTTTCTTTCCCATTCAGCACCCCTAATTCGCGAAGTGCCCCCCTTTTTTTCGTTTACCCCAATCGACATCGGCAGGCGGATTAAATTCATTGTTTGTTTCCATGGTGGACGTGGCGGTGATGGTGGACGTGGTCGTGGAGCAAGAGGATGGCCTAGCGGGGGGTTTGGCGACGCCGGATGTGGTGGATGGGGCGGGGGTCAATGGAGCGGCGGCAATGGTGGAAGCAAGTGGTGAGCCGAGGCGGTCGAGAAGCATATCGTAATTTGTGTCGTGAGAGAGCAGCGAGCTGAAAGAGGTGACAGTGGACCTGTTGCTGCGCAAGCCTGAGGCGTCTTCGTCGTGTGAGTCATCCGAGTCGTGGTCCACGGCCAGTCGCGTGTCCAAGAAAAGACCCTTTTCATCTCGGGAAGACTGAAATTCAGGGGTATTAGAGTCTAAAGGGATGCTGGGCGACATGAGAGAAGCATAGGTATGAGAAGACGTGCAAGAGGAATGTGCAGAGCGTGAAGCGTGGTGATATGTATGCAAAAGGAGGGAACAAGAAACAAGAAAAACGAGGTATAAAGCGCGACGAGGGGAGGGGAAAAAAAAAAAAGAGGGGAAGAAAAAGAAAAAAAAAGACAAGAAAATGACCCCGCTTTTTTTTATTGCCTTAAATTGGCGTGTGCTCAGGAAATGATGCATGATTTCTTTTTCAACAAGGGAGGCGTCGGCTTGGCAGCCGTATTGGATGCAGGGGATGCGCCATTGGACGCCGCGGGGGTGCTCGACGCCGTCGATCCCGCATCTGCTCGTTGTCCTCGCTGCTGTCGCTGTCTTTGCTGCTGTTGTCGTTCCTCTTCTTCTTGAATGGACACGGCCAACGCATAACTTTACGGGAAAAAAAAAAGGAAAAAAAGGGGGAAATTGAGTGTCAACCACCTCTTTTTCGTCGGATTCCATTTCATCCAATTCCTTTTTTGAAGCTTCTTACTCAAGGTCAGTCATCTTTGGATCGTGACCAAAGGGTGGTTGACGTGTGCCGGGCGGCAAAAAGTAGCTGTCCACGAACTCTGAGGTGCCTTGATCAATGTCACCCAAAGTTTCCCAGATGATATTCTCTTCACGAACCAGGCCAGAGTCTGTCACCAAAATGTAAAGCCGATCGGATTCAGGATGCTTGTACAACGTCGAAAACTTGAACAAAACAGGCAAAGTGCCAAATTTGAGTCCCTTTTTTTTTTTTTTTCTTTTTTGCCAAATCATTCGCTTACGTGATTGTTGCGAAACAGCACGCACAGATTGCCGTTGCGCAGGCTGTCCGTCAGCAATTCAATCCCGTAATAAGTAAGCTGTGTTGCCGTGTCTTGCAGAAAAGTCGATGCCACCAAACCTTTGGATATAAAAAAAAACATCAGCATGAGCAAATGGAAACGCGTGAATTGAACAGGCCAATTCCTTTTTTTTTTTTTTACCGTCGTGAATAGCAATGTCGTTGGCCTCACGCTTCTCTTGGCTGCTGTCCAAGCTGCCAGAGTCGTCGCTAATCTCATTCCCGCGCACAACGCATTCTACAACACCATTATACGATTTGCATTGCTTGACCACCACACGGTGTGTTTCTTGATCCTTTGAAAATGAAAAAAGAGAGGAGTTAAGAACGCGTTGCGACATGTCATCACGCGCATTGGGAGGGGTTGTGTGATAAAATTGGTACAATTCTTACCTGGGGGTCCACAATCCACCCATGGACAATGTCAACATCAAAGAGATCAAAGAGAGCAAGTTCCGATGTAGGTTCAAAGTCGCGGATCGAGCCAAATTGCACATTGACATCTAAAAAGGGCGTGACAATGGTTATTTTCTCGTGTTTTTTCCCTTTTTATCTTGGGGTTTACCTAGGCCCGATTGGAGGCGTGGTAGCAAAGTCAATGCCGAGTCAAGGTTGTGTCGATAGGTGAGCAGGTATTCGGCCGTGGCCTGACGTGTGGGCACGTCACGAGTGTCTGTTGTTGTGTTTTTGGTGGGTGGATTGTCTTTTGCGTCGACATCTTCTATTTCGGTGGGGCTAGATGTCGTGGTCGCGTGCTGCTGCTGCGGCTGGTCTTGGCCCGAAGAGGGCGCCTTGGCATCTGGTGCGTGTGTCAATAGGTAATCGCCGAGCAATTCCATCAAATAATCAAATGTGACGGACGGACGATCAAATGGCCTGATTTCTATGTCGCCGCGAATAAATAAAATGTTGCAGATGCAAATCAGGGGGCATGGGCCGTTCTCTAAATAAAAAAAAAGACGCGTCAGAAAGGACGGGCGGGGCCGATTGAAGCGAAAAAAAAAGTACCATTTTGCGTGATAATACGCACAGCACGAACTGTTTTGAGCTCGGGATCCAACCATTGTATTGTTTTGACGAGGTATTCTTGCGCAGGCTGCTGCACCGGTGCTTGGGACTGTTCTTGCTCTTGTGCCCCTGTTTCTTCTTGCTGTTGCGCTTCTTCTTGCTCGCCGGCTTCTTCTTGCTGCTGCGCCGGCACCTGGTCTTGCTCTCTGCGCGGTCCTTGCTCCTGCGTCTCTTCTTGTGGAGGCGATGTGTCTGTCGTGTCGACCGTGGCTGCAAGAATGGGACTTTGCGACTCGCTTTCGGGCAGCTTCAAAGAAGTGGCTTCCAAAGCACAGGTCAGCGACTCGACACGGTCCTTTGGCGGGCTGGCTTCGTTGGGATGGTGCGGCGAGTGGCCTAGAGTGTCAGTTTTTTCTGCGTGGTCTACTCGTAAATAGAAAACAAGAAAAAACAAAAAACAAAGCGTGAGCACAGATAAACACAACAGACGCCGTACCTGGTGTTGCCATGGAAGGAGCAAGGGTGAGTGTACGTGTGGGAGAGGGAAACGAGGCACAGAGGAGGGAAGAAAAGGAAAGAAAGGGGGAGCGGAGTCTGTTTGCGCCCTTTTTTACCACGCGTGAAAGCTGGACCTCCGCACAAAACAGCCCAAAAAGCTTGTTTCAAGGGGTCATAAGAAAGAGACGCTGTCGGCTGCCACGACGGGACAGCCAGACTCTGTCCTTTTATGCGCATGACGTAAAGTCAAAAATCTTTATTTTATTTATTTTATATTTTTTTGCACATGTGAAAAACGCGCCCAAAAATCGCGTCTTTTGAGCAATGCCTCGCTCAAACATTCATGGCGTCACCTAGGTGACACGGACCTTCATTCTTTTTTTTCGGCTTAGTGCCCTTTTGGAAGTTAGAATTGCATCACCTTGGGCTGCTTTTCGTGTGTATGTGTTGTGTTGCAAGCCAATGGGGGTGCACAGTCACCTGATAGCCCTTGTGCGTATTCAAAAAAGAGGGGATGGCCACCTCATTTGGCAAGCTTTCGCTATTTTCTTTTCATTTATCCTCTTAATTCCCTTTTCTTTTTTATCATGGAATCTCTCGCCACCAAGGCCCAGAATTTCGAGCGCAGCTGGGATCGCCACCTGAGCAAGTACGCGTCCATGCGCTCCATGGAGCAAAGCACACGCATCCCAAAGGTGTACATTGCCCTTTTCTTTGCCACGTTTGTCTTTATTCTTCTCTTTTTCAACATCGCCGGCAGGCTCATCACCAACCTGATTGCGTGGATATATCCAGGTAAGAGAAAATCACGCTTCCAGCGCGCCATTACGTCTTTTTTAAAGGGCACTGATGGCATGAATTCCTTTTTTTTCTATGTTTACGCGCACCAGCGGTTGAATCGGTAAAAAAACTCGCCTTTCGTGCCGCACACTCGCTCAACTTCTTATTTTTTATTGTTAGTTGAAAGCGATTGACTCGTCAGACCACAGCAAACGCCAGCAATGGTTCAGCTATTGGGTGATTCTCGGTCTGCTACACTCGGTTGAATATTTTGAGGACACACTCGTGTATTGGCTGCAATTTTACTTTTTGTTCAAGGCCGTATTCCTCTTGTACTTGATGCTGCCCTCGTTTAAGGTAAAAAAGAACGATGAAAAAACGAGAGAAAAGGTTAAAAAAAAACGCGTCGTTCTAAATTTCAACCGATTTTTTTTTTCGCGTTTCCAGGGTGCATCGCTTATCCACACACGCATCATCAAGCCAAACATGGATATTATCACGCCCAAGAAGGCTTCGTCGCCCAAATTGAAATTGCCTCTCTCGCCCACGTCGCCAAAGGACAAGGAAAAGGATGCATCCGAGCCCTCATCGTCCAAATCCAAGTGAATGGCTCGTTTTGACGACGCTTCCCACCCTTTTTTTTTTTTTTGTCACCCCGTGTTGCCACGCGACCTAGCTTATCTCCATCTGTATCAGTTTAAATCGAATAAATTCACTCTACGTGTCTCTTGACCTCATACCCGCGCGCAATTGCCTGGCCCTGCTGCTCCTGTCACGCGATCATGCCACTCTTCTATTTTACGCTGCCGATTCACGTGTCTTGATTGATCAATGGCTGTCAATGGCCAGAATTCCGTGTGATTTGCATACTTTTTTATTTTTTTTCTTTGACGAGCGCGTACAATTGGGGGGGGGGGCTAAAATCAAAGAAAATGGGAAGAAACGGGCGAAAAAATACAGAGCGTCAGCGTAAAGCTGTGTGAAATCGAGGCATGGTTGCGGCGAATGGAGCGAGAAAACACGTCAGGAAGCGTCTATCGCAGCGCGGCGCCGTTCTTTTTGGGGCTTTTGTCGTTGACGGCAATAAAGTGATAGAAAATGATCAGCATCATGGTGATGACACCCAGCGAATTGGCAATGAACGTCAGTTGCGTGTCTGTGATCATGGTGTGCAGCCTCTATTTATGAAGAAAAAGAAAAAACATGAGAATTGGAAGTGTTGACTCGCTGGGCTCGGTTTACGAGGAAGGGGGGTATCTCTTGGTCAACAGAGGGAAGCAGCAAGGAACAGAAGAGACGAGCAAAGGGCGTCGAAATGGTGTTTCTTGGCTTTATCGGCGTTTCAGCCGCTGATTGGCCCCACAAATCGGGATTTTAATGGACATTGTTGCTTAAAAGTGCGTCTTTTATTACCTGCCTGCGACAAAGCGTCGAGATGGGAACTGTGTTGAATTCTTGCAACGATAAATGAGGAATCACTGATTCGAATTGACTGCTTACATGCGAAAAATCTCGAATTGATGATTTTTTGGCGTTTTGGTCCATGATTTCCTTCAATTGTAGGTTTGCTGCAGAGCAAATGTGCTGGACTTACCACTGATCGCTTGTTGTGCAGTAAGAATTATTTTTTTTGAGTAAACCGCGATTCAAGCGATTTTTGAGCTTTTGGGTCGCTTTTCGAATTGATTTATAACCGTCAATGAGCTGCATTTGGAGCGTCTCTTCTCGGGGACGCGTTCAAAAGTGGCATAATAGCGCGTTTTTCCGGTGCGATTCGCGTGCAAAGTTTAAATTAAAATTGTTGATTGCTCGTGAACCAGCTGATGAATCGCACTCGTTTTTTGCATTTTTCGTCGTTTCTCTATGTGATATTCCTTGTGTGCAAGTTTAAAAGAATTCTGGGGACCTGATTTTTCAATTTTGGTTTTGGCACCTCGCCAAGGCTGAATTTTGATTTGCATGCAGTGCGCTTCAGCGCTCAGTGCCACCCTGAACTTGTATGTCGCTAGGTATTTCTAGCCTGCTTTTTCACGCTGTGATGCGCGCCGAGGCTTTACAATGTCTGGTTTGGCGAATTTCACCAGATTTGCTTCATATGTCATTTTTCTATTATCTTTCGCCCAATGACAGCCATTGACATCTCAAACTTGACATCCTAGCTTTCAATTGTCTAAGATGACCATGATCCAAATTTTGAGGGAGATTGAATCACTGTAACGGCAGCAATCACGAATTTTGTGCGGTTTGGCATTTTGGCGCTGCCTTGTTCACCATTGCTTGAGCAAAGGCGCAACACACGCATTGTCTCTACTTTGGGCTGCGACCAATCGCGTGCAGCACGACAAAGAATGGAGATCTATTGCGTGGAATGTCGAGATGCAAGCTCATTAAAAAGAATTTTATTGATTTTTGGTCGTGTTCTCGCGGTTGTGACGCGACACGCAACTGCGTGACCTTGAAAAAGAAAATTTGCGGCATAAAAATAACGTTTTATTTTTATTGTATTTTATTTCAGCATCTCCAGCGGGGGTGGGAAGCTCATGCCTACGGTGTCTGGCCTGCGCCTGCAATGGGTATGCTGGATGTGATATTTCAGACCGTTCAAATTTTTGTACCGCTTTTTGCATGTGCCCAGCAAGCACGTGTACGGCCGCGACGCCATGTCTTCAAGGTCATCTTGCTCCTTTTCGTGGCAATGCCCATGGGCGCGATGATACTTTAACCCATTGGCGTTTTTGTATGCCTTGCTGCAACCTTCCACAGTGCAGCGATAGGGACGGTGCGTGTCATCGTCTACAAAAAAAAAAGGGGTGTAAGGATACAAAAATCGCTAGTTTTTTTTTTTTTTTTTTTTTTTTTTTTTTTTTTTTTTTTTTTTTTTTTTTTTTTTTACCTGAAACTTCATGATCGTGGTCGCGTATCCATTGCTGTGCCTGTTCCATCCATTCTTTGATTTTCTCGTAGCCATATTCTTCTGGCGCTTCCACTGGGGCGTGGAATTGCTGCGGCGGCGGGCGCATGACGGGCGGTTTGCGCTGGACATGGATGTTTTCGAGCATGTTGAGGTCGGCGCTAAAACTTTTTTTTTTTTTTTTTTTTTTTTTTTTTTTTTTTTTTTTTTTTTTTTTTTTTACCTGAAACTTCATGATCGTGGTCGCGTATCCATTGCTGTGCCTGTTCCATCCATTCTTTGATTTTCTCGTAGCCATATTCTTCTGGCGCTTCCACTGGGGCGTGGAATTGCTGCGGCGGCGGGCGCATGACGGGCGGTTTGCGCTGGACATGGATGTTTTCGAGCATGTTGAGGTCGGCGCTTGTGATGTGCTTTGGGATAAATGGCGACGGGATGCGGACGAGCCCCGCAGGGGTGTCTGGCGTCCGGAGCACGTCGTCGTCATCATCGTCCAAATCCATGTCGTCGTCGTCGTCGTCAATATTGACAATGCAATCCTCCTGATCCTCGTGATCGCTGCTGCCGGCCGAATCGTTAAACATGTCGTCATCCGGCTGCGTGTTGGCGTGGCACGACTCTTCGTGCTCCAACAAATCGTGCAGGCTATTCCAATACTGATCACAGCAAATGAAATCGTGACAAAACACATTTTCCAGGTTTTGACGGCGGTCAAAGCTGCCGTACGATGCGTGCAGTTCCTCCTGTCGAAGCGCCTTGAGACGGCCAGGGCTGTGAATGAAAAGGAGTTGGAAAAAAAGAGGCGTAAAGAAATAAAAGTCAGCTGCGGCAATCTTCTATGATACCTTATCATTTTTCATAAACAATGGCTCCTTACATGTCCACTTTGAACGTGGAGCAGGTCTTCCATGTATCCAGATCTAGGTCACTCATCGTTGATGACAGTATAAAAGCAATTGAGCTTGTGCGGGATGGAAAGAAAGAAAAGAGAAAGAAAAAGGAAAAGAAAAAAGAAGCGAGCTGCCTTAATTGTAATGTCTCTGGTGGCAAAACCCCGTGTCATTGACCGGGTTTTTGTCCACAGCCCCTCGTTCCCCGATTTCAGGGTATCCGCTTTTTACAATTGTGGGGTTCAACTGACACACAGTCCAATCACCATTGTAGCGGAGTGGCCCAAACCGCGTTCAGACAACGTTGCCCGCACAATTCGAGGGGAGCCGCTCCATCCCATCCTGAAATCCATGCAAACAGCATCGAGAAACGCTTTCCCGCGGGAGATGGCAAACAACAACGATGGAAAAAGGAGAGCCGCAGAAATGGAAAAAAAAGAAAGAAAAAAGGCTGCGGCAGGCTCTGATCCTGATGCAACATCAAGGAATTGGCATGCACACAAAGGACATTCCAATAACAAAAACCCTATTTTTATCTGCCTCATTTTTTATCATTATTTTATTTTGCTCCAATAACCATGATCCATCAATTGCAAGGGGGGCCGTGTGTGTGGGTTTGTGCCTGGGCAATTTTTTTAACAGATGCCAGGCGCAGTCTTGACATCCAAGCTTTGCTTTTCGCCATCAGCGTTGAGCACATGGCCATCTTCCGGCATAACATACTTGGACGGGTTCTTGTGCAACGAGCTGTGCGAGTGCTCATCCTTGACAGCGCTGGAAAAATAAAAAACGAAAAACACAAAAAAAAGGTGAATTTCACGTGCGCTAATTGGGTGTTTTTTTGTGAAAATTTACCGGTGGGCCTCGACAGCCTTGGCATCCAAAAGGTCCAATGCCTTGAGAGCGGCCACCATGTCGCGCAACAAGAGCTCACAGCGCGAGCGCGAGAAATCCTCGCGCACAACCACGCGCAAAAGCTTCTTGTGCTCCAAATTGGCCGCCATAGTGTAAGCCGGCACGATCCAGCCACGCTCGCGCAGCTTGGCGGCAAAATCAAACTACAATTCCATAAAAAAGTGAAAAAGTACCAAAAATGAGCCTTTGTGTCAAAATCTCCATGGATGAAACAAACGTACCTCATCATAATGCTGATCGCCCTTCAACGTAAAGGCCACGAGCGGAAGACCCTGGCCATTGCCAGCGCTCAGGATCTCAAAGCGGCCCGTGGCGCGTAAGCATTCGGCCAAATGGTCGGCGGTGCGTGTCAAATTCGTCATGATCTTGGTGAATCCGCTGCGACCCATGCGGATCAGCACGTAATACTGCGCAATCACATCACGTGTGCGGCACCTATGGGCGTAGGGCGTAAAAAAAAAAGGCGTCAGCACGCTTTGATTTCGCTTTCAATTGCTCGAATTGATCGTACCCTTGCTAAAGTTAAGAGTGAACGACGATTGTTCGCTGCCGAGGTAATTGATGTTGAAGATCAAGTCCTTGGGCAGGTATTCGGGGCTACGCCAGATACCCCAGCCAATGCCAGCATCTATTTAGAAAAGCCTGTCAATCTCAATGCTGTCGAAATTTGTGATTTTTTGGTCAATGGTCAGGGTTTCCAGCTTTCTTACATGTCAAACCATACTTGTGGCCGGACACCTAGGGTGGAAAAACGGAAAAAACGATCGCGTGAATATCAAGTGAGGTGATTATAAACGATTGTTTTTTTTTTACATTGATGGACACCACACGCTTCAAGCGGAAGTCCCATTCCAAGTCGGGCACCACAAACGGAGCAACAAAACCGCCACTGTAACAAGCAAACAACAAAAATAAAAAGATAAAATGTGAGACACGGCGAACAAGTCTTTTCTCTTTTTACCTGGCGGCGTCGACGTGGATGCCGACATCGTAATCGGTCTTGGCGGCACCAGCCTCCAAGAGCTCGTTGATCTTCTTCACGTCTTCGTAGTGACCGGTGTACGTCGTGCCCAAGATGGCGGCAATCTGCAGGCGCAAAAAAAAAAAAAACGCGTCAGAAATCGCGCCGATGGCCAAGTTTAGCTTTTTCTTTGTTACTTACACCAATGGTGTTTTCGTCGACGGCATCAATAGCCTGCTGAGGGTCCATGTAGAGCAAGTCTTCCGTGCAGGGCACCTCGCGACACTCGACCTCCAAATAGCTAAGGAAATAAAGTGCGATATTGAGCAAGATGTTTAAAAAAAACGCGTTGTCGGGCAAATTCCTACCGGCAGGCCTTGTGCCAGGCGACTTGCATGACGCTGGAGAGCACCAGGTTGGGCTTTTCGGTGGACAGGCCCTTGGCCTTGCGAGCCAATTGCCAGCGGCGCTTCATCGCCAGCGTGGCAAGGATGATCGCCTCGCTCGAGCCAACGGTGCTGCAGCCAAGCGCTTCGGACGAGGCGTCGTGCATAGGCGCATGGAACAGACGCGCAATCATGTTGACACAACGGTTCTTTTGCAAGAAAAAATGAATCTCTCGCGCCAACTTTCGTTTTTTTCACAAAACTTACGCAAATCTCGGCGCTGCTGGCGTACTATTGATTAATAAATAAAAAATTAGTAAATTTGGGCAGCTTTAGGTTGCGTTTACGAGCCTCTTCGTGGTCTATGAAGTTCTTTGTCAAGTTCTCTAAAGGAAAGAAAGCAAAATACGGATAAGCACACCTGTTTTTGATGCCATTGAGCTTTTTGGAGGGCATATGCATTAGTACGCACCGGCCATGAGACGCTCAGCCTCTTCTTCCATGTAGGTAGTGACAAAAGTAGCCAAGTTGAGCGCAGGATTGCCATCAAGCTATGATGAAAGGAAAAAAAGACCCAAAAGAGGTATAGTTTGAGCGCCAAATGCACAGACGTCGGTGCTTTGAATTCTCGATCTTACTGCGAGGTCGTCCTTGATCAATCGGTAGGCCACACCTGCACAAACAAACAAATAAACAAAACAAAAAAAATCGGCCAGTGAGAGACACGCACTCCCACAGACTCGCTCTAAATCGCGACTTACCAGAAGGCATTTCGTTCTAAAAGCACATCCATCACAACAGAAAAAAAAAAGATCAGAACACGTCCTGGTGACGCGTCGAGCGGCCCCTTTGGCTCTTTGACGGGACCAATGGCACGGTGATGACCGCCCACATGGCCCCACAGCCATCCTCAAGTCTCTTCAGCTTACTTCGGGCATATCATAGCTGCATGGCCAGAAAAGGCAAGGAAAGTAAGTGAACCGATCCATGGTTTGGCCCTCACCACTTCTTTTTTTTTTTGAAACGCGCCGGATCCTTACCGAGGGATATCCTCCGCCACCCAGCGGGAGCCATAGACAGTCGTGTTGACCGTGTCATGATGGTAGTCACCATTGACATTGGTTTCATCGAGGCGAGCTGCCACACGCAAGAAAAAAAAAAAAAGCCCATCAATCTCTCGTTCTTCTCATCAGAGCGCGCCACACGCGACTCCGGTGTCTCTTCGTTTTTGAAAACGCGCCCATTGCGCCACACCACGGCGTCTTACCCTTGGAGATTGCGTTGGACAGGAAGACCATTGTTTCAAAATTGAGAGTAAAAACAAGTAATTTTGCGTGAGAGTAAGAAAAACAAGAAAAAGAACCACACGCGCAGCGTGACATTGCTTATTTATAGCGACTCGTTTGTGCAAATAGAGTTTCAAAGCAATTGGACAGAAGACTGCCGCGCTAAGCCGAATTTAGCGGGTTGTGGCACTAGCCTCCGCCGGTCCGCGACGAGGTAAGCACGCTTTTCAGGGCCAATTCACCTAATCGAGGCAATTTGTGTGTTTTAGTGCTTTGGGACGTCCATTTGCCGTGCTGAAAGAGTGGGTGGATGCCAAGAGAAAAAGCAATATTTACGGGACCCCCTCATGAAACAAGACGATAAACCAGACCTGTGATGCATTCCTCACACGCCGTCGCGGACACACGCACACAAACTTGGGATGGCGAAGCCAAATTGGCCTCAAGACGAACAAGGCCAAGGTGTCACCTTCCCTTTTGGCACGCCCAATTCAAACAATGGGGGCACCCGCTGCCTTTTTAGTTCGTCATCAGTGACGCCACTACCAAATTCAGAGTAAAGAGCGAATACCAGGGGACGTGGCGGGCTTCCATCGATCTCATCCGTCGGTTCAGCCGCCCATTCAAGCTCCCTACCACGAGATTTGCCCTTGAAAACAAGAAAACCAGGGCAACAAGACATTTGATTCGCTGGCACCCTCAAAACGCACTCAATCGCACTAGATGCAAAATGGAGCGGACCATGCATCCGCTAAATTCTTGGCAAAATCTTCACACGGCCATTGGCAAGTGACAGAATTGCATCCTGTTGAGCTTAAACCGCTCATTTCGAAGATGTTTTTTTTCGTGGCACGCGACAAAGCCGATGCTGGCGCCTTTGTACGCGACCTTGTCCCACGGCCACCGAGGGATAAACAATCGCCATCATCGGCCAGGGGCGCGTCACGCAATAAAAATAAAACTAAAATAAAAAAAAAGGGGCAGGCATAGAGTAGGAGGCATAATTCATCCGAGAGTTTGATTTTTTTCTCTCTCGCTTTTGACGTTTATTGACACAAGTGGCAAAACAATGTTTCGGGAAAAGCGTCTAGGGGGGCGCGTTGCCAGACAACGAGGGATTTTCCACAATCTCAACCCAATAACCATCGGGATCAGCCAGGAAGGCAATGTTCTTCATCTTGCCGTCGGTTAGGCGCTTGATGAAGTTGACGTTGAGCCCTTCGAAGCGTGCGCACGCGGCCTGGATGTTATCCACAATCACGCAAATGTGGCCAAAGCCGCGACCAGGCTCCTTGTTGCCATTGCTGTACGCGAAATCGGCATCATTCTCGGTGCCCCAGTTGCTAAATCACACAAAAACAAAAACAGGGAGCAAGCGCGTGAGCAGGTGCGTGCAATGGAAAGTGGGCAAGCGCGGAATTGTGCCAATTGGGGCGTGGGTAGAGGGGGGGCATTTGTTCTTACTGCGTGAGTTCCAAGATACCAGGGCGCGAAAACACGAATTTCTTCTTTTCCTCCTCGGTCTCGGGCACAGAGTCGCTGTATGCCAAAAAGTACAGCGTGAACTTGCCACCTTCATTATCCATCGTGGTAATCAGCCTACAAGGTGGGCAAAAAGGGGTGAGAAACGCGCTTTTTGTCGGTCAAAAGCACTCACTTCATGCCGAGCACCTTTTCATAGAACTCGAGAGAAGCCTTGGGATCCTTAACGCGGATCATGGTGTGGTTGAACTGATACGTGGCGATATCGGTCGACATTTTTGTGTTGCTAGGAAACAAAAAAAAAAGAGACAGAAACGGTGCGAAACGATAAGAATCGTTCTCAATGCATGGGCGCAAAACCCCAGGATTTTTTCACAGCCCGACAACGCATTGTAAAACGAAACGCGGTCTCTGATGGCAATGGGCAAATGAGCCAATGGGCACAAAATCCATGCACAGCACTACCACGCGGATACCATATTGCGCACTGTGCAAACGACGTGATTTTATTTTCACACACAAGGTATAATACAGTATATATGCAGCTGAATGGACGTCTATTGATCCTCGGTCCATGCCTCCATTTCCGTTAAAATGTTATGCAATCGCTGTAGAAAAAAGAATCATTAAGACGCCGTCCACGTATTTTTTCATGCATTTTCCCTATTGTCTACCTGGATTCGGGGTCCGTCGATCCACTCGCGCTCGGCCAGCTCAATCACCTTGTCTGCAAAGGCCAGAAGCGCCTCTTCCATGTAAAAATAGGATGACAGCGCGGGTGCTGCCATGACGTTTGCCTTTTTGGCCGAATTGCTTTGTCCGGGATGGCGGTACGTCTCAATCACCGTGATGGCGCGCACTGTCACCTGAAGAAAAGAAAAAAAAAGAATTAAAAATGAGCCAAGCGCGCTCCTCCGTCCCTTTTTTTTTATCTTTTTTTACCTCAACCAACATGTCAGCGATGGCCTCGACAAGCGTAAATGCAGTGATTGGCTCATTGTCGTCGTCGGCTTCCTCCTCATCCTCGTCCATGGGATCCAAGTCGTCAATGTCATCGTCATCAGCATTGTCCTCGAGGCGGTCAACGTCGCGTACCGTCTGTATGGCGTGCAAAAGGCGGACCATGCTATCGAGTTGATGCATGAGCTGGAGATCGGTGCGCACCGCAGGCCGCGGTGGCACTGTCTTTGTGTTGTCATGCACCTGGACCTGCGCTTGATGCAGCTGATCAAGTTTCTCCGACACCCAATGCCCGCATTCTGCCGCCGCAATACGATATGCCGCCCCAAGTCTCACATGCGTCGGCCCAATTAGCTTGATTGCCATGGCCGCCATCTCCAGACCCTCCAGGAGCTGGTTCATCGCCTTGGAGAAGAAGGAATAAAAAAAAAGGATCAGCAGATGTTAGCATGATATCCTTTTTTTTTTTTTACCTGCTGTTTGGCTTTTGGTGGGATGGGTGGCGCCGTGCCATTGTCGTGTGCTGCGGCTGCATCATTAAAGTCGGCCACGTGTTGATTCAGGAGACCAATATAGCCATAGCACGCGTAGATGAGCCATCGTCGGACCTTTTCCAGCAGATCCAAGTCCACAGGCAAGCCAATGGTGTCCCATTCGAGCCCATTGTGTGCAAGCACGTCGCCATACAGCTTGACGCGCGTATCGATCAAGTAATAAAACGTCTTGCTCTCCTTTTCTAGGTCCTGCGACGGCATATACACCTCGTTCTTCACCAGTGCCTTCATGTCATCCACACATTGTACATATTTGGCCGCTTGGCGCACGACGCCATTCCACATTGTCCATTCAGGGAAGATGTCCTGAAATAATAATAATAAAATCAATTCCAGTCCCTCCTTGGTTCGCGTTTTATGCTTTTAATTTACCTTGAAGGTCAATTCGGGTACGGCTGTGTTGAGCTGATCGGCAAATGACAGGATGGTCATGACCAGTTTCTTGATTTTTCCATAGGTATTGTCTGTGCGGTGCATCAAAGCTTGGAGGCGCAGCAAGTGTTGCTGCAGCTGGCGTTTCCCATTGTGCCATTGCTGGTGGAACACGTCAATAGGAACATTTAGGACGGCGGCGCGGTCTTGCAGGGCTTGGTCGATTTTCGCGAGCATTGGGCTCTTGATGGAGCTGGACGCCGGCGACGATGACGCGGTGGACACGCGTGGCGGCGGCGGTGACGCGACATTTTGCTGCTGCGGCGACAAAAGTGGCACGGTGGACCATGGCGGCGCTTTTGTTGTTGCTGTAGATGATGGCGCAAAGCGATCGAGCACGTCGAGAAGCGGTGAGATCGTGGAGGAAGACGAGGAAGCAGCACGCCTATCTGGGGACACGTCATTTGACCAAGCGGTGTCGTCGGTGGACGTATCATCGCTTTCGTCGGCAGACACCACGCCGCTGCTGTTCACGTCGCTGTCGCCTTGCATCGTCAATTGCCGAGCCAGGTCGTCTGCAAGCGTATCCGTCAGCCGCTGCAGCTTGCGGTCCATCATCTCATCTGTAAAGCTGCGTTTGCGCTTCAATGATTCGGTCGACGACGTTGGCGCCGACTCGTCAAGCTGAAGACCTACTTGCAAATGACTATTCAGCGACACGCACGTCTCTTTTTCACGTGTTTTTTTTTACCAAGAGAATGTGCGCCAGTGCCCTCGGCCTTCTTGGGCTGCTTCCGTCGGTGGTGTAAAGCAGCAGGGTGCGTGTCATCGAGAAGGCTGTCCTCTGGTGAGCCGGGCACGATGACCATTCCTCTTCTGAACAAAGGCGCCAGCCGCCAGATTCGACGTCTTGCATGGCGTCCGACGCGAAAAAAAAAAAAGTAAGCAAGGCGAACAAGGACGCGGCAAAAAGCACCTGCCTATCAGGTCGAGTATCATGCTGGTACAATTGGCCCATATGTCGTCCACCAGACGGAGCCCGCCCAGCATTTGCTTGTCGTTCATATTGGAGAAGATCGAGTCTCCATGCAGAAATAGGATACAATTGGGAAAAAGGAGCGAGTTTTAGTGTTGACGTTTCAAAGAGCGCAGGTTTAATTGTCCCGACTGCGCACAATGTTCATGCAAAACTGCAAATCCTCATTTGCCCCCTTTTTGGTGTGATTCTTCTTACATACCCGTCCAAGGTTTGCGGGTACAGTACAAAAAGCATGGCCCCATCACTCCGATCATTTTACTCTACAGTACTGTACAAAAGATACCCGTGCCTGCTTGTGACAACTGACAAAAGCGCACGTGCATGCGTGTACCTACAGTATGATACTGTAAAAACGGACACATTCACGATTCACCTTTTTTATCATAAACACCAAGGTCGTGTTTTTCAGACTTTGCCGGCCTCTTGTGCCTCCCGAAATTTTTTTACAGCCTACTTGCTCACCAATGAAACCTGCTTCACGACGTAAACTATGGCCCAGTCCCCAGTAGTGCTCAAGATGGACCCGCTCAATTGTACAGTATTTTGGACCCGAAAATGCCAAAAAACCTCCCATTTGTACTATTTTGCATTCATCTGTCCATCTGCAAGGTCAACCCGCTCAAAAATAGCCGCATCGAATTCAGCGCAAATTTTGCAACAAAAAAGCTTACTGTAAACCTCCAAAGCGCTACGACCACTTTTGAAAAATTCAGGGGTCACTCAGGGGTCACACATTTCAAGCTCAGAAAATGCCTAATTTGGGGAATTTCGAAGTCCGAGTGATCAATGCATTCCAAACAGGTAACTCCGACAATTTTGCTTTGGCGCACAAAATGGCAGGCCGCCTCAACTTTAAGAAAAATGCCAACAGAGTGACGCATGAACGGCGATCGACTGAAAAAAAAGTGCCCACTTTGGTCAAAAATTTTTTTGCAAAAATTTAAGGTTTGACACTTCCAAATTAAGGTGCGTGGTACTGTATGCATGGATGTTTTTTTTTGTATTTTTTATTTTTTTATTTTGCAGGTTTTTGTGCGGTGATGAATGGGCTGTAGCCTGGTGAAATGACCGATGCAAAAAGTTAAAACACAAGCTAGCGCACTGCAAGCCATTCCATTAGATGCTTTGCCCCTCTGTTTGTTACAGTACCGTACTGTACGTATGATACTGTAGTGAAACTGGAATAAAAATCTGGGTTTATTAGACCGTTACTGTACCGTATGTACCGTATGCTCCGAATTTCAGTGGGTTTACACATGGTGATTGCTTAATTTTTTTTCTTGAGATTTTTTTTATTTGGCATTTTCAAGCTTTCGAACAAGCTTTTCAATCAAGCTACTAGCTTGAAGCTTGAGCTTGATCAATTGCAAGCTTGATTGAAAAGCTTGTGGAATCTTACATCATCAAGATGCCATGGGAGATCACATATTCAGCATACCGTAAGTGTTCACGTGAACAGATGTTAATTCAAGCTTATTCAAGCTTTTCAATCAAGCTTATTCAAGCTTTTCAATCAAACTCGAAAAATCCGATTTCAAGCGAGCTCAAACAGCTTTTTTGTCAATCAAGCTCAAATAGGCTGGAGCCGGCTTGAGCTTGATTGAAATACATCCCTAACCTACTATGCTCATTGGAGATCTGAGAGTCATATCATTTAGTGCATTGACCCCTTCTTTCTAGGCAAATCTGCAATAAAAATCGGGGGTCAATCAAACTGTTTTCGAGGCATAGGCAATCAAAGCCAAATTTCAGAAAATGGAATTTCTGCATCACTTTCCTCACGTACTGCACCCTCCCCCTTCTACAGTACCTATTTCCCCTTTACGTATTCTGATTATTATACAGTATTACCCCCATTGTTATTAATACCGAAAATGATTAGTTGAAGTCCAATAAAACTAATCATTTCATACAAAAAAATTTCTGCATCACTTTTGGTCGTACGCTGGTGAAACTGGGTTCATCCGAAAGAGAATCGAATTCTGCATTTCTTGTCACAGCAGCACGCCATCCTTCGACTGAGTACGAGCCCGGAATAGTGAATACGTCCAGATCGTCAGGCTCTAGGCGATTATCGCTGCGGCCGTCGTCGACCAATGGCGTTGTCATGTAAAAGGTCATTGAATATCGCGCGTCGCCCATGGTGCGTAGCTCGTCAATAATCAAAGCCCAGTCGAATAATTCATCCTCGTCAATACAGTATCATCTGCGATCTCCGCGTCGCTTTGGGCGTCCTCGATGTCGTCCTCGAGCTGAGATAGCTCGCCAGGGAAGTTGTATTCTGCAATGAGCGCCTCCCATCTTCGTCGTTTTCAACCACTCTGTGTTCCAGGGCGACATCGTCGTCATCGCGCGCCGTGGTCGTGTCCTGCGCGTCAGTCGCGTTCTTGAGGGCCCTAGTCGTTCTATTGCCCTCGCTCCGCGTGCCGGATGCTTTTTTTGGCGTTGTCGTCCGCGTCGTACCCTTGGCCCGCGCCTGAAACGTTTGATTGGGCGTTGCAATCGTACAAATGTTGCGCACCGGCGTTGTCGGGCAGGGATAAAATGACCCCCTTGCACGTGTCTTACCACTTGTAAGATTTAAGCCTGGTCGAATAGCAGCTTAACGCGCTAGAGACAAAATTGTGAATTTATGGAGCATTGTCAATTTTCTTGCCAACGGTCAGATCAACCATCGGCTTTTTGCTATTGTTCTGAAAAGAGAGTGACCAAAATGCTCATATTATGCCAAAATTTCATGGAGCTGCAAGCACTCGATGGTGCGCCACATCGATTTTCAAAAATGACGAGTGATCCGATTCGCGAAAAAATTAACATCTCTGGAAAATTGGGTCTACCCTCAACTGGTGGTGTGGGGGGGCCAATGTGTAAAAAAAAACGCGACGTGACGCGTGGGTGTGTCGGCTCATATTACATGATACATGGACTTGATTCATTGCATCGATGCCGAACCTGTGGCATATCGCTACGACAGAGAGGCCAGCCACGCGACTCACATTGCAGCTGGTGGATTTGTGGTGTGGGCCAATGTGTAAAAAAAAAAAAAAACGGAAGGGAAGCGCCAGAATTGACTTTGCCCTAAATTTTTAGCCGCCGTCCCTTCTCTTTCTCTTTTTTGTGTCTAAGAACATGCGTCGCCAAGCAATTGAATTTCATGTCTTGCAACCGAAGTTGCAGTAGATCTTCTTTCGTGCAGAACATCATGATCTTTAACATAAACTCGTCCCCCAAATTGTCAAGATGCTTAACCATTGCAATCAAAATAAATAACGAGAAATAAGACACAAAAAATAAAATTGTCCGACGCGATGCACGCCGCTCCTTCAATTTGAACAGAAACTTGTCCCCCAATTTTTTTTGGCCGGATGCACGCCGCGCCTTTTTTTTCGACGAGCAAGATGGCGGTGCCCGGTGAGTGCAAAATGTCCGGGCTGTTTTTGGCCGGATGCGCGCCGCGCTTTTTTTTTTCGACGAGCACGATGGCGGTGCCCGGTGCGTGCAAAATGTCCGGGCTGTTAGAATGAATTTTTTTCAGCGAGCGATGCGCAACTGGCTTCCTCTCGTCAGTTTTGGAACATGGGCTTAAAGGCCAATTATAAACATGCAATGAAGATACAACGTGAAGGGATCGATGGAGACAAAAAAAATTGGTCAACTCGCTCAAAAATACTTTGCATAGATGGTGCAAATTTGGAGTCTGTGCCGTGAAGACAGAGCAATAAAAATCGCAGTTTCTGTAAAGTTTTGTAAAATATATAATCGCTCGCGATCAAAGATTTTGATGAAAAAGTGGATTTTCTCTGCGAGTTTTAGCCATCCAGCAATGAAACTGGTGTAATTCGATACTGTAGAGATGCAAGAGGTGCTTTCGACATGTTAAGAGTGCCACGTATTGTTCAATCAGTTGTCGAGAACTTCGAAGTTGAAAATTTTGTAATGTTTGAACGGCTTTCACAAGCAAACAAGGGACACGCATCGGGCAAACAAACATTCCGGAAATGACGTTCGAGCGTGTCTCTTTTGAATGGTGCCAGTTTCATGGCGATCCACGAATTTTTTAGCAAGCCACTGCTGAATTTGTGAAAATGTCGATATTTTGGATTCATCTGTACAACGACTCGACTGACCTCTGCTCCTCTGGTTTTCAACGCCATGCATCGATGCATGTTATGATACAGTATCATACAAAAAGACGCAACAAAATGGCCTTGTATCATACAGTATCATATGATACTTGCAAAAAAATTGGTGGCGACATGGTCAAACCTTGTGTTGCCCTTTGTATTTGTGAAAATATTGAAAACGCATGTACGGACCTTGTCTCGATTTGTGGTACGCGCTCCTCATCAAGCCCACAGAGAAATCATGCGCGTGGCGCTCTTCCCACCACTGGTAGAGGCGTAAACGCGGCTCTACGTACAGTATAACAGGACGTGCGTGTTCGCCCGTGCCATTCGCATTTAAAATTTAGTCTATCATACTGTGAAATCGCTCGTTGCTCGACAACGAGGAGGTGCACCGCGTTTTTTTTTGGTCCTCCCTCGTCGGCTTCATCTTGTGTCGACGTTTGACGCATTTCCGGAGACCTCTTTTTTTTTTGCTCTGCAGCTCTGCCGTGACAAATTTTGTATTTGCCGCATCTGTACAGAATTCTGGCACTGCTGTCCATTGACTTGTGTTGGTGTCACGGTGAAACTGCGCGCAGCTGCATGAACGTAGGATTGGGAACTTTGGTCACGTTGGTCACGTCATAGCGTCAAATCAAATCGTTGCCATTGGCTAAAATACTCAAAGCACAAGAAAGCGTCGCCATCGGCATAAGGGGGGCGAGACATTCATTGTTTTTCACACGTGTTTTTTTTTCTATCCAAGGAGAAAAAGACAGTAGGGGGATCGGCCAGCCACTTTCCCTGCAGGGCCGTCGGCGCCAGGCCAAAAAAAAAAAGAGAGAGCAAAACGACGCTTGGGGCACATACTCACGCGTGTGTGTGTTGCAAAACAGGGCTTGGAAACGCTTGAAGGGTGTCGCAAAAGCATGCTTGCACCGTGCACAGCGCGATTTCACTGTGCACACACCACGTCGCCGTGCGACGTCATTGACCCAAAAGTGCTTACTGAGAATGGAAAAACGCATCTCTTTGTTGCCCCAAGCACGCGTGTGTGTGTGTGCTTCCTCCAATGATAGGGAGGGTCAGGCAACAAGGAATGAGGAGAAGGAAAAAAAAAAAAAAGGATCCTTGCAGCAGGAACCGCAGGCTGTGCCTGATTTGGGCAAAACTCAGCTCGCACATCAGGTCGCAACATGTGGAAGCAACGTATGATGGCAAACGTCCTATTTCTATTTTGGGGGGGGGAGGCTCCTCTTCCCCCCTCCCCACCACCCCCCCTTTTTTTTTTGCTTCGCTCCTGGGATGCGCATCTCGCCCACCTTAATTGTCATTGTTTGCCATTTCTATTTGTCGCACACATTTCCAAATGTCAATTTGATGTGGCCAAATTGCCGCTTGATGATCAGCATGATCCAAGGGGTGGATTGCATTGTGTCGGACGCGCGACAGCAAGGTGGACAACGCAAAGGTAGAAAAAAAGAGGCGTTGTCAAAGCGACAAAGTTTAAGATTACCCTTTTTTTTTCCAATTGAGCTGGCTCTGGTGGAACAAACGCATGGTTGGGACGCTTTGAGCAACGTCCGGACCTTGAATCCCATGCTTTTTCGTGTGGTGAGGGTGCACAAAAAAATTAGGGGGGCGGGTCCTTTTTTTTTTTTTTTGGTCCCCATCCCCCCCCCACCAAACATCTCATTGTTCTTTTCTTTTTTCTTTTTCTCTCTCAATTTTTTTTTCTTCTCTGCACACCGATTTTGTTTTTCCCTTGATTGATACCATTTTTTTTGTCATCATGCATTTTAAAAAAGCGAGCACGGATGGCATCAAGCTGGCGCCGCCCATCCGCGCCTTGTCAGTTTTGACTTTTGAGCGGCCGGATGATTCGCACAAAGCATTGTACATCATCAAGGTGACACCCCAGCCCTTGACAGGGGATGCGTTTGCGCGGCAGCGCAAGTCATACCTGATTGCGCGGCGGTTTGAGCAATTTGCCACGCTTGATCAGCAATTGCATGCGCGATTCACTCCATCCATGTCGTCGACGTTGCTGACGGCGCTGCGTCGATCACGCAGTGATCATGTGCATTCGCATCATCATGACGAATCGAGCGATGGAGGCGACGATGGACATGCAAGCCATCAGCACAACAAGCTGCCACGTTTGCGGTGGCAGCGGTCCAAGGTGCTCAACAAAGAAAAGCCATCGTTGCGCCAGCGGCAATTCGACCTGAATCAATATTGCCAGGAATTATTGGATCAGGACGCCAGTGTCAAGGATTCGGCGCTTGTTCTCGAATTCTTTGGGCAGCACAAGGCCGACACGGAGCGGCTCGTGTACTCGAGTGCTAGCACGGCCAATTGCACGACATCCACGTCGACTTCATCCGCGATTGCCTCAGCCTCCACGTTTTCCGTCGTGGTACCTGTGTCAGGGCCCATGTCCAGTGCATCCCTGGTGTCGCCCGCATCGCCCACGCAGCATGCCTTTGCCACGGTGATGGGCAATGTCACACCAGACCGTACGACCCTCGTCCATCATCAGAATCACAGCACCGCAACGACATTGGACGACAAGGAGAAAAACAAGAGAAAACGTCAATCTGCCACCTCCACGTCGTCGGCGCTCAGTATGGGCGATCAACAACATCGCAGACCGACGGTCCATCGTACCAAATCACAGCCGAGCATGCGTTCCAAATCGCCGTCGGCTCTGTTAAAGGCATTTGTCACGCGTGCATCGACGCCGCCGGTGCCTCCTTTGCCATTGTCACCTCCTCTGGTGCCGCCAATGCCTGTGACATCCACATCCACATCGACGAAATGCTCACGCGCATCGTCGTCCATGTCCATCTCATCGTCATCCACATCGTCGCCCGAATTACCCACGACACCACCCACCCCCTTGGTCATTGACACCCAGACCGCCGACGCCGCGACGTCGCGATTGCCAACCATTGACAAGCTCGTGTCGCCTTCCTTTTGGGATCTGACGTTGGACGAGGCGCCGTCGTCGTTACAAGAATGGCAAAGCCGAGCCGAGAGAGGAGCGCCTGATGATGACCGTGGGGAGGACAACGTGGCCATGGTGGTGGTGCCATCGTCGCCACTCACGCCCACCACGCCGCCGCCGCTCTTGTCCTTTCAAATGCCGCCCCCCTCTTGCGCGTCGCTGCAAGCCGCCCACGAAAAAAAGACCAGTGACCTGATCAAACTCAAAGTCGTGTACGACTTGGACAACATTGTCCTCCTTCAGGTTCCTCGCACCATCCGCCTGCCTGAGTTGCGCGCACGCATCCTGCACAAATTCGGCGAAATGGCCTCGGATCTACCAGTCGACTTTAAACTCGTCTTTTTCAATCCGGCGCACCATCATCACGATCGCGGGCCCCAGTCCTCCTCCGCCGCCTATTCCACCTATGCACATCTTGACACACGCACCATCATCCGCACACAAGATGATCTTCTCCATGCAATGACCCAATGGCACGGACTCACAAAGATCAGCGTTCGCTGCGTCGTCAATTGAAATCCAAAAAATGCCCACCTTCCCTCGTTTATTTGATACCTTTATAATTGATAAAAAATAATGCATATATTACCTACTTTTTTTCGTTTGTTGGCAAACAGCGCCACTTTTTTTTTTTTTTTTTTTTTTTTTTTTTTCCCTGGTTCACTTTGGTTGCACAGATGCCTGCTCCTCTGGTCGATCAGTCAATATTGGCTAATCTGGGCCGCGTATCACTTTTTTTTTTCAAGCCCATTGTGCTCCCCTCACCCATCTGAAACGAGCTTCCGTGCCTGTGTGTGAAAAAGATGGCTTGTTTTATTTTTTTTTGTTCTTGTTAGTGCGCGCGCACACTCACCACGCGTCGTCTGGGTGTGAGATGTTTTTGTAGATCCAATTGTAATCGTTTTGTGAAAGACCCAGCTGTTTACGAATGGTCTTTTCGTAAAAAGCGCGTTTCTTGGTGGCATGGATGTCTGCCTCGCCCGGCTGGACAGTGGCTGGGTCGGGCTGGGTATCGAAGTGCGCGGTGTCCTTGATGTCGTAGCCATTGACAAAGTCCTTTGCGGAAATGGCCCTTTTGTTCTCGGCCTTGAGAAGCGGCACGCCTACAACGTCGCCGTCCGCGCATGCAATGTGCAGCGATTGCGATGGTGCGTCGTAAACGAACGTGCCTGGGGGCACCGCCACTTTGTGCAGCGGCGATTCCGTTGGTAAAAAGATATTGAACAATTGCAACTTGACGACTGTCTGGTTGACCTTGCCAGATGGCTTGACGCGCGACACGGTGAACGTTGTGCGCAACGGATACTACTCAAAAAAAAGAGGGGGAGGAGTGAGCGCGTCGCGTTCTCCTTTTTTCGCCAATTTTCATACTTGTTCGCCAATGGCACGGTACAATTGCTCGACTTGCCACGAGGCCATCATGCCAAAGTCAAGGTCGGCCCATTCCTTTTTGATCTTTGGTGCTTTTGTGGCCTGCGACACGTCTTGGACGCGTGCATCGCGCTGAAAAAATAAAATAAAAAAGAAGAAAATGAGATTCTGTGCAACACGGATGGCATCCATGTGGTTTCTCCTTGATTTTTTTTTTTGCTTACTTTTCTTTCGTCAAAGTGTCGCAATGTGTCGAGGAGAAGGTTTTGGCCGACATTGGCGAGAAACGCGGCTAGCGGCTTGTAGGAGGGTGTGTCTCGCGCGAGATTGACCGTGGTTTGAGCGAGGATGCGGCCGGCATCGAATTCCTTGTCATCCAGTTCCTGGACAGTCACGCCGGTCTCCTGTTCGCCTTGCAAAATCGCGTGTTGGATGGGCGCGGCACCGCGGAATTTGGGCAACAAGGACGGATGCACGTTGATCGCGCCGTGTCGGAACGCGCTGATCACGTGTGGCGGGATAAAGTAGCCAAACGACACCACCACGCCCAAATCAAACGGCAGACCGTCCGTTGCCTGCGGCACAGGCCAATCGCGCAATGATTTGGCCTGAGCAGGCGTGTGATGCACAGGCACGCCATACAATTCGGCCACGCCTTTGGTCGCGCCTGATAAAAAAAAAAAAAAGCAATTTCACATTCATTAAAAACCTCACCACGTCCTTTTTTTTTATGCCCGCTTTCTTGGTCCTACTCGGCGTCAGCGTCTCCAATTTGCGTCCAGTGCGTCGATCTGGCGGACAGACCAATTCCAGGCTCGAGATGCAGCCTTTTCGATCTAAGTTTGCATGAATCGGGAGACAAAAGAAACAAAAAAAGACATGTGATCAGCCAAATTGACAAAAGGAAGTATGATGCGCGCGCGTTTTTTTCCCGTTTTTTCTTTTTTTACGCTGTTCCTCTGCTAGTGCCTTTAGGTGTGTCGAGGCAAAGTCGTCTGTGCCGAAGAATAATACTCGGAGCCGTTGAGATGTCGACTGGTAACGTTGGCAGGGACGTCGGATCGAAGCGAGCTGTAAGAAAAATAGCAAACAAAAAACAAAACGCGCGCGGTCAGTGCCTTGGTCGTTCAGCTTCCACGCATACATAAAAGCCCAAGTTGCTCCCCCCTTCTTCTTTTGGACTCACCTTGCCAAGAGCGACACGCCTTGACGCGAAAAGACTGATTACAGACATAAGTTGCTTGTAAAAAATAAAAAGTGTACAAAAGAGACGCGCGGGATGCCAATTGGCCATGTTGCCATGTTTTTTTTTCTTGCCCAGCCCAGATTGGCCCCAGGAAAAGAAAAGCCTGGGCGGCAAAATGATCCACCGAATCCAATTCATGCAACACTTCAAGAGGCGCCTGCATGCACCTCAATGGGGATCGTGATTTCAAGATCGGCATTGGCTTTGAAGCCTCATGATCCCCTTGACTCGCTTGGTTGACTTTTGAATTTTTTCAGAGTCACATCCGATTTGATGTAGTGCCACTTTTCCCGAAATATCACAAATTGGCAGAAACGAATGGCATGGACGCCTAAAAATGCATGTCAAATGTTCTTCTAGCGAGGCAATCGCGCTCAAAAGTGAGACAATAAGCCGCCCCCCAAAAAAAGCGACCCAATGTTCCAATTCCAGAGGTGAACATCAGCACGATTCAAAAAGAAAAAGGCGCAGGGGCGTGACCTTTTCAAAAGGAACCCAATGTCAAAGGCCATCCGCATCGAAACCACCTTAGTGTGGGGTATTTTATTTCGTGATCTGCTGGCGCGGCGGTCCGCTCCATCTTTTTTTTTTTTTTCGCACAAACAGATACGCAGCCACGCACGCAGCCCGCTTTCTCCCTACAATATACAAAGATTTCCTGTGGTTCGTTCCGCAACGCGGTCTTACCCCGCTTCTCCCCCCTTTTTTTTTTTCTCTTCTTCATTTAGAGCGTGGGGTCGCCTTGCTTCACTGGGCAATTAAAGGGCATGCCACTTGGCGACCGCGTGGCAAGTGTGTCCATGAGCTGTGATTTGTGCTTTGATGCCCAATGAAATCGCCAAAACGAGAAGCAATGACCTGCGATCTGGGGGGGGGGGAAAGATGGGCAGAAACGCACACCATCTTTTGCGTGGATACTTGCATGCCCATTTAGGGAACCAAAACTCGTATTTATTTCAAGGTGGCCGTTTTTTCGTTTTTTTCTTCTTTCTTCTTTGTTCTTTTATCCCCTTTGCTCGTTTTTCTTGCGCTCTCTATTTTTTTCGTTTCACTTGTGTCTATACAAAGTCTCGCTTTTGCACGTCGTCTTTTGTCTTGTCGAGTGTTCACACGCCCCGTCCCCCCTTTTTTTACCATTTTTACGTGGCCCCTCTTGATTTTCCTTTGCTTTTTCATCCGATTACTGCGTCGTCGGCTCTCTCTGCACAACCCCTTTTTTATCATCACAACATACAACCATGACAGAGACATTCCATGGCTACATTGATACCACACAAGACGTGTTGCTCATTTTTGAAGGCTGCCGTCGCGGTCTCCTTCCAAAAGTGAATCGCCGACTGCATGATCGAGAGCGCCGACTGATTGAGTCCGGCTCTGTCTTTGTCTTTGATGAGCGCGAATCAGGTAAAACACAAAAAAAAAAAAAAAAAAAGGCGGAAAAAAGCGCCCTTTGTTATCTGGAAAGCCGATTTGCGCGAAAAACAAGACCAAGAATGTTTTATTTTAGCCATTGGGCAAGAGGGGAGAGTGGGCGTGTGGCAAAAAGAAAAAAGAGAAAAAAAAGAGGGAGGTGCGGCTTGTTTACACTTTTGTTTCTCCGGGGTGGCGGACGATGTTTGTTTGACAAGGCCCTTTTTTTTTTTGTAATAGGGGTCAAGCGATGGACGGACGGGATTGCGTGGAGCCCATCACGGATCCTTGGCAACTTTTTGGTGTATCGTGAGCTCGAGAAAAAGCATGGCGATGGGGGCAAACGCGGTTCGTTGGACCACCGGCAGCGGAGTCGCAGCCTTGACATGAACGCGACGCTTTCTCGCGGTGCTCAGGTCACGGAGCGAGCCAAGGAGAAGCGATTGGTGGGCAGTTTGTCCGAGGCATATCATTTTCGCGCCGACGGGCTTGTGAAAAAGACCATGTCGATTGTGGTCAATGGCAGCACGCAGCATCTGATCTCCTATTACCACCCTCAGGATGTGATCGACCACAAGCTGCGCACACCGTCGTCCGTCCCAGAACTCGCGAGTCTCGAAATTGCGCCGGATTTGCTCATCAAACAGAATTTCCGCATTCCTCCATTTGTGGAACCCACGGCGCAAGAAGCTGCGCGTGCCGCTGCCTCCGCAATGGCTTCGGCTGGGGCGTCATCGTCACCGTCGTCATCGTCGTCGCCCATGCCATCGCCTTCTTTGGCCATGATGACCGCGACATCACAACAACCACCGCGTAGCGCGTCCATGAGCGCGATGCATCAGAATTTCCAGCGCGACGCCATGCCATTGCCTTCTTTTTATTACGCGTCGTCTATGCCGCCACCGCCCCCGATGCCCACAAGCACCATGGCGCCCAACAATTTGCACGAAACGACCATTTACACGCAGGACAATAAGCCATTGCACCTGCAAATGTCTTCGTCGCCCATTCCCACGTCATCGCCGGCACCCAATGCCTTGCACAACTCCCAATTGTCACCCCCGGCACGCTTCCACACGCCAACCCCGCCCAATCCCCAGCTGGGCCACTTGCTGAATCCTGTCCACACAATCAACATCCGTCCTCCGCACGAATTCCAAAGCAATGCCTCGCATCAGCCACACGACATGATCGGCGTCAAAATGGAGCATCATGCCTCACATCCCTGTGCCGTGCCTCAAGGCTCGCGATTGCTCTAAAACGAATGAAAAACGATAAAATAGTTGTTCTCTGACAACACCTTGTTTTTTTCAATGTGGCTTGCCAAACCCAATTGCATTGGAAAACAATCAATAAAATCCGAATCATGATTGAGTGTGTTTTTGGGGCATCTGTTTTGTGTTTGTTTACAAATGAATAGGGAGGTTTCCTTTTTTTTGAAAAAAAGGGGGCGGCCTCATTCGCTGGCATTTTGTGCCGTCTCTCCGCCCCCTCCCCCCCCCTTATCGGCCTGCACGCTAAAATGGGCCTCGCACGCACACACACGCCTCACGCGGTTTGCTGGGGGGGGGGTCTTGCACTCATTTTTTTTTCTATCGTGGCACACGCAACACAAAAAGGGCCCACTGGCCCCCCCGTTTTGAGTTTCTCCTTGTGACAATTGGTTGCATCTGTTTTGACCCGATAAAAAAAAATCGAGGCGCGCCGAGTACAAGCCCTCTGGACGTGATTTCCGCCACGATGGCCCTTTCTTTGGGCCCTCTTCTCCCCTTTTTGATGGATCATTGGCAGCAAAAAGAAAAAAGAAAATAAAGACAAAGGAGTCGCACGTTGCAAATGATTAATACTCGTTGAAAAGGGATCAAGTCCTGGCAGTCAAAAGCCCACAAAAAAGGGCCCATTCACCCTGTCCCCCTTACTTTTTTTATATTTTTGGAGTGCCGACGTAGCTTGTTTCTCTTTTTTCTTACTTTTCACACACTCTGTTCGTTTTCTTTCATCTCTTTTTCTTATTTTTCATCTCTCTTCTCTCGTACCGAAAGAACCGCCTACTTTTGCTAAAAAATGACCACCGTAAGTGCCCACAACACGCACAATTTGCGGCGCGCGCGCCACGGCGCGTCATCACGCTTTTTTTTTGGCGCGCAAAAAAAGAGAAAAAACCACGCTTGCTTCCAAAAAGGACGCTTGCGTGGACTCTTTAAAAGCCGAAGCGGCCCCCTTTTGCAGAAAAAGCGCTTTTATACAAGATGATACTCACCTTGCCTTTTGCCCATCTCTAGGAACGTGATAATAAGGTAGGCAACCGCCATCTGGCTGCCCCGAGGCCACAGGGAGCGTGGTGAAGGAAACAAAAAAAAAAAAAAAGCAAGGAGACGGACAAGAAGCCGACTTTTTTTTTTTTCTTTTTTCCTTGCCTTTTGCTAGGTATTTATGGCCAAGATTGCTGAGCAGGCCGAGCGTTATGATGGTAAGCGCGTGTAATGACATGAAAAAAGGGCATCCCATTCATTGATTTCCACCTTTTTTCACAGAAATGGTCGACTACATGAAGCAAGTTGCCACGGTAACGTCGCAGAGCCAATTGGGGGGCAAGAGGGGGGTGAAAAGCGCTTGGCGGAGGCGCGGAGCCAATGGAAGAGCGCGAATTTTGGCGACAAAGCGCCCAAAGCCCTCTTTTTTTTGGTGCTTTTTTTTTCATTGTTCGATGGCTGATCCTTTTCCTTTTCCCTTGTAGTCTGGTGTTGATTTGACCGTCGAGGAGCGAAATCTGCTGTCTGTTGCCTACAAGAACGTGATTGGTGCGCGCCGTGCGTCGTGGCGCATTGTGTCGTCGATTGAGCAAAAGGAGGAGAGCAAGGGCCACACGGACCAAGTTGCCAAGATCAATGAATATAGAAAGCAGATCGAGAAGGAGCTGTACGATGTCTGCGAGGACATTTTGAAGCTGCTCTCTGACCACCTGATTGTCAATGCCCAAGATGGTGAAGCCAAGGTCTTTTATTACAAGATGTAAGTCCGTTTTTTATCTTTTTTTTTTGTTTTGTTTCTTGTTCCCGTGCGTCTCTCTCTTATTTTGGCCACGCGCGCGCGCGTGCGTGCGCGACGGACGGCCCGAGCCCCGGCGCGTTTTCTTTTTTTTTTCCTTTTTTTTTTCTCGCGCTTTTTTTTGCACGAGATCTGTTTGTTTATCGTCTTTTTTTTTTCTTGTGATTGCGTCATCTCTTTTATAGGAAGGGCGACTACCACCGCTATGTTGCCGAGTACGCGACGGGCGCCGACCGCAAGACCGCCGCGACGTTTGCTCACGAGGCGTACAAGTCGGCGACGGACGTTGCGCAGGTCGAATTGGCCACGACGCACCCCATCCGCCTTGGCTTGGCCCTCAACTTCTCCGTCTTTTACTATGAGATCCTCAACTCGCCCGACCGTGCCTGTCACCTGGCCAAGCAGGCGTTCGATGACGCCATTGCCGAATTGGACACCCTGAGCGAAGAATCCTACAAGGACTCGACCCTCATCATGCAATTGTTGCGTGACAACCTGACCCTCTGGACCTCGGATCTACAAGAAGGTAAGAAAGAGAAAAAAAACCCATCTTTGTGCCTTTTTTTTTCCCTTGCCCTGTTTTGCCCTGAAAAAAAAAAAAAAAAAGATCCCCTGGGTCGTGGATGATGTTGATGATCAAGATGATGCACTGGCTCTCACGCGACCCACGGCACGCCACCCCCGCCCCCCTCTATTTTTTTCTTCCTTTTTTTTCCCTTGCAATGCGGCGCGTGCACGCCTTGATTTTGCCCTTACCTGGCAATTGGGTCACTGACACCTGCTCTTTACTTTGCTATAGAAGACAAGCCCGAGAAGAAGGAAGAGGAGACCGAGGAATAATTGGACTCTTGTTTGCTCCAATTGCTTGTTTCCCCTTACCCCCACCATCCCCTCTCCTTTTTTTTTTATTGCTTCCCTCTCTCTTAGTCCACCCAGCTGCCCATCGCGCGACCTTGGTATAGTTTTTTTTCTCACCAATTATCGTCTCAATTAGCCAACGTTTGAACTTTAAAAAACAAAACGATTGCCCCCGCCCTTTTCCCCTTCCCCCCCTCCCTCTTCCCCTTTTGTAGCGGATGCGGCAAGCTGGAAACACAAATAAAAAAAAAATCACCATTTGTTGCGCTCCTTTATTCAAAATGGCACAGATGACGCAGAAAATGACCCATTTATGCCCATTGTTTGTGAAAAAAGATCGCCTCCAGATGTTCAGAATTGACTAGGTTTGGTTCTTTTTGCCAATGAGAGAATTTTCATCGCGTGTGTTGTGGTTTGGATTGCAATTGTTTCCAAGATTTTCCCACTGTCTTGGGGCAAAACTTGAAGGCGATGACCTCATACTTGACAAAACGGGCTGGTGACACCCAGGGAAAGATGTCATTTTTTTTTCTCCAGGCACACATCAATCCTGCAACTGGGTCGTTGTCTTGAACCCAATGGAGCACGTAAAAGATAAATGGAGACTGTAAAAAAAAAAAAGTCGCAAAAAAAAAATCCTTTATTGAAACGTCGACGGCCGTGGCCGATTCAATGCATGGCGCATGGGCGCCATTAAAGAGGCTGCAGCGCAAGCGCATTCCCCAGGGGAACATGTAAAAAAGATTTTTTTTTTCAAAAAGGTGGACCCAAGCCTTCATGTGACCATCAACAGCAAGTTTAGGCTGGAATAGTTCAAACGGCTCGCCAAATCTGCAATTGTTGATCTCGAATGAATCTTGGGATAGACTACCATTTCGGGCAGATTTCTGCTATGATTGGGCTGTTCATGCGCATGCTGAAACAGACGCATTTATAAGTTTAGATTTTTTTTCGTCATTTTTATTTTTTTCTTTCTTTTTCACCACTTACCTCCAAACTTTTTTTTTGCTTTCTCGCTTTTCCGTCGTCATGACAACCCTGTATTTTGACACGTCTCCGGGCCCCACATGGAAGGAGCGTGTGCAAGCGTCTCTCAAGCCGGCTCCGGGCTGGTGGAAGGAGACGTTTCCCATTGTCAAGTGGCTTCCCTTTTACAACCGCCAATGGGCGTACAGTGATATACTTTGTGGGCTGACGGTGGGCATTGTCGTCATTCCGCAAAGCATGGCTTATGGTAAACATCTTTTAACATCAGCCCAAAATCCATGAAAAGGAAAAACTCATTGCTCATTGCGTGGTTTCACAGCTAAAATGGCCCAATTGCCACCTCAATTCGGCCTGTATTCCAGCGTCATGGGTGTCTTTACGTATCCCTTTATTGGCACCTCCAAGGATATCAGCATTGGTAAGGACGAGGATCCAATTTTTTTTCTTTTTCTTTGTTTTTTCTCTTTTTTTTTTTTTTTGGGTTACTCCTTTGCGATGAGGCTGCGCGCGCGACGCGCGGCAATGCGTGTGCGGGTCCATCCTCTTTTGCAAACGCTCCTGACCCTTTTTTTTTCCTTTTTTTTTTTGGGTCCCCAATAGGCACATCGGCCATCAACAGTCTTTTGGTGGGCAATATCATTGTGGATGTGATCAGCATGCCTGAATTCCAAAGTGGCGCGTGGACGTATGCGTCTGTGGTGGCCATTATGACATTGTTCACGGGAATTGTCAATTTCATCATTGGCATGGTGCGCCTTGGCATCCTTTTTGATTTCATCTGTCAGCCGGCTCTTGCGGGCTTCATGGCCGGCTCTGGGCTCACCATTGTGGTGAATCAGGTAAGCAAAAGAAGCCCCCTTAGCCGCACCACCCCCCCCCTTTTTTCCCCCTTTTTCACTCTTTAATGCATGAACCCTGTTGTCATCTGGTGGAATTGACCTTTTTTTTGGACTCCTTTGCCATGCAATTGCTCCTGTTTGTTTATAGCTCAACAAGATCCTTGGAATTCCCAACATTGATACCACGGCGCCAACGTATATGATCTTTGGCAAGACATTGGTCGGGCTGCCGCACACCAACATGAACGCGATCCTTGGCTTTGCCTCGCTCATTTACCTTTACACGGTGCGCTACGCGACAGCACGGCTTACCAAAAGATACCCCCAATATGCGCGTCCGCTCTTTTTCATCAACATTTCACGCAGCATTGTCGTTGTGCTGCTTTTCACACTGCTTGCCTTTTTGGTTCAACATTTCCACGGGTCGTCGCCCTTTTCCATGGTTGGCACCATCCCTGCCGGCTTCCAAAACATGGGCGTGCCCCATTGGGATTCCGGACTGCTGACGGCCATCATGCCAAAGATGATTGGCGTCATTGTCCTGCAAATCATGGAACATTGTGCCATTGCCACCAGTCTCGGCAAAATGTCAGAGTACAAGAGTAAGTCGCACGAAAAAAAAAAAAAGAAAAAGGAAAAAAAATTGGGCTCGCTGACACACAGCCTCCTTTTTTCCTCTTGTAAAAAAATAGTCAATGTCAACCAGGAGATCACGTCGATTGGTGTGGCCAACATTTTGGGTTCCTTTTTTAGCGCGTATCCCATGACCGGTGCGTTTTCGCGTTCTGCTGTGACGTCCAAGTCTGGGTCTCGCACGCCCATGACGAACATTGTTGCGGGCGTGCTTGTGGTGATCACGGTGTACTTTTTGACGCCTGTGCTGCAATATATTCCCACGGCGATCATTGGCGCCATTGTGACGCATGCGGTGACGGATTTGATTGTGGGACCGCGTGTTTGGGTGAAATTCTGGAATACACACCCATCCGAGCTGCTAATCTTTGGCGCGGCATTCATCTTATCGCTGGTGACGCGTATGGACATTGCTGTGTATGTTCCCGTGGCATTGTCGCTGGTTGTCCAACTTTATCGCGTGTCGCGTCCCAAATACAAGTTTCTTGGCCGTGTGGACGCGTCGTCGTCCATGCCCAGCGACGACCAAGTGCCTGTGACGCCTATGGAAGAGAAACAAGTGGCGCTTGGACTCCATCACGTGCATCCATTGCAGCGCAACGTGCTGTTTGTGCCATTGGACGATGCGATCTTCCATGGCCGTGTTCGTCGCATTGCGCCTGGCATTGTTTGCTTCCAGCCGTGCATTGATCTTGTTTTCGAGAACACCAACTATCTGTACGGCAAATTGCTTGATGCGGTCAAGGAGGATACGCGACGCGGTGCATCGCGTGCCAATGGGCTTGGCGGCCGACCATGGAACGACCCCATGCCCGATAATGACAAGGGCCGCGAGCGACCCGTGCTTTCTTCCATTATTTTGGACCTCACCCATGTCTACGTGATGGACTACACAGCCATGGAAGCTCTTGCCGAATTATCGCGCATGGTTGAGCAATACACGAACAAGCCGATTCCTTGGTACCTCGTTGTCAATGACGCCAAAAACGTGCGCCACGCCCTGTTGTACGCCGGCTTTGGTCGCCAGCGACGCAAGAAGGCCATGACCAACGTCTTCAATTTCCACAATGACCTCAAGAAAAAGAAAGTTGCCCAACCAGACACTGAAACTGGCAATCATGCGGTTGCGTCGGCGCCATTGACTTGGTTAGACCGCCTGTCCGGCGGCGGTCGTCGCCGCCCTGCACCCCCCTTGCGCCAAACCTCGTCAACGCACCATTACGACGCCGAAAAACAACAAGATGTCTGCACCATGACCATCGAGGACATCTCCAAGAAACACAAGCAACATGATACCCAATCGCTGTCGACCGTGTCGTCGGACATGCCACCTTGGCTCGATTGTCCCGACGACGGTGACGATGACGACAATGACCAGGAATTCGACGAAAAATCGCACCATCACCAAGCGTCGGCCAATGCCCCGTACACACGCGACAGAACAGAGGCCGCCGCAGTGCGCGAATTCTATCCCTTCTTTTTCACTTCGCTCTGGGACGCCGCGCAAGCCGCCCTCATGCATCTCGACGGCGAAATCCAAGACCAATGCGCAAGCAATCAGCTCGAGGATCCCTTGGAAACCGTGTCTGTGCAGATGCCCGCCGAGTAGCCCGCCTTTTCTTGTATCACTTGTTGATCTTTTTGTGTATATCTATTTGTGTAAATTTTTTTTAGAAATTAAATTATTTTTTTATGTGTCCCTTTGTGTCATTGTGAGAAATCCACAAAGTGGTCTTTTTTTCGTAATTTGCCGCATGATCACTCGCTCAATTCCTGATTTGCCCCTAGCATGACATTTTAGTACAAACAGCATCTCCCTACCAACATGACAGCTAATTGGCGTGCCAAAGGTTGCTTTGACGAACAAATCGCGAATAAAAATGATTTTCCGCGTACTTTGGTCATTCGCGATCAGGTTACCTTATTCATTGAATTCGATTCGCTGAGCCCGTTGATTCCAGCTCTCAGCTTTTCATTTGAGCCCGGTCGCGCGCCGCTGCGGCCACTAGATGGCACGCAATCCACGGTTTTCAAAATTGGCGAATTTTCCAGGGGTGTACAGTCATGGAGCTGGAAATGGCGAAAGTTAGGTTCTCGGATAGCCATGCCCACTTAATCATGTATGAAGCATCATCTGATTCACCGATGAAAAGGTAATAAAAACCAGGCGTCCATTGGCTGGCTGTCGCGAAAAACGAGAAAATCGGTTATTTTTCACCGCAAGGCAAACTTGACGGGGACTGGTCGCAGCGCGTGAAAGTCATCTCATCAGAAAGAGCTCGGCTTGAACCGTATGCAACCATAGGTGATCCATGAAAAAAGTGATTTTTGTGGGATTTTGACGCGGTTTCATCCTCCTATATCTTTTTCGACGCGCAAAAAACCGCGTCAAACTCAACGTTTGACGCGCCTGTTCCTCTTCACATTCATGCACCTGGAGCCTCTCTTTCTAGTGGAAGCGTCGGCGCGGCTCTTTGGACGCGTTTTTCCCTTGCAATTCGCAGTTGAAATAAAATGGAAAATCCGCCATTGCTCGCTTTTGAGTGCATGGATCGCGCTTATTTTTGGTGCTAATCGTGGTTCTTCCGTGGCACGTATCTTGTGTGCGAGTTTGGAGGGATTCTGGGGACCTGATTTTCAAATTCTTTCTCGGACGCCTCGCGATGGCTAAATATTGATTGATTGTGACGCGCACAAACAATGGATAGAGACCGACCCATCGCACCCCAACCGATTTTCTAACCGTTCTTTGCTGGTTGGAGCGCGTTTTGGAACTATCCAGTGCACAACCGGCGAGTTCTTATTGGCGACTGCTTAAAAAGAGCACTATTCTGAGCTTTACTTGGTGTATCAAGCCCAGACGATCCCAAATTGGAACCAGCTGCGGATTGAGGCGTAGCTTCGTCCATGTCAATTCTGTCTTGGTGTTCAGCAAGGTCGTTTTTGTGCAACGCGTAAAAATTCCTGACCAAAAAAGGGTCGCTTATATATTTTTACCGATGCCCCCCATGGCCCTCGCCCCCAACTTTGCGCAGGTGGACCGCGGATACAAGCATTCCAACAGGCCCATGTTATCTCGATGATTAGCCGGTTCAACCTTGGGGCTCGCGGCTTAATATTCGGATTTTTCGATCATCCTGAACCTTATCTTTTTTAAAAGCCAAGCTTTGAGCCCCCCAAAGCTGGTGCCATGCTTTTCGCTGTCCACGATGAACCATTTGGTACAAAGTTTGACAATGCTCGATTCGCTGTAACACCAGAATCTTCAAATTTGGACCCTCTTTTGACATTTGACGACGGCTATTTTGACAATTTCCTGGGCAGACGCATGTCAAGCTAAAGATCATTGGGGCATTTCATTGTCTCTGACCGTGTATTAAAAAAAAAGTAGCAAATTGTTGAGGTACTGGTCGATTTTTTTCAAAAGCACCGTTTCTCTCTCGGGCACGTCCAATTTTCCCTTGTAGATAGATCTCCAGCTTTCACGCCCTGCCAATGTGCCCTCTGTCACTAGTGCACGACGTCCATCCGAAACCTCAGACAAATGGCGCGAATAAAATGATCCAGATCATGCACCGTCATGGAACTCATAAGAATCTTGCAAAAGACAAATGCTCAACAGAAACTTAGAATCTGGAAAAATAGAAAAAAAAAAGGCCGGCCAAACCTGCGGCGCGACATCCGTGCATAATTGAAATTCACGCGGAGCTTGAATCGATCGCCTTTTTCTTTTTCTGAGTCTTTCATGTGACAAAAAATCATTCTGTTCTTTTTCTTTTTATTTCACTTTTTTTTTGGCCATTCTCTACCCTTTTTCTTTTTGTTCTTCTTTCTTTCCCTTTTTCCCTGTTTTTGACCGAGTTGATGTTTTCTCTCGACCGCCTGTATGTGCGGATACAAGATCGCCTTTGTCAAGTGCTCGTGCCCTTTTTAGAGTGGGTCTATAACACTCTGCCGCTGCTGTCACGCTTTTTGGTCACACCCTGTCAGGTAAAAATGGTTAAGCCGAGACGACACTGCACGCACGCTGGCGGGGGGGGAAGAAAAAAAAAGGAGGAGAGTGCGAATTCTTACTAACACACCCATCTTTCACCTCTTTTCGTCACATGCCAGGCCGCCATGAGTTACCGCCGCCGCCATGCACCGGAGAGAGAACTGTTGCATCAGCTCCAAATGGCAACCACGCACGACTCATGGTATGAGCGCGCCGACGCGCTCGATCAATATGCAGGTGGGTCCATCAAAGCGAAAAAAAAAAAGAGAAAAAAAAAGGATTAGGATCTCATTGCGTCTGATTCTTTTACAGGTCGCGATGTTTGGCAATACAATGCGAAATCCAACTTTTACGACTACAGGCAGATTGCCGCGCGGCTGCAACAGCTCATCGAGGCGCGCAAGTCCGACGACCCGCAGATCATGATGGAATTGCTGCGCGGCGGCCTTTTGCGCAATTATTGCGGCATTGCCGATCGACGTTTGTTCTCACACGCTTTGTCGGGGTACGGAACGCGTCCGCGCGCACAACCCCAAAAAAAAAAAAAAAAAAAATTCCAGTGGCCTCCACTCACGCTCTTTTTTTTATATTTTAGGACGAAGCACTTGATTGAAAACTACATTGACGAGGTTGTCGCGCAATTGGAGCTGATTGAGGACACGCCGCACGTGTCGCCACAAGCCAAACTCAAGTTCTTCTCCGACACACAGCGCGTGCATGGCTCCACCGCCTTGGTTTTGCAGGGCACCACGGCGCTCGGTAAAAAGAAAAAAAGGGGGGGGTAAGGCCGCGCACAATGCTCATTTCATTTCCATCGTTTCTTTTTACACACACAATAGCATTATACCATCTCGGCGTCATCAAGGCTCTCAGTGAGCAAGGTCTGCTGCCTCGGATCATTAGCGGCACGGCTGTCAGTGCCATGATTGCATCGCTGATTTGCATCCACACCGATGACGAATTGCCCGTAAGTCACCACAAGGAAATCAACAAAGATGCATGTCTACGCTCTCCCCCGCGCGCTTTCCGATGTGTCTCATCTTCCTGTTCTTGTTTTTTTTTTATTTTTTTGTTTTTTTGCTTTAGCACTTTTTACAACCGGACGGCATCAATTTGACAGCGTTTTCCAAGAAGAGTGACAAAGGGTAAGGCCATTGTTTGTGGGACAGGAAAGGGGGGATGGGGGAAAGCGGCCGGCTGATTCTCATGTGATTTTATTTACCTTTTTTTTTTTTTTTACGCCAGGCACTTCCGTCGGCGCGTGACACGCTTCCTCAAATACGGCTACTTGATGGATATGAAGGTGCTGCAAGAGTGTGTGCGTGCCAATGTCGGTGATCTGACCTTTGAGGAGGCCTATGCAAGGAGCAAACGCGTGTTGAACATTTCGGTGTCATCATCGAGAAAGCATGAGGTCCCCCAGCAGCTCAATTACATGACCGCGCCCAACGTCGTAAGTTCATTGCCCCGATTTTCCTTGGTCAATCTCACGTCTTTTTTTCCCTCCTTATTTTTTTTTAGTTGATTTGGAGCGCGGCGTGCTGTTCGACTGCGTCGGCCGGCCTCTTTGCCACGTGTGATCTGCTTGCCAAGGACAAGAGCGGCAACATTGTCAAGTGGAATTCCTCAGGTACACGCTGAACACGAGGGGACAATGGCATGTTTCGCGTTAAATTCACCGCCTTTTGCTTTTTTTCTCTCGCATAGATGTCAAATGGACGCGCTGGAAGGATGTTTCCTGCGACGAAAGGTAAGATGCATGCACAAAAGCAGACAGTGTACTCACAACAAGGCCCTTTTAAATAGTGAATCGCCGCTGCATCGCCTTTCCGAGCTGTTCAATGTCAATCACTTTATTGTTTCCCAAGCTGTATTTTATGTCATTCCCTTTATATCCAACGTCCACGACACCCTATGGAGCAAGCTCATCTACTTGATGTCCTCGGAGCTGCGACACCGATTGTATCAGGTAAAACCCACTTTCAAAAAAAAAAAAAAAAAAGTCGAGCACCCCAATTGACGCGTTTCATCCACTTAGCTCCGACTCTTGCATATGCTACCTCATGAAGTCGCCTCCGTCATTGAACAAAAAATGTCTGGCGACATCAACATTTTGCCACAATTATCATTGACGGTAAAAAAAAATCAAGCGAAAAAAAAAAAAAGAGTGTTCGTCAAAAGCATGCGATCTCATGCCGTACGTACTTTTTTTTTCCTTTTGCCACACTGTAGCACCTCAACATCATCTTTTCTAATCCAACATATGCGTCGCTGACGTATTGGTAAGAATGGAATGCAGCACGAGCCACAAATGCATGGAAATTGAGCTCTTTTCACTCTCTTTTTAGGATCCAGCATGGTGAAAAGTCAACGTGGCCTCTACTCCCACTTCTCAATGCACGATGCAAGATTGAGATTGCATTGGACAATGCCGTGGCACGGCTGCAGGCGCGCAATGTGATGGCGGATCCCGTGGTTGTCGCGTCGTCGCGGCCACCCATGTACAAACGACGTGCTAAATCCATGCATTGAAAGGGGGCGCGTATAGATCTTGCGCTCTATTTTAATTAAATTTATGGCTGGTATGCATTCAAACGTTTTCTTTTTGGTCCTATGAGTGTGCACTTCACATGAGCAAGCGGCTCCTCCACTGGGCAAGTTGTGCTGTCCAGTGCTCGTATTTGTCGCGTGGAACGAGATCGGACTGTGCAATGGGTCGCCCGTTCAGAATGTAATGTGTCACGAGATACTGCCAAGTTCGTGGCGACACAACGACCAAATCGGTCATGTCGGGCGCAAAAGGGCTGAAACTGATGGCTGGATTGAGTGAGCCATCTTGCAAGCGCAGATGGTCGTGGTCAATTGGATCCGATGGCGGGTCGCGCGACCAGCCTGACGATCGTTTCACGAAAAAAAAAAAAATATGGGCATCCGTGAATCTCGATTGTTCAAAAGGAAGGGAAAAAAAAAGACGCACCCTCGACAAACAGCTCCCAATCGGCCATCCAGCGCGACGAGATGAAGAAGCATGTGTCTTGCTGCATAATATACTTTGGCGTGTCAGTCCAGCGCAGTCCGCGTTCCAGCCGCCGCTTGGCACGCAGCTTCAGCACATCATTGCGCGTTGATGTGTCCGCGTACATGCTCCCCACCCACGTCGACAGCACCGCATCCGCCTTGAATTGCTCCGCAGGGTCCGTCTCGTTGCCTCCTACCTGAGAGTCATCAAGGTATAAATGCGGTGCTCACGGTCGTAGTGGTTGCGGATCGACTGGAAATGGCCGTCCGACGCAATGAAAACATCGGGCTTGCTGTTGATCTTTTTGTAAAAAGAAATAAAAAAAAAGAAGCATAGATGAGCAAGGTTGTCGCCACATGCCATTTATCCGCGCCATTTCCCTCTCTTGAGGAAGCACTTACCACACCCAATTGCCATGCATGGCCGTTGCCAGAGTAGGCGACATTGTTTTCAGTGTTGAGATGAAGCGTGGCTTGATCGGCGGTGGGCGCAATGGTTCCAATATCAATGGCCATGTCTTTGTGGGTATCTACAAACAAGCAAATAAATAGGAAGCGCATTGAAAAAGATGGAGTGCCTCTGTGCACCGCAAGGGCGCGCGTGCAACCGCGCATGCCGGTCGCAAACTGCAAAATCAAAAAAAAAAACATGACGACATTGTCCCTGTCCCCTACCCTCCCTTTTTTTATTACCGATTTGATGACAATGGCGCGTGGCACAGATGAACATGGTGTCGCTGCCGCGGACGGAGCACCGCTGACACGACAATTGGTCCATGGATTCCTGGACGGGCTCCATTTCGCCATGGTCGTCATTTCTGTCGCGGATAGCGATGGTTATCGGAGACAACCGGCCATTGAGCGTGTCAGGGCCATCAATGTCGCTGTCGATGAGCGACAGATGCGGGCATGGGGCACGTCCGTAGCGCTGTGTACGTGTGTTTTGGTACAACACGCGGTATAATTGATCGGGATGCTTGTACGTTAGGCCATAATCGATGCGACACAAGCTTTTCCAAAGGACCTCAACGCCAGCAAGCGGCCGCGTGTGACGGCAGCAGCTGGACAGCCGCAGTAAATCGCGAAACGCCAAATGCCGTCCCACGCAAATCAGCAAATCCAAATTACACGCCTCAGTCAAAAAGCACCGTGACATGACATCCATGATCCACACCAGACAATTCAGTGCAAGAAAGAAACCTCAATGACATGGGGGGGAACGGCATTTTATAAAGGGGAACCACCCAGCTAGGAGTTTTTTTGTACGCCTGCGACCCTATCTTTTCTTGTGTGAATTAGTCACCAACAGATGTTGGGGGCGAACTTTTGCCTACCGCAGTTGAAATGCCCTAGCGATTTCCACACTTCTTATTTCGCTTTTCACGTTTTTCACTTTTGCAAAAGTAAGAATTGGCCACCATATCGTTAGGCCATACTGATCGGCGTTCCTTTTGCGGCGATGGTTCATAAAAGTGAAGCGCATTCTCCGAGAGAATAGAGGTGAACATTCTCCTGATTTTGCTCAAAACACCTGTTTTTTGCTCAAAGGGTTTCGCTCTGCCTCTAGTCCAGCCAGTCCACCGCGAGCGCGCCAGTGACCGAATTCATGCACGTGCAGGTCGTACAAGCACCCTCATGCGATGCAGGAATAAAACGGCACCTGCTACGTGGTTTGCACCGCTTTGAAGCGCCAGCACGGCTTTTTTCCGCGAGTTTGGCTAGTCTGTACACACCAAAACAGCGTCGTGCCCTGCGTGAGAGTGGCTTGTTGCATGCCATTGAGAAAACAAGAGTCAGCGGTCGCCATGCAACAGCAGAAAGATCGTTGTGCCATCAGAATTGGATTAATAATGGCGTTTGGCGACCGCTCGACGTGGCATTTCTCTTTTTGTCCGACCTCCAACGACGTGCGAATTGCTTATTGTAGTGCAGAGCTGGACATGGATAGCCACCACCAGGCGCACCGCTGGAAAGGATGCACGTGCGCTTGTCTCGTTTTAAAAGGGCTTTGCTAAAAAAAAAAAAAAATTGAGCATTTGCTTCCAGATACTGTACCTGATTGCATATTTTACTGTGAGTGTTAAGCTGTTGACGCGTTGATCGATAAACTAATTTTCCAAAGTTTAAATGGGCTGTACGCGATTATTATTATAATGTTATATAAAAAAAATCCAAATTTTCTGGGATTTGATGTTGTGATTGATCGTGAGAATACCGAAGCCGCCATAGCACAGTTGGCAGTGCGCGTGCCTAGTAAGCACGAGGTCCAGAGTTCAAATCTCTGTGGCGGCATCCATTTTTGCCCTGCTTTTCAGGCAAGCAAACTCTTTTTTTGGAAAATGCAAGTAAACGGCTTGTTCTACTGTACATAATTTTCGAAGCTGTTGAGAGTGTTGATCGTTTTTTTATGTCTCATGGTCTTAAGGTCACTGCACAGGGCAGGCTACGTACTGCTGTGCAACTGTGCCTCCAGAAATTTTTTTACAGCCTACTTGCCCGCTAATGAAATCTGCGTCACGGCAAGAACTACAGTACAGCATACAGTAGTACCGTACTCGCGACGAGTCAGCCCGATTTTTTTTGAACTCGAAAACGCCAAAAACCTCCTATTTGTACTATTTTGCATTCATCTCGTCATCTGCATGATTGACCTCGCTCAAGAAAAGCCGCATCGAATTGAGCGCGAAATTTGCAACGAAAAAGCTTAAACCCCCAAAGCGCTACGACCACTTTTGAAAAAAATCAGGGGTCACTCAGGGGTCACACTATTCAATCTCAGAAAATGCCAAAACTGGGAAATTTCGAACTCCGAGTGATCAATGCATCCCAAACAGGTAACTCCGGCAATTTGCTATAGGCACAACTAGGGTTGCTTATTGAGATTCTCGATCATTGTCCCGAAATCTCGATCGGCTTATTGAGCGATATGAGACAGCCCAAATCTCGATCGTCTCGAAAGTTTTTTTTTATGGATCTCGAATCTCGATCAAAATCTCGACAGGCGCTTAAGCTGGGTGATTGTTGAATCTCGCCCGATCACTCGATTGTATCATAATCTCGATCGCTCGAAATCTCGAAGACAAAGCAACAGCACCAGTTTTATGGTGCTGAATGAATAAACAGCCTTATTTGTTTTATTTAAAAAAATTGATACTATAGGACATACAGTACATACCGGTACAGTGTACAGTAGTGATATTTATGAGGGATAAAATATGGTGTCGAGAGTTTGACCCTCTTTTTTTCTTTTTTTTCTTTTTTTCTTTTTTTCTTTTTTTTTCTTTTGTTC
>KV441889.1:212635-247824 GCA_001650995.1 Gongronella sp. w5 | reverse complement strand
AAAAAAAAAAAAAAAAAAAAAAAAAAATAAGGAAAAGTAAGAAACGCGCCCCATTTTTGCTTTTTCAACAAGTCAATGTACCCAGTCCACGCAGGCCTGGCAGAACAATTCGCCCATATTCGGTTTGAAAAAGATGGAGTGCCTCTGTGCACCGCAAGGGCGCGCGTGCAACCGCGCATTTCTGGGATTTGATGTTGTGATTGATCGTGAGAATACCGAAGCCGCCATAGCACAGTTGGCAGTGCGCGTGCCTAGTAAGCACGAGGTCCAGAGTTCAAATCTCTGTGGCGGCATCCATTTTTGCCCTGCTTTTCAGGCAAGCAAACTCTTTTTTTGGAAAATGCAAGTAAACGGCTTGTTCTACTGTACATAATTTTCGAAGCTGTTGAGAGTGTTGATCGTTTTTTTATGTCTCATGGTCTTAAGGTCACTGCACAGGGCAGGCTACGTACTGCTGTGCAACTGTGCCTCCAGAAATTTTTTTACAGCCTACTTGCCCGCTAATGAAATCTGCGTCACGGCAAGAACTACAGTACAGCATACAGTAGTACCGTACTCGCGACGAGTCAGCCCGATTTTTTTTGAACTCGAAAACGCCAAAAACCTCCTATTTGTACTATTTTGCATTCATCTCGTCATCTGCATGATTGACCTCGCTCAAGAAAAGCCGCATCGAATTGAGCGCGAAATTTGCAACGAAAAAGCTTAAACCCCCAAAGCGCTACGACCACTTTTGAAAAAAATCAGGGGTCACTCAGGGGTCACACTATTCAATCTCAGAAAATGCCAAAACTGGGAAATTTCGAACTCCGAGTGATCAATGCATCCCAAACAGGTAACTCCGGCAATTTGCTATAGGCACAACTAGGGTTGCTTATTGAGATTCTCGATCATTGTCCCGAAATCTCGATCGGCTTATTGAGCGATATGAGACAGCCCAAATCTCGATCGTCTCGAAAGTTTTTTTTTATGGATCTCGAATCTCGATCAAAATCTCGACAGGCGCTTAAGCTGGGTGATTGTTGAATCTCGCCCGATCACTCGATTGTATCATAATCTCGATCGCTCGAAATCTCGAAGACAAAGCAACAGCACCAGTTTTATGGTGCTGAATGAATAAACAGCCTTATTTGTTTTATTTAAAAAAATTGATACTATAGGACATACAGTACATACCGGTACAGTGTACAGTAGTGATATTTATGAGGGATAAAATATGGTGTCGAGAGTTTGACCCTCTTTTTTTCTTTTTTTTCTTTTTTTCTTTTTTTCTTTTTTTTTCTTTTGTTCTTTTTTTTTCTTTTTTTCTTTTTTTCTTTTTTCTTTTGTTCTTTATTTTTTTTTTTTTCTTTTGTTCCTTTTTTTTCTTTTTTTCTTTTTTTTCTTTTGTTCTTTATTTTTCTTTTTTTCTTTTTTTTTCTTTTTTCCTTTTTTTTGGCTGTTTTGGCGATCAATCAGTAGTGGGAGAAGGTACGAAAAATGGGCTGCTATTCTTCGCTGTTTTCGTCGCTGTCATCGCTTGCCGATGACTCGTACTCATCATCATCGTCCGTCCTGAAAAACTTGTTGCTGTTGTTAACACCTTTCTTGTTTTTGTTGGACATGTCATCACTGCGGGCAAATTTAGTCCAATAGTCGCACAGCAGTTGTTCCTTGATGTGTTGCGGCAAAATTCTGTTTTGCTGCGGCGTCCCCATCATTGTGCGTGCGTGCGAAAACACCCTCTCGGATGGTGTGGACGTTGCCGGTATCCCGATGTAATCCTGTGCCATGTCCGCAATTTTTGGCCAACGAGCTCCGTTAATTTTCCAGTATACCAAAGGATACTCGTTTATGTTGTCGTCGTCCGTGAGACGGGGTCGTGGTTGCGTTGTGTAATCCTCGAGCTCGTCGGGAAGTGGAGCTGGTCTGGATGGATAGTGATATTTTTTTTCCAAGTGCTTGACGATTTTCTTTTTTTTCTTTGCAGGTGTGGGGGGCGGCGCCACTGATGACGAGGTCGCTGAGGCTGTAGTAGGCGTCACAGGCTGCGCATCGTCCGGTGTGGAGGATAGGCAATATTGAGATTTCCAGACACCGCGTACTTGATTTTTGGCGAATTGAACCACATGCTCGTCCCAGGAATCATCCTCTTCCCAATAGCTGAACCTCATACGTGGCTCAATTGTGGTCGCTACCGAGTATATGCTGGTCAGATCCGTACGGTCGTAGTAGTGGGCCAACTTGTTCCACGCCTGCTCCGCCGCCAGTTGAATTTCAGGGTGAAAGTCGTCTTGGTGGTCCTTGAACCTGTGTTCCAGGCTTGTCAGCAGATCATTGTATACTGGGATGACGTTCACGATTGACGGGTAACTTGTGCTTGACGAAACATATGGTGTTACCATGGCAAATTCGTGCAGCGCGCCTTTGAGTGCCTTGATATGTCCCCACTCCTCGTCCGTAAGCAGGTACTTTGCCAGCACCGAATCGCCGCGCAACATCGCGTCAATTGCGAGCCGGGAATGCAATGCGCGCCGAAGCATGGTAAACGTAGAGTTCCAGCGCGTACGGACGTCCAAAACGAGCAGCTTGACGTGCGGACGCAGAGGGTATTCAACCCGATAGCAATTGCGGTATTTCTCGGAGCGCTGAGGGGAAGCCCTGTAAAAAAAAAAAAGAGTGAGCAAATATGCGAACTACTGTACATACAGTAATAGGCTTTTTGTTTCCGTTTTTTTTACCTGATCATCTGTATTCCGCGTCTGAGCTTCTTTAGTGCCCCTGACGGAGTTTGGCCGCGTGTGAACTCTCGTTCGTCATTGATCTCGGAGTTGCCGCGGGCGTCGGTTGCCTCGAGTGTAGCCTGGTCAGGTGCTTGTGCGCATAGGCCCGTCGGCCCCAAAAACGCCTGCACTGTCAAATTAATGACGTGCGCCAAACATGACACGTGGGTGTTCCGGGCCGTAATCGGAAACCTAAAAAAACATGCATTACGGTCAATACCAGAAAGCCGTCATTGCAAATACTGTAAATGAAAGGACAAGCGTAATTACCACCAATCCTTCGTGTCCAACTCGAGTTCACGCATCATGACAATGTTGTTGGCAGCATTGTCCGTCGTCACACTGATAATCTTGTTTTCGAGCTTGAACTGACGTACAATGTCCATAAACATACTGTAGTGGCTAGGTGCCGGCCAGTATGTGAACCATCGAAAGGTTCAAAGCCAATTGGCAGCCCACGAAGCACCCATTGATCCATTTGACCGCTTACATCACGTTCCGTCCAGTGAACCGTAAAGGCAACAAATGAGTGGTTATTTGGGGAGGTCCAGCCATCAGTTGTAATTGACACCTTTCTGAATTGTTTTAGGTGATTCACGACAACATCTTGCAAGCGGGAAAAACGAGCAGAAATCTATTTAAAAATATCAAGGAATAGGAGGGATGTTGAGAAACAAACACACATGAGAAGTGCCATATTATATGAAAGTTTTACCATTGCTCGTGCAGTGTGTCGGCTGGGCACCCTCACTGCCGAGATACTGGAAGCCAAAGATACTTGGTAAAAGAGTGCTTGAAGGTGCTCATTCTCCACGAGCCGCAATGGAACCTGGGCGTCCAGAATAAAATCGAGCAGGGTTTCCCTGAAAGACGCACTGTCGAATTCGGACGGGATAGCCGATCTATGGCGTTTCATGCCGGCAATCGCCGTGTCCAATGGCCCTTGCCAGTCGGTATCAGCAGCTTGCGAGTGCGGGTTGGGTGCACTTGACGCGTCCACTCTGTGATAGACTCTCAAGTGACGCACCATTCCAGTAGTGTTTTTTTCCTTTGACGGCACCAAACTTTTTGAGCAGCTCTTGTACAGGCACTTGAGATACTCACCCGTTTCATCGGGCTCACCATTCTTAGCACAGCGATACGCCCACCCTTTGACAAATATCCAAGATCGCAAGCGGCGGGATGCTGACGTCGTGGAGCCCTGTGTGTCTTGGCTGTCCAGCAATACATCGGCCGAAGTGCTCGTCGATCCATGACTTTCACCGTCATCATCAACTGCTGCCTCGATGGCGACAGAACTGGACGTCGTATCATTGGTCTCATCGTCGTCCAACAAGAAATCATCGACGTCTTGACGCTGACGATGTGTCATGATGATTACCGGTAGATAAATGATTGTCTTTGTAAAAAAAAAAAAAGAGTACAGTAGAGAAAAATTTAACACGGTCAAGAGTGTTGCAATCCATAACACTCAAGGAGTCATTATGTACCACAATAACGCCATGATGCGGACACCTGCACTGCCTGGGGGCTCCGTTCCATTCTTATCTTTCACATTGTTTATGATATTATTTATATGTTTCATAAAAATTTCTCTTGGCAAAAAAGTCAAAAACACATACAGTATTTGATCGAGATATCGATCGCTCGATCGCTCGCTCGATCAGTGTCAAAACTGTTGCGGTGTCCCATTTGTCACACCCGGCAGACTTGCCTTACTTAGAAGGTGCAAGAAAATCGCATCTTTACAGCCATTTACCAGCCAAAACGCACTTTTTGAGATGGACGACGACACAGTGCCTGGAAGCGTCCCAAACTTTATATACGGTACCATGATGGCCTGAGTTTATTTTTATATCAGTACGAATTTTTTTTTCAAGAGCCAGCGACGATCGTTAGAATTGCCCGAAAATCATTCAAAACGGTATTCGTGCATCAATCAAGTACACATGTTGCGAGCCGATTGCCAACAAAACTTGAAATACTGTACATGCATTTTGCGTCAAAACCAATTAATCAATGTATCATTAAATTTTGTCACATATTTATTGATGAATGAAGTCTGTTCCAGAATATCATACAGTATGATGATAAGATGATATGGCTGAATAATGATGGCGTGGCGATCCGAGGACCCAAATCTCTCAGTTTGCAAATTGGTGCCTGACAACCTTTAAAAATTCGTGATTGCAAGCCATCTATGATAGTGGCTGCAATGTTGCAAGCATGGGCTCATCCGTGCAAAGAGAGGAGGAGGCAAACACGGGCGGTCATCAGGAACTCGGGATCCCTGATGTAGCTTGTTGCTGTGTTTGTGCATGTTGTACTGTTGTTCTTTTTTTTTTTTGTCGCTCGATCGTCGTGTATCATCATCGTGCGTACATGCATCGCGGCGGCGGCGGCCGTACAACAGAAGGCGTAGATCTACAGTATGATTGCAGATTCATTCGACGATAAAGTAGTACAGTGTGTATTTTGCATGCACTGAGCGCTGGTGATTGTCGGTTCAAGGGCTGGCGTCTTCATTTTTTTTCTGCGTAGCCAAAGTCGCTCGTGCAACACTGCCCTCTCAGTAATGCCAAGCCAAAGCGGCGGTGCACACAGCAAGGAGTAGTGAATTTTGGGTGTTTGTTATGGTATCATACTTCCACAGGTTTTCTCTTTTTGGAATGTGCTCCCCCGTCCCTCCCTTTGATTTGCCACGCCTCAGAAATTTTATTGGAGTCGGCTGGGTGCGTTCCGCCCTTACCTGTATTTTTCTTTTTTTCTTTTTTTTTTATCGTGCGTCCACTTTAGAACATACTGTACATATTGTACCGGTACACCAGGTAAAGCGAAAAGAGTGTGATAAACTACGATACCGGTACACACCACCGTCATACTACTACTACTGCATTACCGTATATCCTTCTTTTTTCCTCTTTTTTTCTCGTTCTTGTCGCCTCTCGCCCTTACCTCGTTTTTCCTCGCTCTCTTGTCTCTTTTTCTCTCAATTACTTGTCTTGTTTTCTCGTTTTTCGTCTCGAATCTGAGCATTTAGTGCCTCAGGTTCAAATCTTTTAGTTAAAAATGTCATTTTTTATTGTTGATCTTTTCATTTCGATCGGTCTCGCTCGATCGCGTCTCGATCGCGTCTCGATCGCTCGCGTCTCAAATTCTCAATTGGGTCCGGATGACTAAAAATATCGAAATGCGATTGAATTCGAAATCTCGATATGTCTCGGATCTCGATCGATCTCGCGCTGTCTCATATGGCATTTCGATTGAGACGCTTTAAAAAATAGTCGATTGATACGAGATGGGGTCAATCTCGTCTCAATCGATCGATAAGCAACCCTAGACGCACAACACAAAATGACAGAAATCCTCAGGTTAAAGAAAAGTACCCAAAGAGTGATGCATGAACGGCGATCGACTGAGAAAAGTGCCTACTTTGGCCAAGATCTTTTTGCAAGAATCTAAGGTTTGAGACTTCCAAATTAAGTGTGTGGGTTGCATGGAAATTTTATTTTTTTTATTTTTTTTTGTTTGCATATTTTTTTTACAGTATGCGCTGGACGGGATGGCAAGTCGCGGGCTGCTGGTGAATTGACCAAATGAGTACAATATGACGCTACTGTATGACCGATGCAAAATTTTCAAACCCAAGTTAGCGCACTGCAAGTCATCCCATTAGAGGCTTTGGTCCCCTGTTTGTTCGTAAATCTGGAATAAAAATTGGGGGTAGACCAGGCCGTTCAGGAGCAAATGGCCATTGCCAAAATTGATACAAAAAGTTGTTTTCTCTGTCATTTTTGCTTGGATCGCGGTGAAACTGGATTCATCTGGGAGAGATTCAAAAGATGCTTTCGACATATTAAAAGCTCTGGGGATCATCCTTTATTTCTGTTGTCGAGAAAAATGAGTTTGAACCTTTTTCAAATGTTTGATTGAATTTTGCCAGCATGTTAATGTCGCTCATCAGGCAGACAAACAGTCTGAAAATGACGCCAGAGTTACTGTACCGTACAGTACCGGTACCATGCAGCTTGTCATCAAGAAACTCTCTGTTGCCTTCCCATCGAGCCTTTGGCGCAATCATTCAGCTGCTGAGCGGGAAGCGATGATGACAGAGAAATTTGTTCTACTCAACGACCTTTTCCCTTTTCTTGACCACGTTTCTGACCTTAAGCTCGTGGTGGACGCGCCTGATTCCAATGGCATCCCTGCACACGACTCGCCATTCTTTGATAATCGCTATTTTTCCCGTCTCTGCCAGCTTGTCCGTTCCCCGCAACTCCGTGTCATGGACCTCGATGCGACAGCTGTGGAGCTGCGCATGATCACGCCTCATCTGTGCACGTCTTTGCAAGGGATTTCCATTGAAAGTGTCATGGATCGCAGCGATTTGCATCTTGTCGTCCTGTTTCTACGTCATCTGCCGCTCTTGCGTGATCTCCGCGTTGCTTACATTGCTAGTGATCGCGTGGACAATCAGCCATTGCGTTCGTTTATTTACGGGTCCCTCGTCAACGAGCACCAGAGCGTCCACATGCACGAGCTACAGCTGGATTTCCTATTTCAGCAGCAGCAGCAGTTCGGCGAGCCACACAACGTTGTGGATTTGATCTATTTTTTCCTCTTCCTCATGCCCAATCTCGACAGCTTTGGGCTTGGTCTTGCAATGTGGGACGAAAACGAAGAAAACGCCACTGGCAGCCTCAAGCCGCTCGATCATGCACGCCTTCCAGGCAATGTCGCCTGCCCAACAAATCTGTCGATCGACGCCGAGATCTCGTTTGTGTCACTTTTGGATGACGATTTCACGGGTCCGTCCATTTTTCAAGCTGGTCAAGGCGGCCGTATGCTCGAATCACTGACATTGGACGGCAAATGCATCGCTCTATTGCCGCTGTTGCCTCTAGAACACGTCCATTCTCTTTCCATTAACAGCCAATTGACTCCATCAGACAATCCTCCATCCCTGTCATCTCGCTTGACTCTCAACACGCCTCAATTGAAAACGCTTCATCTCAATCATCTTCGCGTGCACTTTCCGGTGCTGAGCCCGCCTTTTCCCCAGATCAGCTCACTTCACCTCGACACATGCAATTTTTCATCCCCTGACGCATTGGAGCTGTTTTTACTGCAGCTGCAGCTGCCCAAGCGCATGAATGTCAAACTGAAGACCATCAGCTTCGACAAGTGGAGATCCACCCGATTTGCCACGCCCGTCAGCCCGTGGGTGGACGTGCTGCTCTTTGTGTTCGCGTCGTGCAATCATCAACATGCATCTCGCCAATGGCTGTCACTGCCTATTTTTGCAGACACGGTGAGCATCACGCGGCATTGCGCCCAAATCAATGAATATGCGCACGTTGCTTTGCAAGATGTCCAACATTCCACCGGTCCGATTGCAAAAGTCTGGCTGACGGACTCAAATGCCAAGGTCCCTCGTGCACTCTCCGACAACGACGTTGATGTTTTGCTTCAGCGATTGCAAAACCACATGGACCATGTGCTCAATGCCTCGAATCTTCATCCGCTGTCCTCCTCAGCCCTCGTCAACACTGCCTTTGATCGCATTTGCGTCTCTCAACGCATGACCGTTTATGCTTGCTCATCTTTTAGCAAATTCAATTTGACATGCATACCTACACACGGTTTTTAGCTTATCCCCATGGCTCCATGACATGATTATTACTCAAGAAAATTAAAAAAGAGCAAGTACCCCTCTCAAGTGACAACTAAAATGCAAGCGGTTGGCGTTGTAATGGCAAAATGATCATGGCTGATGCGATTGAGAGAGTGCAGAGTGCCGCGATGCATTTGAACGAGTGCTTTTCCTTCGTGCACGCACATGCATGTGAAAAATGGGGCATGTTTCTGTATGGATCACGTCAATGGCAATGGGTGACGCGTAATCCTAGCAACAATCATGAAAAGGGAGCAAAAAAACCGCGTAAATTTCCCTAGATGGCGCGCACCAAAGAAAACTAAAAGGAATCGCTGGCGGAAAACGACGCAAAAGAAAACAATCGTGAGGAATGATGACACCCAGCGGCTCAGCCAATCTTTTTTCTTTAGTGATTATGTCAGTGCTTTTTTGGCTCATTGTTAAAGTGGAGCAGCGTGGCTGCCAACGTGGAAAATGACAAAAAAAAAAAGAGGCGCGTTGGGCTTGAATTTCGAGGGCCGACACGCGTTTCTGCATCGGCTGCGTGGTGTGTTGCATTGAATGGCGTACATGCCAAGCGATTGATACTTCTTTGGACAGCATGGGCAGCATGGACAGTGAGAAATTCACTAAAACATAAAAAAGAGAAGTTATCCCAAGAAGTGTACATATTGTACCGGTACACCAGGTAAAGCGAAAAGAGTGTGATAAACTACGATACCGGTACACACCACCGTCATACTACTACTACTGCATTACCGTATATCCTTCTTTTTTCCTCTTTTTTTCTCGTTCTTGTCGCCTCTCGCCCTTACCTCGTTTTTCCTCGCTCTCTTGTCTCTTTTTCTCTCAATTACTTGTCTTGTTTTCTCGTTTTTCGTCTCGAATCTGAGCATTTAGTGCCTCAGGTTCAAATCTTTTAGTTAAAAATGTCATTTTTTATTGTTGATCTTTTCATTTCGATCGGTCTCGCTCGATCGCGTCTCGATCGCGTCTCGATCGCTCGCGTCTCAAATTCTCAATTGGGTCCGGATGACTAAAAATATCGAAATGCGATTGAATTCGAAATCTCGATATGTCTCGGATCTCGATCGATCTCGCGCTGTCTCATATGGCATTTCGATTGAGACGCTTTAAAAAATAGTCGATTGATACGAGATGGGGTCAATCTCGTCTCAATCGATCGATAAGCAACCCTAGACGCACAACACAAAATGACAGAAATCCTCAGGTTAAAGAAAAGTACCCAAAGAGTGATGCATGAACGGCGATCGACTGAGAAAAGTGCCTACTTTGGCCAAGATCTTTTTGCAAGAATCTAAGGTTTGAGACTTCCAAATTAAGTGTGTGGGTTGCATGGAAATTTTATTTTTTTTATTTTTTTTTGTTTGCATATTTTTTTTACAGTATGCGCTGGACGGGATGGCAAGTCGCGGGCTGCTGGTGAATTGACCAAATGAGTACAATATGACGCTACTGTATGACCGATGCAAAATTTTCAAACCCAAGTTAGCGCACTGCAAGTCATCCCATTAGAGGCTTTGGTCCCCTGTTTGTTCGTAAATCTGGAATAAAAATTGGGGGTAGACCAGGCCGTTCAGGAGCAAATGGCCATTGCCAAAATTGATACAAAAAGTTGTTTTCTCTGTCATTTTTGCTTGGATCGCGGTGAAACTGGATTCATCTGGGAGAGATTCAAAAGATGCTTTCGACATATTAAAAGCTCTGGGGATCATCCTTTATTTCTGTTGTCGAGAAAAATGAGTTTGAACCTTTTTCAAATGTTTGATTGAATTTTGCCAGCATGTTAATGTCGCTCATCAGGCAGACAAACAGTCTGAAAATGACGCCAGAGTTACTGTACCGTACAGTACTGTACTGTAGGTACTGTACGGTACAGTACTGTACAGTTGTACTGTAGGTACTGTACGGTACAGTACTGTACAGTTGTACTGTAGGTACTGTACGGTACAGTACTGTACAGTTGTACTGTAGGTACTGTACGGTACAGTACTGTACAGTTGTACTGTAGGTACTGTACGGTACAGTACTGTACAGTTGTACTGTAGGTACTGTACGGTACAGTACTGTACAGTTGTACTGTAGGTACTGTACGGTACAGTACTGTACAGTTGTACTGTAGGTACTGTACGGTACAGTACTGTACAGTTGTACTGTAGGTACTGTACGGTACAGTACTGTACAGTTGTACTGTAGGTACTGTACGGTACAGTACTGTACAGTTGTACTGTAGGTACTGTACGGTACAGTACTGTACAGTTGTACTGTAGGTACTGTACGGTACAGTACTGTACAGTTGTACTGTAGGTACTGTACGGTACAGTACTGTACAGTTGTACTGTAGGTACTGTACGGTACAGTACTGTACAGTTGTACTGTAGGTACTGTACGGTACAGTACTGTACAGTTGTACTGTATTCTCTTTCGAAGGATATAGTAGTACAGTACCAGTTTGACCACGACCCACAAAATATTTTGAAATCCAGTGACAAAAATGAGTCGTTCTCTCCAATTTACATCGAATCAGACTGAGGAAACGCGCGCGCCATACTGTAATACTGTAGAAGATGCACTCATGCACACGCAATTTTTGCACCTTTCATCACGCCACAGCATCCTGATTTCTGAGACTTTTTAACGAGCAAATGGCCTTTACTGTAAAAGGGTTGATCTTCATTGAGTGCGTATGATATATGATAAGATTCGTCCGTTGCTGCATTCGGACGGTTACAGTATGACATGAAGCCCCGAAAGCATCTCTTTCCAACAGTGTCATACAGTATTTGTTCAATTTTACTTGGATCTTGGATGAGCAATGGGTCAAAAACGACTAAATGATGATTTTCTCGACGATTTTCTTTGCGGTCAAGAAAATGAAATAATAATATAATAGGAGCTAAAAAGAGTCCGCGGGAAGAAGCAAGCTTGGTGATATCAAATTTGTTGCGTTTTCATTAGAAAAGGGTGGTGCAATTCGCATTTTTTTTTGCATTTAATCTGGTCTTGAAGCCGATTTTTTGCGCACAAAGATTCATTTGCGAAAGGGAGAGGCAAGCGGGCGTGGGAATCAGTGTCAAAAGGGCACCAGGTGGTGGAGCATTGTGTCTTTTGTACGACAATGCAAAATCACTCCTCATCCATCAGCCGCGTACTTTTTTTTTTGGCATCCCTTTTTTTTTCTTCCTTCTCTTTTTCATTTCTCTTTTTTTCTTTTTTTTTTTATCTTGATCCACTTTGGATTGCATTCATCACATGGATACCTTGCCGCCCGAGCTCCTGCGCATGGTTTTGGAGCATGTCTGGGCGCGCGACTTGCTTGAGGCGCGTCTTGTCAATCGAGCCTGGGCTCAAATTGCCAGTGAGGTCGTCTCTGACAACTTCATTTTTAACGTTGGCAGCCTACGACCTATGGTGGAGCACCTCAATGCCGGCGGTACCATGCAGCTTGTCATCAAGAAACTCTCTGTTGCCTTCCCATCGAGCCTTTGGCGCAATCATTCAGCTGCTGAGCGGGAAGCGATGATGACAGAGAAATTTGTTCTACTCAACGACCTTTTCCCTTTTCTTGACCACGTTTCTGACCTTAAGCTCGTGGTGGACGCGCCTGATTCCAATGGCATCCCTGCACACGACTCGCCATTCTTTGATAATCGCTATTTTTCCCGTCTCTGCCAGCTTGTCCGTTCCCCGCAACTCCGTGTCATGGACCTCGATGCGACAGCTGTGGAGCTGCGCATGATCACGCCTCATCTGTGCACGTCTTTGCAAGGGATTTCCATTGAAAGTGTCATGGATCGCAGCGATTTGCATCTTGTCGTCCTGTTTCTACGTCATCTGCCGCTCTTGCGTGATCTCCGCGTTGCTTACATTGCTAGTGATCGCGTGGACAATCAGCCATTGCGTTCGTTTATTTACGGGTCCCTCGTCAACGAGCACCAGAGCGTCCACATGCACGAGCTACAGCTGGATTTCCTATTTCAGCAGCAGCAGCAGTTCGGCGAGCCACACAACGTTGTGGATTTGATCTATTTTTTCCTCTTCCTCATGCCCAATCTCGACAGCTTTGGGCTTGGTCTTGCAATGTGGGACGAAAACGAAGAAAACGCCACTGGCAGCCTCAAGCCGCTCGATCATGCACGCCTTCCAGGCAATGTCGCCTGCCCAACAAATCTGTCGATCGACGCCGAGATCTCGTTTGTGTCACTTTTGGATGACGATTTCACGGGTCCGTCCATTTTTCAAGCTGGTCAAGGCGGCCGTATGCTCGAATCACTGACATTGGACGGCAAATGCATCGCTCTATTGCCGCTGTTGCCTCTAGAACACGTCCATTCTCTTTCCATTAAAAAAAAGAAAAGTTATCCCAAAAAGCCCCCTCTTTTTTTTTTTTTTTTTTTTTTGCTGTTTCCTGACGTCAAAGTATTTCTTGGCGCCAAAGTGCTTTCAAAAGATAAAATGGTCCCCGATCTGGAGTGTGCAGATGACATGGATTAAAGTTCTTGCTATGCTTTTGTGAGGGAAGGGTGTGTGCATTCTTTTTGGGCTTTTTTTTAGTGGTTCTGGCATCCATAGAGTGGTCCTGGTATCCATAGAGTGCTGAACCACTCTATGAGATCTAGAATCACTAAAAAAAAAGGTTGAACCGGTCAAAGTTCGTCTGGAGGTTTTCCCGCTTTAAGAGGCTCAAGTCGCGGCAAATGGCAAATCCGCTTGAAAATACAAACTGGAGAACTGAGAGTCATCCGTTTTGAAAAAAAAAAAAAAAAAAAAAATCAGGATCATTGAAATCTTGAGTCGAATGTTCATTGGTCTAAATTTAGAGCCATGTGGTCAGGCTCATCGGGAGAAACGCGTAAAATATTACTAGCAAAAACGAATCTCGAGACATCTCAAGACTGAGTAATCCGATTCGCAAAAAAACTTGGAATCATTGGTGCCCTGAGTCGACTATCCACTGGTCTAAAATTGGCGCCATATGATCAAGCTCATCGAGAGAAACGCGTAAAATATGATTTTGGTGCTGGGTTTCCCAACAAACACGATTCTCGAGATTTCGAGAATTCATGAAATGTGCGTCGTTCTCTCCAATTTGGATCGAATCACCGAGAAAACGCGCGCGCCATAGATGCACACGCAAATTTTGCGCCTTTCATCACGCCACAGCATCCCGATTTCTGAGACTTTTTAACGAGAAAATGGCATTTAAAAAGTTTGATCTTCGTTAAGTGCGTATAAAATTCGTCCGTTGCTGCATTCCGATGGCCATGACATGAAGCCCCGAAAGCATCTCTTTCTAACAGTGTCATATTTGTTCATTTTTACTTGGATCTTGGACGGGCAATGCGCCAAAACGACAAAATGCTGATTTTTTCGACGACTGACTTTGCAATCAAGAAAATAAAATAATAATTCAGGAGCTAAAAAGAGTCAGCGGGACGAAGTAAGCTTGGCGATATCAAATTTGTTGGGTTTTCATTGGAAAACGATGGAGCAGTTCGCATTTTTTTTTTTTGGTGTTTAATCTGGTCTTGGCGCGATTTTATGCGCATAGAGGTTCGTTTGCAAAGGGGGGGGAGCAGGCGTGAGAATCGGTGTCAAAAGGGCACCAGGTGGAGCATTGTGTCTTTTGTACGACAATGCAACATCACTCCTCATCCATCTGCCGACCTTTTTTTTTTTGCCATCCCTTTTTTTTTTCTTCCTTCTCTTTTTCATTCCTCTTTTTTTTTTTCTTTTTTTCATCTTGCTCCAGTTTGGATTGCATCCATCACATGGATACCTTGCCACTCGAGCTCCTGCGCATGGTTTTGAAGCGTCTCTGGGCGCGCGACATGCTTGAGGCGCGTCTTGTCAATCGAGCCTGGTCTCAAATTGCTAGTGAGGTCGCCTCTGACAGCGTCATGGTCGATTTTAGCCGCCTACGACCTATGGTGCAGCACGTCAATGCCGGTGGTACCATGCAGCTTGTCATCAAGAAACTCTCTGTGGCCTTCCCATCGAGCCTTTGGCGCGATCATTCAGCTGCAGAGCGGGAAGCGGTGATGACAGAGAAATTTGTTCTACTCAACGACCTTTTCCCGTTTCTTGGCCACCTTTCCGGCCTTCATCTCTTTGTGGATGCGCCTGCTTCCAATGGCATCCCTGCACACGACTCGCCATTCTTTGATAATCGCTATTTTGCCAGTCTCTGCCAGCTTGTCCGCTCCCCACAACTCCGTGCCATGGACCTCGATGTGACAGCTGTGGAGCTGCGCATGATCACGCCTCATCTGTGCACGTCTTTGCAAGGGATTTCCATTGAAAGTGTAATGGATCGCAGCGATTTGCATCTTGTCATCCTGTTTTTACATCATCTGCCGCTCTTGCGTGACCTGCGCATTGCATTTATTGCTAGTGATCGCGTGGACAATCAGCCATTGCGTTCGTTTATTTACGGGTCCCTTGGCAACGAGCGTCAAAGCGTCAGCATGCGCGAGCTACAGCTGGATTTCCTATTTCAGCAGCAGCAGCAGCAGCAGCAGCAATTTGACGAGCCTCACAACGTCGTGGATTTGATCTATTTCTTGCTCTTCCTCATGCCCAATCTCGACAAATTGGAGCTTTACCTTGGAACGGGGGTCGAAAACGCTGACGATGACGATGACGATGACGATATCGAGGACGAGGACGAGGACGATGACGAAGAAATCGTCGCTGGCAGCCTCATGTCGCTCGATCATGCACGACTTCCAGGCAATGTCGCCTGCCCAGCAAATCTGGCGATCAGTGTCGGAAACTCGTTTGCGCCGTTTTTGAAAGATGGTTTTACGGGCCCGTCCATTTTTCAAGCTAGCCACGTCAGCCGTATGCTCGAATCGCTGACACTGGACGGCAAGTGCATCGCTCTGTTGCCGCTGTTGCCTCTTGAACACGTCCATTCTCTCTCCATTGCAAACCAAATCACACCAAACAAGTCGCCCTCCCTGGCATCTCCCGTGACACTGCACACCCCTCAATTGAAATCGCTTCATCTCAATCAACTTCGCGTGCATTTTCCGTTGCTGAGCCCGCCTTTTCCCCAGCTCAACTCTCTCCGCATCAACGCGTGCAAGTTTCCATCCCCTGACACATTGGAGCTGCTCTTGCTGCAGCTACCCAACCTCTTGAATGTCCATCTATACACCATCTCCTTTGACACGTGGAAGACCGCCCGATTTGCCACGCCCGTCAGCCCGTGGGTGGACGTGCTGCTCTTTGTGTTCGCGTCGTCTAATCGTAAACATCCATCTCGCCAATGGCTGTCGCTGCCCATTTTTGCAAACACGGTCAGCATCACGCGGCGTCGCGACGAAATCAAGGAATATGTGCACATTGCTTTGCAAGGCGGTCCGCGCGCGAAAGTCTGGCTGACCGACTTAAATGCCAATAGCCCTCGTGCACTGACCGACGACGACGTTGATGTTTTGCTGCAGCGATTGCAAAATCACAAGGACCATCTGCTCAACTCCGAGAATCTTTATCCGCTGTCCTCGTCAGCCCTCGTCAACACTGCCTTTGATCGCATTTGCGTCTCTCAACGCGTGACTGTTTATGCTTGCTCATCTTTTAGCGAATTCCACTTGAAATACACACCTACGTACGGTTTTTAGCTTACCCCCATGGCTCCATGACATGATTACTCAAGAAAATTAAAAAAATGCAAGCATCCCTCTGAAGTAACAAATAAAAAGCAAACGATTGGCGTTGTAAAGGCGTCATGGCTGACACGATTGAGAGAGAGTATCATGCAGAGTGCCGCGATGCATTTGAACGAACGCTTTTCGTTCCTGCACGCACAGGTATGTCAAAAATGGGGCGAGTTTTTGCATGGATCACGTCAATGGCAATGGGTGACGCGTCATCCTAGCAACAATCGTAAAAAGGGAGCAAAAAAGTCGCGATTTCCTTACATGGCGTGCCACAATGAAAAAAATGGAATCGCATGGTGGAAAACGACGACGCAAAAAGAAAAACAATCGTGGGAGATGATGAAACCAAGCTGCTCGGCCAATTTTTTCTATAGTGGTGATGTCAGTGCCTTTTTATCTCATTGTTAAAATGGAGCAGCGTGGCTGCCAATTGGAAATGACAAAAAAAAAGGGGGGGCGCGTTGGGCTTGAATTTCGAGGGCCGACACGCGTTTCCGCGACGGCTACGCGGTGTGTTGCATAGAATGACGTGTGTGCCATGCGATTGATACGTCATTTGGCGGCATGAGCAGCATGGGCAGCATGGACAGTAAGAAATTCACTAAAACAACATTATAAAAGAGAAATGATTCCAAGAAGCCCCTTCTTTTTTTCTTTGCTCGATTTTTTTTCCTCGACACCATGTCTGCTACAAGGTGCATTGATGCCTTTCTGGCCACGCTTATAGCGACGTGCTTGTTCTTGCGCATCCACGGGAGTCCCAAAGATGTATCTGTTCCTATGAACCCACTGTCCAAGCCTATAGCGGCGTGGAAGTTCGCCGTTGACCTTTCCGGGACGTTGGCGACGACGACGGCCCCTGCTAAGGCACTGTCTGTCATGACATTGCCATCGATGACGCTGCCCTCAACGTTTTTTTCCTCTTTTTTTCTGGTTTCCAAGCGTTTTCTGGCATTCAGATGCCTTTCAAAAGATGACATGGTTCAAGGTCCTTGCTCTGCTTGATCCGTCCAAGCAATTTGTCATGACCTGCCTCCATGCTGCACAGGTTTCGGCTTTTCTCGTTTTGCAATTAAAGCCTCTTTGGAAAGTCGCAGCACCCCGTGTCGTCTGGATAAAGCAAGAGGCGGTAAGTTGGATTTGAAAAAAAAGAAAAGCAAAAACGCGCTTCTGATATGCATTTTCTTCTTTTGTTGGCCCAGTTTGCCATTGCCGAGTCTGTGTTCAGCAACGCACCATATTGGCTACTTGGCAATAATTTCAAGAACACAACGGGCATGTTTTCCGATCAATTGGACCACTGTGGCAATCCTGGGGTGCTGACCAAGCACAATGACGCGCCAGTACCATGCGGTGATGATCCTCCGAACGATTTTTCTGATGTTTCCGGTGATCTCCGTGATGATCTGCTGAATGCTCCCACTGGTCAAACCTCTGGCAATGATGATGATCACAAAGGCACGGCGGCCAGGTGTGATGCTCGCGCACCACCCACCGCGTCGCTGGGTGACGCGCCGTTTTCGTTCTTTGCCGCGGACATGTCTCGTGTTGCTCCTCTTTCTGGTGACGCCAAGAATATTTCCACGACGGGATCCGACCAATTGTCCCAGGACGGCGCGCATGGCGCCGGAAAAAGCGTTAACGCGACGAAAAAACCGGTGTCTCTGAGCAAAGCGGGTGCGCTGTGGCGCAAAATCTCAAAATCGCCCAAAGCATCCTGTGCGACGACGCGTCAAAAGACGCGCCCGCGCTGGTTCACCTTTTTGGGACACGCCGGGAAAAGCGTAGCCCCGAAAACGACGTCCGACGTGGCCAATGGCGCGTTCAATGCCACTGCCGCCTTGTCCAAGATCTTGCTCTTTGCCGCGGCCACGTATATAGTCTCTCAGAGAGACGTGCAGGGCCAGGCCGAGTCCCCGACGTGCGCCACGCGAAGATTGGCGCCGGCAAACACGCGCAACATGCACAAAAGCCTCGCATCCCCTCAATTTTCTCGCTGGCTTGTTTAAAAAAAGGAAAAAGACACCAAATCCATGTCTCTGTCTTGGGGTCTGAGCAATTGACGGGTGCACGTGTACGATTGTGAATGAAAAAATGGAATTGGGCATCATCCACTTTCACAGCATCCCTTTTGATTGTGTTCTTACCCGGACCACGTGTTTTTAGAAATCAATGGAATAAAAATGTGCCGCCTTCTTTTCCAAAGGTGTCTGTGGTGCAGGAATTTTGGCCTTTTTTGTTTTTTTTTTATTTTTTCCCCCCAAAAAAAAAAAAAAAAAAAAAAAAACCGTGCATGTCTTTTAATAGGGAATGCTGGTATTGTGTCTGGGTATCCTTGTCTGTCAATGAACGAAAAGAGAGCAATTGGCGCACCAAGCAGCACAAAAAGCGCGACAAACGCGTAAAAAAAAAATAAGAAATACAAGGAGAATAAAAACCTTTAATTGATGTTAGCACACTATTAGGGATAAGAATATGTGGCGCTCGGTCAAATGGAAGAACGCGGAATGGGTACACCTTGTTCTTCCAAGGAAAGCGCATAAAACGTCGCGATGAAGGGTGAATAGGCACGTGGAAAAATGCGTCCTTCAGATCGATGCTGGCAAACAGTGGTTAAAACGGATTCGTCAAGTCGGCGACATAGGGCGCAGCACTGGCAGCACCAAACATGACAATTTCAGCCTCGTTGTTTCTAATTTCAGGGGCAGCATTATGTTGTTTATTTGTTGCAGAGATTTGAACATTTTGGACAAGTACACGATGCCATCAGCTGTGAGCTGCTCGTCGATTACACGCTCAAAGTTGACGTTGACAACCAAACCACCGGTTATACTCCAACAATTCCGGCAAGGCCAAAGGAATATGTTCAGGAACGTCGATCTCCGTGTCCACAATGCCGCCAGAAACAGGATAAGCAGGCGAAACAGATGAAACAAAAGAATCACCCAAAGTATCATTTAAAGGAGCAGCAAAAACAGGGCCACGACGCGGTGCCAGGTGAGCGCAATTCATCAAGCACCTGGATGCCTACTGAAAGGATCATCACCGTAGGGCTCTTCCAATAGGCGCAACGCTGGCTTCAGCGCTTCAACAAATGCTTTAAGAATGTCATGGCAAATCCACATTGGATTCGGCCAACAAGTGCAAATCAATAAATTCTTGCTTTTAAGAAAAACAAAAGAAAATGGGCGATGATGATTTTTTTTTAACGGGGCGGCCGGCCAAAACTTTTATTTCTAACCCTCTTATCCTTAAATTAATTAGAAAGAGGGGAGCCGAAGGTGTCGGACTAATACTATGTTGACCGCACTAGGGAGGACTCTTGGCAGAGGCGACGGACAGCACTCAGGACCTGGCGGGTCACAATCGATGGATGGTGAATAAAGATGAATCACATTCAAAAGAAAAACCAGTATCATCTTACCCGCAGACGCGTAAATCGTGCCTAAAGGTGCCTTTTTACGATGCAAAAAGATGTTTACACCACTTGGCGGGTGTGGTCGAGGGCGTGCGGCGCGGCCATACAGCTATGCCAACAGCAAGGTGGTGGTGGTGGTGGGCCCCGACGGGCAACAATTGAGGGGGGGGACGCGACGGGACGCGACAGGGCGCGGCGCGGCGGCCATATGTAATTGTAGACACGGATTGGTCCACGACCATACTGGCGTGGACAAACGGATCGCCCACAAAACGACAGAGAGCAAGAGGCGACGAGGGCGGCGGGGCAGGTGGTGGAGAGGCCGCGAGGCCGCCCATATGTCGCTTTCTCTCTCTCTCTTTCTTTCTCTTTCTCTCGCTTTCCTTTTTTTTCTCTCTCTTTACAGAGACTGCGCACGACACACGCGCCTTGGTTGTGGAAAGGCGCGTGTGACGGAGAAAATTGACGCGTGAAGCGATGGTGTTCGCCTTGCCAAGATGTCCAAACAGAGAGGAAAAAAAAAATAAAAATAAAAAAGACGGGGTGAGAAGAAGCAATTTGACTGCGACAGATGATTTTCTGTCCATTTTCGGCGTCCTTGTTGAACGAATGTTCGCGTCGGCATTTGAAATCGTTTGCTCTGGTCATTTTCATGATCATCGCGCTCAAAAAAAAAAAAAAAAAAAAAAAAAAAAAAGGCATAAAATCGATTTTTATTTTATTCTTTTCATGATGGGTCATAAATGATGCGATAAATGAATGTTTCCTCGCCCTGAGTCCTACTGGCTACGCCATTCTATCACGAAAAAAAGGGAGATCAGCATGAAATTCTATTTTTTTTGCCTTTTTTTTTTTTTCTTACCAGCATTGATCTTCATGAGGACAGACATGTCGTAGGGGCAGGGTTCCTTTGGGGGAGGGTGGAGTTGGACGGGTTGTTGTAATGAATGGATGAGCATTGATGCCAGATCGTCGTCATTGAGGTCAAAGACGGCTTGGCCCATCAAAGGTGGCGACGATGCGAGAAAGTCGGTCAATGAGGATGATGAATGGGATGCGAGAGAGAGGGATGGGGGCGAGCCACAAGATGCAGAGGGCGATTGGCCGGTCAGGGGGGTGGCAAGGACGGAGTCTGCGGGCGAATCCGAGGTATCTGGCAAGGACGCATTGTCCGTGTGTGTATGGATGGTGGGTTGTTTGATGGTCATGGTGGCAATGCGCTGGAGGACGTCTGCCAGCTGCGGCGTGGTGGTTGTGGTCGCGTCGGATTGGTCTGCAGCTGACGCGGACGCGTCGACAAAGGCTTGCAGGATCTGTGTGCCATGGGCAATCCATTCTGCGGTCAGCTCGGCATCCGAGGATGTGCAATTGTTGGCGAGCACCGACAAGAACGCGCTTTCAAGCACGACCAATTGCCTTTCCAGGCCCGGCGGCGCAGGCATTGGGAGCGATAAATTCTCCAAAATGGAAGCCGCCTTTCTTTTCTTGCTTTCCTGCTGCTGCTGCTGCTGCTGCTGCTCTTCTTTTGTCGGTGGTGGCGTCAACGACGACACGCGTCGCTTCTTGCTAAACGTCTCGTCCTCCGTCTTGATCAGCTGCTCATTGTCCTTTTGCGCCGTGGAAAGCGTCGTTCGCTTTTTCCGCCGGTCGCGACGCACCCTGAACTCCTCCTCGATCCACAGACGCTTTTCCTCAGACGGCGCGTCGCCAAACAACTTGCAAGCTCGCTTGTTTACACGGCACCGCAGGTCATTGTCCTTGTCTAATTTAAAAAAAAAAGAAAAATAAAGAGAAGGAAAAATGAGCTCTGTGGCGTGTCCAACGCTCTTTCTTTCTCATTCTTACTGCGCTCCTCGTTGGTTTGGCGCCATCGTTTCTTGCGTAATCGGTTCTCGGCGCGCAATTTCTATCAAAAAAAAAACAAAAAAGTGAGAAAAAAAGAAAATGGAAAAAAAGGAGGAAATTACCATTTTTTTCACGCGCTGCAGGTCATTTTCATCGTCGTCCGCGTCGTTTTTTGTGGTGGTGACGCCGAGCCATTCGAACAGATCGGTCTCGGACGTGAGATCCAAGGGAAGGTGGGCGGGTATGGCAAATGTGGCCTCTGTCAGCGGAGCGGTATTGAGCAGTGCGGTGGGATCGGACGTCGGGTCGTCCACGACCTCGTCCTTGATCGTTGGCACGAGATCGTCCACTGGTGGAGGCAGTGGCGGTGCTATCACGTCTGTATTTGCATTTTCCACCGCAAAATCGCACCTGTTCTCGCTACAGCTTGCCAGAGTGGTATCGACCACAGACTCAGGCTTTGTCTCGGCCTCTGGCATGGGCAAGCAGAAAAAAAAAAAAGAAAGGAAAGGAGAGACAAGAAAAAAGTGTGAAAAAGAAAGAAAAAGAACAATTGAAAAAAAAAAAAAATCGATCAACATTTTAATGCTCGCTTTTTTGAAATTCCGATGTCTGCCTTGTCGAAATAAGGGGGGATATCTACTAAGTAACAGGGATAGAAGGGATAAAAGATGGATCTAGGATCATGAAAATTACAATGGGGGAGGGGAAAGCAATTATGGATCAAGGTCCAAATGGCGATCTGTAAAGACAAAGACCATGTCATCGCTTGTGCGGCTGGCAATGACGGTGGAGGTGGGGGACAAGGACGACGACGGCATGCCTGAAGCCGATGGTTGCTGCAGGTCGTTGTGATTGCGCCTTGTATCCTGGCTGTTTCGGATGAAATTGTTGTTTCCCTGGGCGGATGATGACGAGGACGACGCCGACGTGGAATTGAGCGCGTGTTCCCAGATGACATTTGTGCCCGAGGCGAGGAGGGCGCTGAGTTTGATGATTTCCATGGCGGTGGAGCGTGCAAAGGACTGTGTGCCCTTTTGCAACCCCTTGATGACGCGTCCATCGCGTCTGTACTGCTGCAATGGGATGAGCACAAGGTCGGCAATGCCGCTGCCCAGATTGACCATGGATCGGATGGGCGTGACGCCCGATACCATGTGTGGCACTTGCGTCTGCTTTATATGCGGCAGCCACTCTTGGCCCAGCCGCTCCACCAGCTTGCCAACGCCGCGAATCCCCGTCAGCTTGACCGCGCTCAAATCCAGCTTGGCGCCCTCGAGACGGAACAGATTCACCAGCTCGGCAAATTGGCCTTCCTTGATATTATCGTAATTCACGTATTTCGGCTTGTAGTCGATCTTTAGGCGGATCGGGTAAATCTCCACTTGCTCTACAAAAAAAACCCCCCCAGGTCAATCAATCAAAAAAGAAACAGGTCAGCCAAATCAAAAAAAAAAGGAAAAAAAATATAAAAATATAAAACAAAAAATAAAAAAACTCACGGAAAAACAAGTCGTTTTCGACATGGTCGTCGTCTGGTGCTTGAATGGCTTCTGCGGGTGTGGAGTGGAGGACGGCAGGATTAAAGGCAAAGAATTGGACGAGGAAATTCAGGGCGTCTTGGTCAATGTAGAAGCGAAGGGGCAATGTCTTTAGCTTGACGCGATATTCGATGGTGTCGTCTTGCTTGACGGGGCGGACACCGAGTACGTCGAGGACCAGCATGTCTGCATCCCGCTCGCGTGGCATATTGGATGTTGGCTCGTCGGCGCGCATATAGCCAAAAAAGACGTCCCAATTGGAGGTTTTGAGGTTGTCTGCAAGCTCAATGTCCCTGATGGTCAAATGTGTGTGCAACGCGGTTTGATCGTTGGCGGGCATGATGTCCAATGCCAGTGTGATGCCCTCGACCCGTAATTCCATCTCTGGCTCGCCACGTGGAGGTCCAATGGTGTGTGCACGCCTGCTGTCCAAGCTGCTGATGGTGGAAGGCGATCCGTAGCTAGGCGACGCTGTTGTTGGGTGTGTTGTTGGGTGTGTTGTGTGTCGAGACGATGCACGGCTGCTGGTGGACATCGGGGGACTCGCTCCCTGAGGCGATGACGACGAAATGGGAGGCGAATGCTGCTGTTGTTGTTGTTGGACATAATGCCAATCATGGCCCGCGTACATTTTCCACAAAATATCCACATCGCGCACGCGCACGGACAATTTGGCGCGACGCGAGTCGACGACGGGCTTGCGCGCCTCTTTTTTCTTGTCCATGCCAAAGAAATTCTCGACAATGTCCAATTCGTGCACATCCGACGCCAAAACGCGCACAATGTCCTCGGCCGCCGTTGCTGGCCGATGTAAGCGTGGGTGTGGCTGCTTGCGCAATGGCTTGCGTGGCCGTAACGACGACGATGTGCTGGTTTGGGTGCCTGTCACGGGCAATGGCTGGTTTTGTTTTCTCTTTTCTTGGCTGGGCGTCGACGATGATGATGACGACGAATAAAAGCCTTCAATCAGATTCAATTCCGGCGACGCCGTCGATAATGGTCCATTGGCAAGCGTCGAAAGCTGGCTTTTTGTTTTCCCCGTGCTGGAAGATGCCGAAGCGGACGTTGATGCCTGGCGCTGGTTAAACGCATGCTCATCGAGACTGGCCAGCATGTCCTCGCGATGCTTTTGCAACGTGGTGTGTGAATGGCGCTTGGCGGCACGTGCCGCTTTGGCCGCATGGGGCACGGCTGTATGTGGAAATAGATCGTCGCCATCATTGGCCACGTACGTCACCAGATTCACCAACGATTGGAAGCTGTCCGAGCACCCCTCGACGGTCAAAATATCGTTGAGCACGGCAATGTCTACATTCGGCGCCGCAAGCATCTCGTTCAACTTGATCTTGACCTGCGCCTCCAAATTCCGCGACATCACCACACTCTTCATCCCAATCAGCGTCCAGTATTGCCGCGCCTCCAGCGGACGCCCAGATCCCGCCTGCACAACAGACAATTCGTCCAAATCCATCACGTCGTCCACCAAAAACACGTCCACATTCTGGATATACGTGCGAACATCCACCAATGGCTGCCCAACCACAATGTCCGTCGCGATCTAATTAAAAAATTTATGCGTCAATCCGACCAGATGCGACAGAATAAAAAAACGTGTATATGGGAGCAAAAAGGGCGTTTTTTTTACCTGGAGATTGTCGACCACGACCGTGGCGCGCGATGGCGAGTGCCGTGGCTTGTAATCGACCGACGTGTCAAGGATGTGCGCATACACCGTGATGTATTGCGTGGGTGGATCGATAAAAACCATCTAAACAGAAAAAAAGATAGCGCGTGAGTCGAATCTCTTCCTGCCTCTCAAACAAGAAAAAAAAAGGCATACGTCTTGCGGCATGCTTTGGAACGAGACGAGCTGGTCGATAAAAGAAATGTCTGCCGAGAATTTCCAGCATGCATTGCACACGACGATGCTCGTCAGCTTGGTTTGCTTGCTCAATGCCGGCGACATGATCAGACGCGAGAACAGGGACACCATGGCCGTGTTTTTCTTGGGCATCAATGGCTTGGCAAGTGTTCTGGCCACCAACCGCTCGGGGCGCTGCGCATCGGAATAATCATCCAGCGTACGTCAGGCACTAAATGAAAGAAAAAAAAAAAAAAAAAAAAAAAAAAAAAGGTCAGTCTAATGGGCATTGTTCTTTTTTTTTGGTCCTTTTTTTACATTGCCCATGTGCTTGATGGCGTTGAAATAGCGGAAATCGGTGAATTGGAGGCGATACGTGGCGCGCTTTTCAGCTGTCATGGTGTGAAGGTCCCAAATGCCCTCTGCCATGACAACGACGACGGCGAGAAGGGTTGGTGGTGGCGGTGGCGCGGCGGCATGGTCGTACAGTGCGCCAATGCGCTCGTGGCTCTGGCTCATGAAGCTCGAGCTTGAAAGCAGCGGCGTGCTGAAGCGATCGGACGCCGTGGCAAACAAATCGCTGCCGAGCGAGTCGTGCGACGTGCGGCGTGGGTGAAAGTGCGGCGGCGGTGACGAACCCGACGACGACGACGAAAGCGACGATTGCGCAGCAGCAAGACGCGTCACAAATCGCGGCTGCCACAGCAACACGTCGTTTTGTAAAATTTGCACCTTGTCCCAACAAGGCTTGGACAATGACATGTGCGTGATGGGCAAATGGCAATTGATCACAAAGGTCTATCGAAAAAATAAATATGTGAATAAAAGTAAAAAAAAAAAAATGAAAAAAAGGCATTACCGAGGTCTCGACCATGCGTTGTTTAAAGACCATGGCCGAGTCTGCCTGGTCCTCCATGGGGACGTGAACCTTTTGATCGCTGTAGACAGACTCATTGCGGCTCAGATGCTCAAACAGATTGCTGGGAATGTCGGATCCGGAGCCAAAGTAGCACGATCGCGCCGACGACGTAGTCGTGTGCCCCTGCGCCGGCGGCGCCGTCAGCCAAAACTTGATCTCCACACTCGGGCACGTCGTCGTCGACGTTACGCTCTCCTTTGTGTGAGTCATGGCCGTGAACCAGCACCGATGCATCGTGTCTATCCATTTTAAAAAATAAATAAGACTGATTTTGGAAGGGGAGGGTTTCCTGTACCATTGGCTTGCTTCATGAACACCTTGATCCAGTCCAAGTCTAAAATCACTTTTTGCGGCTGCGGCAGCGCGAGATCTGAAAAAAAAAAAAAAAAAAAAAAAAAAAAACGATGAGACATTTTCACGCTTTTCCCTTTACCTCGTCCAATTACCCGTGTCCCAATGGGCCGTGATCTTTTTGACATCGACACTGAGCAAGTCGCCGTGGAACGTATCATTGAAATCGTCGCGTGTATTGGAAAGGCTCATGTCGGGCGTCAAAAGCACAAGGCGCACAAACGCGAGACGCACTCTGGCCTTGAGCCGGTGATGTTGCTCCGTCGCCGCGTGCTCGAGATCCTCAAAGATACGCTGACCCACAGATGGCTCCCTTTTTGAAGAAATTGAAGATGAGCCATCTTTTTTTTTCTCTTTTTTTCGTTTTTCTTTTCTTTTCTTTTTTTTTTTTTTTTGATGGAGAGGGGAACTCACTCTGCAGGAGGCGAGGGTGTAGGCGCCTTTGCTTTTTGGCGCTGCTGGGCCTGGAGCAAGGTGTAGACGTAATTTTCGAGCCTATCCGCGATTTTGGGGTCGATGGTGAGCTTGAGAGGCTGGATGTCGACGTTGATATCCTGTTCGATGGTCAAGGGATTCTTTTGCAAGCGTTTGAGCAGCGGGGTGCGTGTCTCGATGCGCAAGCGGATGGCGTCTTTTTTGCTTTTTGCCGCGTCGTGGGCAAAAACTGAGGCATTGGCGGCATACGAGGGGAACGTGGCCCTGTCATTGTAGCTGTGAGGCGCGCTGTGGTTGCATTCAAGCACGGGAATGTATTGGCCATACTGCATCTTGATGGCCGTCGCTTTGGTCGGCGTCGACATGGCATCGGATGGCGCGACCCATTCGTCCAAGGCCATGTCTTGGATTTTGAGATCGAGAATGGACGCGAGCATGGTGGTTGCCGGCGGTGACGACGACGACGACGACCCGTCCACACGGAGAATGTCCTTGGCGTGTCGCTGCCAGCGCGTGATCCATTGGTCCATGGTCAACCGGAGATGGCTGTTGGCTCCGCCGCCTCCTACCTCCATGCCATTGTCGAGCCAAGTCGTGGGCAACGCACCGTCATCGGCGTAAAAAAAGTAAAAATCGAGCCTTGGGATCTGACATTTGATTTTTAGACGTGGAAACGCCGATGATGACGATGGCACGGACGGATGGCGCGAAAACGAAGTCGAATACGCGCGAGATGGCGAAATGACGCGCTTTTGTGGTGGCTGGGACGATGGACGTGCCATGAAGCCGCGTGGCGATGTATATTGCGGCGTTGATGTGGACGATGTGGACGAAGAAGCCGAAGAGGACGATGACGGGCGGCGTACAGGTGATTGTTGCTGAGGTTGCTGCGGCACAGGTGGCGTTGGTGGCGTTGGTGCGGCATTGGCCAACTCTAAAAGAAAATCGAGCTGCTTGGGAGTCAGGATGAACCGCAGGCCGCTGATGTACACGTCAATGTTTGTCTGGCCCGGAGCATTAGACATCATCGTTTGGCTATTCGGGCTGTTTGGGCTGTTTTGGGAAAAAGGAGGGCCATGGGGATCGTTGGGATGGACGGTGCGGATGCGTATCCATGAATCCTCCTTGTCGACAGTGGTCAGCAGCAACGCATCGTAGGGTGGCTTGTCCAATTGCGCAAGAGACAGCGCGCGTGGCGTGATGGAGCCTGTGCTCATGATGCTTGCCTGTCCAAACAGGTACGACTGCTCCATGTCGTAAAACGCCGTTTCTTGCATCGCAGCCTCGTCGCCATTGTCATCGTCGTCATCGTCGCTGTCGCCCAATGCTGTCTCGCTCTGGCTCGCAAGCGAATAAAAGCTCGTCGTGTCCGATTCGCTCGTGGTCGTTGCTTGGCCGGGGCTCAGAGGCTCGCTTTTACGCCGCTTTTCTGGAAACTTGTCCTGGCAACCACGCAAAAACAGCTTGGGCGTGGCAATGGTGATGATTTTCACGATTTCCGCGCCCGGTGGTGCAGGCAACAGGATGCTGGACTCGGTCATGGCCGGCAGGTGTGTCGTCGTGGTGGCACCAGCAACAGTAGCCGCAGACCCCGCAGTGGGCGCAGCACCAGGACCTGTTTGTGGGTCCGCAAATGCTGGCGTCTCGTCAAAATAGGCAATGCGCGGCAATTCAAGCACCAATTCGTGTTTACTGCTGTCAGGTGGCTGCGACGGCGCACATGATGACGAAGATAGGCGAGCGCGGATCTCCGTCTTGGTCACATCCACCTTGATTTTCGCCAACATCTTATCAATGACGCGCGTGAGCACTTGCAACCCCTCTGGCCCGTCCACGGGTTCCTCCACACTCTCTTGCAGCTGCGCAATCGAATCCACCAATTCCTGGTCCGTCTCAGACTTTAAAAAATCGTCCGCAAAGTGAAGCGACGACGACAGAATCGATGCCTCCAAATCCTCGGTCGATCCTAAAAATAAAGAAAGAAAAAAAGCGTGTGAAGCTCCCACTCTCACTTTTTCTCACTCTCCCTACCTCTCTCTCCCTCTCGCTCTCTCGCCTCGTTTTACCTCGCCGTGGCGCCAGATTCGGCTCCACCGTGAGCGTCAACCCGTGTAATTTGAGTGCAATCTCGCCGCTCCAAAAATTGGACCATGGCAGCAGCGCTGTAATGCTGCCAATGTGCCCCTGGACCACCGTCAGCGCCGTGTCGCCAAGCAGGTTGTTCAACGTCTACATAAAAAAAAATGCACAAAGAAACGCCGTGTGAGTGTTGCTGGCGCCTTTTTTTTTCTTTTCTTTTCGCGCAAATCCGTCCCCACCTCCAGGTTGAGATCCAGATCCCGCAGCTCGACAGAGCCATTCACAAGCTCAATGTCAAAGTTGTCGAGGTCCAGGTCCGTTGCAAGGAACTGGCCAAGCGCCTTGCGGAGCAGGAACTTGTACAGCCGCTTTTGAATGTTCGTCGGCAGCGCGAGGCTGCTAAATCCCGACGACAAATAATCCCAAGCCTTCATTCTGTGTGTGATGAAGGTAAGCAAAAAAAAAAAGGGGGGTATAAAAAAGATAAACAGCGGCAAAAAGCCAAATAGACTACAGGGTTTAAAAAAAAAAAAAAGTGTGCAACCAAGAATAAGCGTGGAAGAATAAAGTGTTGCGTCGACAAAAAATGCCGCCCCTTCAAGAAGCACATGAGTTCAATCGCCGCTCGGCCACGGCCAATCAGTCGTTCGCTTGCCTGACGCGTATAAAAAGCGAAATGGCGGAAACATTGGCCTTTATTTCTTTTTCGCTTTTTTCACACTGAAAATCCCCCCTTTTTAAACCCGAAAAAAAACATCAAGTGCTCGACTTGCTTCTCGTTCCTTTGTTTTTCTTTCTTGTGTTTTCTTGTTTCTTGCGTTTTTCCCTCTTTTTCTTTCGTTTTCACGCGATGGTCACCAAAGACCCCTCGATTGCCAAGTCCAAACTCGACCCTGTGACTCCATCTGGCGTTGCAGAGGTCGTAGACACCAAGACGCTCAAGGTGCCATTCCCAACATTGCTTGACAATGATTTGATGACGTGGCTGCTGTTGTTTCAAGAGGCCATCTCGCTCAATGAGGTGTCCGGCAGCCTCGCCGTCTACTATGCCAAGTTGCACCTGCGTGGCGGCGCGCTCCATTGGGCCGTCCGCTGCAAAAAGGCCAATTGGGACGACTTTCGACTCGAAATTGAGGCGCTCGCCACCGTTGTCTCGTCTCTTGTCTGCTTTAACAAGCAATTCCGCGAAACAGACGTCGCCGCCGCCGATCGCTTCGAGTCCCTTTGGATGGACTTGGTCAACATGACCCGCCGCGACTCACCCTACCGTAAGATGCACAAGACCTTCCTCCGAAATTTCGCAAACAGCCTCTACAAGCCGGAAAATCGCGACACCGTCCTCAAGACCATCCGCAAGGGCAGCGCCAGCGATCTCAAGTCCATCTACGACTTTATCATTTGAATTCAGGCCACCGCCCTCCTTGCGACCGCCTCTTTGTAGCTTCATCTTAGGTTCCTTTTTTCTTTTTTCTTTCTTTTTCTTTTTTCTTTTTTACTCACCCCTTGCTCCCATGTCTCGCTGATCGATGTACCGTATCTTTATCTCTTTACGTAGCCGTGCATTACCCAGCCCCTTTCACACTGATGGCGATGAAAAAAAATAAAAAACACACACCTTGAGACGTACCACAAACGCAGAGAGTGCAATTTCTTGGAAAATGTGGCTTTTTTTATTCAAAGGTACATTATTATGAGGTTTCAGATGAGGATGGAACATTACACTAAAATAACTTTTGATCGCCCGTGAGAAGCGCCTGGCCATTTTCAAAGAGATCGGATCGCTGCATCGCCCAATAAAAAAAATTGGATTGTTGATGTCATTGTCGGCGGTTTCCAAATTAACATATATCAAACATGTTGCATGCACTAGCACGGTATGCGTCGCGCGCGCAACAGTGCACAAAAAACCTGTGCATTATTTGCCTTTGAAAAACGAAAAATCGCACGTTTTTCGGAATTTGCCAGCTTGTTGTGCGCCTTGTGCCTCCAGAATTTTTTTACAGCCTGCCTGCCCGCAGATGAAAGTTGCATCACGGCATGAACTATCGCCTTCGTGTAGGATGAGACCGCGCGATTTTTTTCAACTCGAAAATGCCAAAAACCTCCTATTTGTACTATTTTGCATTCATCTCGCCATCTGCATGGTCGATCCCGCTCAAAAATAGCTGCATTGAATTCAGCACAAAATTTGCAACAAAAGAGCTTAAACCCCCAAAGCACTACGACCGCTTTTTAAAAATTCAGGGGTCACTCAGGTGTCACACTTTTCATTCTCAGAAAATGCCAAATTTGAGATTTTCGAACCTCGAGTGATCAATGCATCCCAAACAGGTACCGTAACTTCGACAATTTGCTATTGGCGGACAAAATGACGACAGGTCGCCCCACCTTAAGAAAAATAGCCCAAAGAGTGATGCATGAACGGCGATCGACTGAGAAAAGTGTCTACTTTGGGTGAGATTTTTTGCAAAAATTTAAGGTTTGACACTTCCAAATTAAGGCGTGTGGATTGCATGGATTTTTTATTTTTCTCATTTTTTTACTTTTTTATTTTGCAAACTTTTATGCGCGGGGTGAGCTGCAGCAACAGCGTGCAGCCTGGTGAAATGACCGATGCAAAAATTTAAAACCCAAGCTAGCGTGCTGCAAGTCCTCCCATTAGATGCTTTGCCTCCCTATTTGTTAGTAAAACTTGAATAAAATTCACAGGTTTATTAGATCGTTGTCGAGCAAATCGCGATCAAAGATTTTGATAAAAAAGTGGATTTTCTCTGTGAGTTTTAGCCATCCATCGATGAAACTAATCTCCTCATTCGATAGAGATGAAAGAGATGCCTTCGACGCGTCAAAACCCCGTGTGTTGTCCAATCAATTGCCGAGAACATCGAGGTTGAACATTTTTGTAATGTCTGAACGGCTTTCACAAGCGTACAAAAATCATGCATCGGGCAAACAAATACTGTATTCTGGAAATGATATCCAAGCGTGTCTTTTTATAATGATACCAGTTTCGTCCCAATCCACAAAACTTTTTGAGAGCCACTGCTGTATTTGTGAAAGTGTCGATGTTTTAGATTCATTTGCACAACGTCTCAACTGACCTCTGGTTTTCAACAACACCATGTTAATAAAGACGCGACGAAGTGGCCTAATGAAACAATCTTGGAGGTGATCCAACCATAATTTGTAGTGTTCAAGATTGAATTTGTGCAAATCTGCATTTTTGGGATTTCATTAGTTCAGGCATCGAAAACTTTAACCACCAATTCATTAGATGTGACTCTCGCGTCGGGGCGCTCAGCCGTTGCAGCGGTAAAAGTCCAAATGATGGTGATTTTACTCCCTTATGCCTACAGTATGAAACTGGCGCTTCTTCCTCAGAAACTTGCTCCTCTGGCCCCAAATTTGGACCAGCCAGTTAATGGCAAACCCAATTCTTCAGTGGTACTGTATTTAATTATTTTGCGAAACGGATCACCACCCGGTGTCGAGAAATCTCGAGATTCGCGTTTGCTAGTGAAAATCCAGAGCCAAATACTGTAATACCGGTATTTTACGCGTTTCTCCCGATGATCTTGACTATCTGGCGCCAGACTTACCTTAGAAGACCAGTGGATACTCAACTCGAGACTTCCATTATTCCAAGTTTTTTTTGCAAATCGGATCGCTCAGTCATGAGAAAACGCATTATGCGTAAAATCCGGGCCAAATCAGAGTCAAAACGACCGCTGAAGGCTAACTCACCGAATACTTGATGCGATGTTCCCAAACTACAAGCGCTTTTACCGCGTTTAGTTGGCAATTCATTTGAGGTGATCCACGCATCGGGGCACTCAGCCGTTGCCGCGGTACGAGTCCAAATGGTCGTGATTTTACTCCCTTTACGCCTATGAAACTGGCGCTTGTTTCCTCAGAAACTTGCTCATCTGGCCCCAAATTTGGACCAGTTGATGGTAGATACTGTACAGTACAGTGCTCCAACGTTGCTGAATTTTTTTGCAAATCGAATCATTCAGTCTCGAGATGATATCTCGAGATTGGTGTTTGTTAGTGATACCCCGCCCATTAGACGCCATCCAGCCAGAAATCGAAAATCATATTTTCACGCATTGACTTTTCTTTGGTTTCATGCCATTATTCTTTGCCCCCCAACACATACACGGCGATGCAAGCATGGTGAGCATGCTGCAAGTTGGAAAAGACAAAGTAAAAAAGAGGGTTTTAATTGCTTGGTGTCAATCCTTAGCCGTTCAGATGAACGTTTCCAGGCATGGCCACGAGGAGGCGATTGACTTGCATGCCCATCGCGCGCACCAAACTTACGATCCTTGGTCGGAAGAGAGCCCTCGGACTCAGCGACTACCATGTCACTGAGCGAGCTCCTTCCTGAGGAACGATTCACTTGCTACTGTAGAATCGACCTCCCTGGTGCGCGCGAGAGTCCCAGCCTGGAACGGCGACTACTTTTGCTGGCACACCCACCACGGTTTTCAAAACTTGTTTAAAATGGACACCCAACACCAAAAATTTTGAGCGTCGGTGAAGATTCACTCTGGCAGTCTTGGTCCTTTGAGCAGAGTTGTTCACGTCAATGCACGTGCACCTGAAAGCACTTTGAGTGATCAACAACAACGAGGCAAAAAAAAGAAGAAGAAAAAGAAAAAAATAAAACGGCTGCCGCCCCAGAAAAAAACAATCGGATGAACCCCCGCTCAAAAAGGAAGCCCCTTTTCGCGCATTGACTTTTTCTGGATTTGTGCCAGGTAACTTTTTTTCAGCAGGCCGCCCCCTTCACTCACACCACGGCCAAAGAGAAGCGCCTCTCCACCCACTCATTCATAAAAGACACTGAAAAGAAGACGATGATTAAGGAGCAAAAAATAATTTTTTATTAAAAAGTACAAAGAGCCAACCCTTTAGCCGTCTTTTGACGTTGCCCGGGCTCGACCGCGTGGAGGCGGTTGGCATGCGAGCCCGCTTCGTCTTTTTTCCGAAAAAGAGAAGCCCAGCTCCGTCGAGAGGAAGAGAAAAAGGATCGTCTTTTTTCACACCACTGCAAAGAGAGGCGCCTGTCCATCCACCACTCATACTGTAAAAGACAATGAAAAGAAGACAATGATTAAGGAGAAAGCAAAAATGATTTTTTATTGAAAAAAATAAAAAGAGCCAACCCTTTAGCCGTCTTTTGACGTTTCCCGGGCTCGACCGCGTGGAGGCGGCTGGCATGCGAGCCCGCTTCGTCTTTTTGCCAAAAAAGAGAAGCCCTCCGTCGAGGGGAAGAGAAAAAGGATCGTCTTTTTTTTTGCGAGAAAAGAGATGCCCTTGGTCAAGGGGACCAGTAAAACTCTTGTTTTTTCTTTTACGACAAAAAACAAGCTCTCCGTCGAGAGCAAAAGAATGTCGCTTTCATCTTTTTTTGCGAAAAAAGAGAAGTCCTCCGTCGAGGTGAACAGAAAGACGCTTTGCAGTGTTTTAACGTGGATGCGTGGAGTTGTTCCAGAGACGAGTCGCCACATTTCTTCGTCTTTTTTGCGCCAAAAGAGAAGGCCCCGGCGAGGTGAAGGGATGGAAAAAGATGTCCAGTATGAAGAAAAACGATCAATGCTGCCTTGACAAGCGGCATTTTTATAGTTCCAGACAAGAGTCGCCACGGCTTCTCTTTTTTTACGAAAAAAGAGTAGACCCCCGTCGAGGTGAACGCAAAAAACGCTTCTGCAGTATTTTAATGTGGATGCATGGAGATAGCCAGAGACGAATCGCCACAAAGAAAAAAAAGAAGAAAGAAAAAAAGAAAGCAAAAACGGGCGCCGTTACAGAAAAAAAGGCTGGCTGGGGAAGGTCAGGAAATAAGCTTTCTGACAGCAACAATTTTCTGTCGACCACGAAAATCGACTAGAAAATCGGCTGATTTCCATAATTGGTGCGCCCGAGACTTTCCCAGGTGTGTGCATGTGTAACTGCGAATCGATGCATACGGTACTGTATGTGCAGGTTGCTGCTGCACAATTTTGCTTGCGCATTTCGACCCCCGCGTTTCAGACACCGCCGCGCGATTTTTTTGAAAAAAATTTGACCCCACCCTAAAATGGAAAGGGCTGTTTCACATGAGCCAATCACATCCATTTGCTTCCCCAACCAGATTTTTTTTTCTGGGGCAGCGGCGGTCCTTTTTTTGTTTTACTTTTCTTTCTTCTTTACTTTTTTTTCTCTGTCAGGTTGTTAAAAGTTCACTTTTCTTTCAGATGCAGCCAAGTCACATGGGATAGGGCCCTGCCACCGGGGCTTGACCTAATGTGCTCAGAGTGTCGAGCCTGCAAAAGTGGACGATTTTCAACCATAGTGGGTGTTCTGCAAGCAAAAGTAGTCGCCGTTCCAGGCTGGGACTCTCGCGCGCATACGGGGAAGTTGATTCTAGCAAGTGAATCACTCTTCCTCAGGAAGGAACTCGCTCAGCGTCATGGTGGGCGCTGAGTCCGAGGGCTCTCTTACGACCAAGGATCGTACGGTAAGTTTGGTGCGCGCGATGGGCATGCAAGTCAATCGCCTCCTCGTGGCCATGCCTGGAAACGTTCATCTGAACGGCTAAGGATTGACACCAAGCAATTAAACCCCTCTTTTTTTCTTTGTCTTTTCC
>KV441889.1:190513-211156 GCA_001650995.1 Gongronella sp. w5 | reverse complement strand
CGAAGCGATGCGTATGGGCAGGTTGCTGCGGCACAATTTTGCTTGCACATTTCGTTTTTTTTTTTTTTGCCGCCAATGCCGCGCCTTGCACGTCATTGGCTAGACACCGGTCGGGGTACTCAAGTGGATGGCTGTGCGGATCGTTGCTTGGTCTAGCGCACAATATCCTGTCCGCTTAAATTGAATCTCTCTCTTTTTTTTTTACGCCATTGCCGCGCCATTGCGCGTCAATGGCTTCGAGAGCGTCGGCTCACGTGCCCTTTGCGCACGTTTGCCACTCGACGCGAGCTGGGCCGCGACACTCCGTCGAGAGCAAAAGAATGTCGCTTTCATCTTTTTTTGCGAAAAAAGAGAAGTCCTCCGTCGAGGTGAACAGAAAGACGCTTTGCAGTGTTTTAACGTGGATGCGTGGAGTTGTTCCAGAGACGAGTCGCCACATTTCTTCGTCTTTTTTGCGCCAAAAGAGAAGGCCCCGGCGAGGTGAACAAAAAAACGCTTTGCAGTGTTTTAATCGTGGGTGCATGGAGTTGTTCCAGACAAGAGTCGCCACGGCTTCTCTTTTTTTACGAAAAAAGAGTAGACCCCCGTCGAGGTGAACGCAAAAAACGCTTCTGCAGTATTTTAATGTGGATGCATGGAGATAGCCAGAGACGAGACTCATGGCCTGCATTGGTCAATCTATGACCAATGTCATGGTGAAAAGGAAATTAAAAAAAAAAAAGAAAGGTTTGCGACAAAATGGCGCACTCGCGCCAATGATCAAGTCCAGGTCCACATGCTTGTGGCCCCATCGCAAACCATGCTCCTTTTCGCGTTTCCTCACCATGCGAATCATCGCATGTAAATGAATCTTAGCCATTGACGTCCGCAGGGCAGGGCAATATTGTAACTCTCTTTGAGATTCACGCGGCTTGTTGTACAGGAATCTCACGCCCCTGTTTCCTTATTCAGACGCCGTGGCAGCTTTATTTTACGCGTCTCTGCATCCAGCCTATCCGTCTAGGCACTTTCAATTTTTGTATAAATATCGAGATCATTTTTATTTCAATAAAAGTCTTACTTCATTCTCGTTCCTTGCAACGTCCCTATCTTTTCCTTTATTTTTGCTCTAAGCTACTCCCCATATTCTTCAGCCATGCCTGGAAACGTTCATCTGAACGGCTACAGTAAGGATTGACACCAAGCAATAAAAAACCTCTTTTTTACTTTGTCTTTTCCAACTTGCAGCATGTTCACCATGCTTGCATTGCCGTGTACGTATGTGTTGTGGGGGCAAAGAATAATGGCATGAAACCAAAGAAAAGTCAATGCGTGAAAATATGATTTTCGATTTCTGGCTGGATGGCGTCTAATGGGCGGGGTATCACTAACAAACACCAATTTCGAGATATCATCTCGAGACTGAATGATTCGATTTGCAAAAAAATTCAGCAACGTTGGAGCACTGTACTGTACAGTACAGTATCTACCATCAACTGGTCCAAATTTGGGGCCAGATGAGCAAGTTTCTGAGGAAGCGCCAGTTTCATAGGCGTAAAGGGAGTAAAATCACGACCATTTGGACTCGTACCGCGGCAACGGCTGAGTGCCCCGATGCGTGATTCACCTCAAATAAATCAGCGGGCAAACGCGGTAAAAGCGCTTGTAGTTTGGGGACATCGCATCAAGTTTTCGGTGAGTTAGCCTTCAGCGGTCGTTTTGACTCTGATTTGGCCCGGATTTTGCGCAAAATGCGTTTTCTCATGACTGAGCAATCCGCTTTGCAAAAAAACTTGGAATCATGGAAGTTTCGAGTTGAGTATCCACTAATCTAAGTTTGGCGCTGCTAGATAGTCAAGCTCATCGGGAGAAACGCGTAAAATATTATTATTTGGCTCTGGATTTTCACTAGCAAACGCGAATCTCGAGATTTCTCGACATTGAGTCATGTGATCCTGTGACGATCCTCTGCTGGACCGTCCTCTTGTGGTGTTGGGGCGGGGTCTTACCGTATATGCGTGACAAGGCCAATTGATCTGCAGCCTTGACGCACAGACAGGTCGGGGTTCCAAGGCAGCAAAAGGAGGCAAAGTGGGGCAAAGGCGGGTGAGGAGAAGAATGGCCATTGCTCAGCGACGAGAGCAGCTAGAGACTTGGGAGAAGGTGCATTCGAAAGCCAAGTTCCATGGGCCAGGTGATGGTGTTGGAATTGGGCGGCGGCCAAAGGAAAAGAGAAGAACTGGAAGCAAAAAGGAACGAAAGGGAGCAAGGAAAAAAAAGGCATTGGGCATTTCACGAGTGGGATCGTGGGAGATCCTTGCGGAAGGACGCGTCGTCACGGCTCCGCGACGCGCGTTTTCCCTGTGCAATTTGCCTGTAAATTTCGAGTCCAAGTCAGCCATTGCTCTTCAACCAGCGGACGGATCACGATTGCTGTCGTTTGGCCAATTTCTCCGTTGTGTTTCACCTTTTGTGCAAGTTCGGACAAAACATGGAGACCACATTTTACAATTTTTGATCAAGACCACGCGGCGGGTAAATTTTATTTTGAAAATGATGCATCACCCGATAATTTAGTGAACAGCATGACGGCTCATGTTTGGTGCTTATCGCTCGCGTCGTCAAGCCGAGACGCGTTTCGAGGTCACTCAGCGCCCGGCTGGCAAGATAGAGCCCGTAGAAATCACGAAACAGGATTTTACACACAAATCTGAGACGCCACTTCTCCTTTAATTTATTGCAACATTAGAGCTTTGCGCCCGGTTTCCCAAAGTTGCAACGAGAGTCAAAGGGCGACGCTACGATACATTGTTCTTCAAAATGACCATTTATAAAGCATAAAAATCGTGTTTTCGCGTGTCATCGCGTCACTAATGCTTGTGATTCGGCTAGTATCATTTTTTGCTGCAATATGAAGATGGCGTGCAAACGATGGTTTGCTTGTAAAAAGCAGGGGGCGCGTCTAAACGCGTCGCGTCGCGTTTATCCGATCGTGCACGGATGTTGCGGCATTAATTTAGGGTTGCGGCAGGGAGGTCAGGATTGCCCCAATTGGGCAACTGTACCCCTGGGTTGTACAAAAAAGAGGCGGTGCCAAGTTTCGGCATTTTTTCCTTCCGTTCTTTTTTTTTTTTTAGTCCTTTGTTCTTTTTCTTGTCTCTCTCGCTTCCCCTTCCCCCCACTCTCCCCTCCCTCTTTCTTGCCTCACCATGGATATGGATATGGACGAGCAAAACCACACAGAGTCGCACTCACACGGGCACGGGCACTCGCACGACCTGGATCCGGCCTTGTTTGGCGAGTACGCCGCCACCAGCGAGCCTCTTGGCACTATCATGGTCTTGCATATCTTTTGCATGGTCGTAGGTATGTCCATCGGTGAAAAGCGTGCCCCGTTGTTTATGTATGTTGCTTACCCATGCATTTTTTTTCGCAGCTTTCGGCTTTTTGTATCCAATTGGCATGGTCTTGGGCCTCGCCAGAAACAAATGGCACGTCCCAGTTCAAATTGTTGCCACGATTGTCTTTTTCATCGGCTACCAGCTGGCACATGCGCACGATGGCAGGAATTATGTAAGATGTGGAAGAGCTGGGCGCCCATTTTGCTTGTTGTACTCATTCCAGCCTCCAATTTTTTTTTTCAGGAGCCGCATATTGCGCATCGCTGGTTTGCGGACATTGTCATTTGGGCCATCAGCTTTCAAGTGCTATTTGGCATCTATTTGAAGCTGCACATTGAGCGCGGGATCCACGGCCGCATCCGTCCGCTCTTTGTGCTCGCGCACAAGATCATTGGTGTCAGCATCCCTGTTGTCGGCTATGTGCAAATCATGCTTGGCGTCATTGCCAGCCTTGGCTTCTGCTACGGCGGTAAGTGTCGCCAAAAAGATTGCTTTTCAACGCGCCAATGTACTCATTTTGTCGCTTTTTTTTTGTTTTATTTGGCTAGATCACACGGGGCAGTGCCTGGCGCACTTTATCATGGGCTCCTCGTTTGTCGCATATGGTATTATTTTGCTTCTGTCGCTGCGCGTCGGCGGTCCGTGGCTCTTGCGCCGCGGCAAGAGCCCCGAATGGTACGACAGCTGGGTCATCATGCTTTGGGGCATTGTCAACACATTTACAGAGCATCGCTGGGGCCAGGCGTGGACGCACGGCGATTATCAGCACACGAGTAAGCATCTCGTAAAAAAAAAAAAAAAAAGAGGAGGAAATGGGGCTGATTTTCTTTCTCTCTCTCGCTTAGGCATGGGCATCCTCTGGTGGGTCGGCGGATTGCTTGGCATTGTGTTGAGCCGCAATGGCAAGCGCACGGTGGTGCCCTCCATCATTATCATTCTGACAGCTGTCGCGTTCCAAGGCCACGCACAGCACGTGCCCAACAGCGGAAAGATCCATTCGTACTTTGGCTATATGCTCATGGCCGCGGGCCTTGGCCGCATCATCTCAATCTGCTTTGTCTACAAAAAGGGCAACTTTGCCATCCATCCTTGGGATTACATCCCGCCCTTGGTAAAGAAAAAATGGAAAAAAATGGAGAAACTGGAAAAAAAGGAAAATACGTGTCATGTTGCGTCGCGTCGCGCTTTCTAACGACTCTTTTTTTTTTGTAGACGCTGATGCTCGCTGGTCTCTTGTTCATGGGCTCGACAGAGGAGCAATTGATGCTGTTGTCTGATATGATGATCGATGTCAGCTCATATAGCAATGTGTTGCTGTCTTTTGGCATGTTTGTGTTTGTGTTTGCCTATGGCCTGATTACGCTGTGGGAAGCGCTGACCGGGTACGAAGGCCGCAGCACCGGCAGTGGCTACAGCGAGCTGCCGGTCTCTGTGGACCAAGATCATCACTTGCAAACACACCCCATGACGCGCCAGCCTGGCAGCAGCACCACCAGCAACGACGATGACGACGCCACGCGACTTTTGGACGACGACTTTTTGCACGATGCTGACGCCGACGCCGAGGATATTGTCGAACTCAAGCCAACATCGCGCCATTTTTAAAAATAGCCCCCTTTTTTTCTCCTTTTCTTTCACTATAAGGTCACACACACGTCCCCCATACCCACTCCCATTTTTCGCGTTTTTTCTGTGTATTTTATTGTTTAATTTTAAAAAATATAAAGCAGTTGGCCATGTTTTCTAATGGATGCCATAAAGTCGAGCGAATTGGCTCATTGCCCACTCACCAAATGCGCGGTGGACGATGCGCGTCGGGTGGAACATGTCCCAGAAAAAGTACGTGTCTGCATTGTCGCAGACCGACATGGTTTCCATATTGACGCAGGAGCCATTGCTAGTCTGGAGGCCGAGGCGCTCGGGGTGGGCGAGCTGCTTTTCAAACCAAGCGTGGTCGTCGAGCACCGCGACACGCGCGCCACGAACGCGCTTCACCTTGTGTGCCAGGTCCCGATTGTAGTCGTCGATCAGGTGCTTTGCCGCCGTGCCGTTTGCAGGATTGGGAAATTTGTCAAATGGTGGGCATGTAAACACCGCGAATTGTGTCGCATTGTACTTGGTCTGCAGCATCTTGATCCCGAGCACCACATTGTCCGCCACCGTGTGGTACGTGTAATTCTTCACAGGATGATAATTGCCGGGGGAAAACAGCCCGAAAAGATCATTGTAACCGATAAAAAGCACGTACAGGTCCGACGTTGCGTCCGGCAACGGCACAGGGAGCGTGTCAATCTGCTGCACAAGGCCAGGCACTGTGAAATTGTTCGCTTCGTAGTAAATGTAATCATTGTTGCTCGTGGCGCCACCAAATGCGTGATTTAGCACCTGGACGCTTGTGTTTTGCGCAACAATATCGAGCCAAGTCGGACCATTGGAAAATCGACCCTTCCAGTACGGAGGCGATGGTGGCCACCCGCTCGCCGCATAGTCATTGCCATCATCCGTGTAGCTGTCGGCATACGCGATAATTCGCTTGATCGTGCCGCGATGCGACGCGCCGCCAGCATCCACGCGACACGAGACAAACGACAGCGCAATTAGAGCAAATGGAAGCAATAGTTTCATCCTTGGATCGATGAGAGAGAGGTTACAAAAAAAGACAAGACGCAACAAGGATGAGTTAGCGACGCTCCTCAAATTTATAGTCAAGGCTTGGAAAGGGCAAAATGAGCAAAAGTGTACCCTTGCGTCATGGGCACCTTTTCGTTTCCGTCGTGTCACTTTCCTCTTGCATTAATGCAGCTGCTGCCTCATAAAATAACAAATGGGAAGATGGGTGACGCCTCAAAAGTATATTCTTGTGAATTTGTGGCACAAGGTGATAATTTGTGCTCTCCCGCTCTCAATCACAACGGGAGAAAGCACACCATAAGTTCGGAAGTCCGTCGTACAGGGCGGCAACTCGGCTCTAAAACGCTCTGTTCGCTTTTGTTCTTTTTGATGTATTTACGCGTGCTTTGTCATTTGCTTACGAATCGATCGAATTGATCTGGACCGCCCAAACCACCACACGGCGGCCATTGGTTGCACAGAAACTTTCTGACAGCCATCAAGCGGCAAAACAAGGTCCCAAAAACTTGGCTCACTATAGAACCCCTCCTATTGTGCTACTTCCCTGCTGATTTACTCATTCAAAAGTCCCTGTTGGTTGCTGCATTTTTTTTCCTGAAGCAATGCTATCGAATAGATAACGTCGATGGACACCATTGTTCAAATAAAATTCCCAAAACGCGGCTAAATTTCAAAAAAGGTGCCTCAGAATCAATTGAAAAGGTAATGACGCGTGGCACGCGAGACGGAGAATTCTATTCCATGTGCCGATCGTCAGAGTACATTGCTCTTTGTATTGATTTTTTTTTTTTTTTTCGAAAATGTAATGGTTTGTCATCCCTGTGGCCGTTTCAGCCTGTTCCGCCACCCTCTTTTTTTTTTTTTTTTTTTTTTTTTTTTTTTTTTTTTTTTTTTTTTTTTTTTTTTGCTTTCCAGAGAAGCCGTTCTAAAGTAGGTACATCATTCTAAGGGTCATGAACACTCGTCAATGTCAAAAGATACTTTAAAAATTTTGATTCACCCAAGTTGGCGTATTCGGGATCAACCCCATCCAAAACATGTCAATCAGCCCCGCCAAAGGTCACGCCCGCTTGATTTGCACTAAAAAGAAAAATGTGGCATACATGTAGACACCAAAATCAGGGACGATGCTCGATAAATGCCGTTTTAATGCAAATAAGCACGAAAATGCCAAATTGATCGGATCGACTGACCATCAGCAACTTTGGCTGTATTGATTGGCATTTACGTGTTCTGCAAGATGCACCAGTTGGCTGACGTTTGTGTGAAGAAACACAAGTAAAGCCAAAATTTTATCAAAATCGTCAAAGCGCGTTGTAAAAAAGGATTGTCGACATCAATTCACTCTGAGTGCCGCCTGTCAAGCCAGAGTCAGTTCACAGGAAAAATAAAAAAATGGTGCCTATTTAATCTGGTGGGAAAACGACTACGATACTTTTTATTTTCTTTCATTGGTAGCAATCGCGTTCAAAAACTTCACCACGCTCTACAACGAACCATTTCTGTAGCCAATCCTTGGCGCGCAAACGATTAAAAGACCGCACCAATCTGCTTCAAAAAAAAAGAACGATGATCAGACCAAAAAAAATTGGGCCGAGAGGTGTTTTAACCTGGAGACACCGAGAATCGAACTCGGATTATATGCATGCGAAGCAAACGTGATACCATTACACTATATCCCCTCTCGACTGAGCCCCACATATTTCAGACCTTCTTAAGCCAATTCGAAAAAATTGCTGCGCCACAGGCGTCCAATTTGTCTTCCTTGTTCAACGTCAAGGCAGCCAATGGACTATTTGTCGTCTCTGGCCCACAAAAATAGTGGCCGGACAACGTTGTACCCACAATAGGACCCTAAAAAATAAAAAAAACACGTCGAATGCTCGAAAAACGACTCGTTTTGCTTTTCATTCGAATAAATGGCCAGCTAGCATTTGAAAGCAACCTGTTTGTGCTTCTGTCAACACCCTCCGGCGCGCCGCTTTCATCACTCGTAAGCGCGCTCGCTCAAGGTGTTTTAAAATATAAAAAACGCGTCAAATGCTTGGAAAATGCCCCCTTTTTGCTACTCCTTTCGAACGTACTTCATTTTCGTTTCTTGTAACGTTCCTATCATTCTTTTTACTGCTCAAGCTACTCCTCCATTCTTCATTTTTCGTCCTCTAAATTTTGAGTTTCGTGCGAAATTGCTGCATCGCTGAGAATGATGCCCAATTCAGGCATGATGTCGAGGCCAATTGACGTTTGATAGGCAGGTTGGTTTTTTGGAACCATTGAGACATTGTGGCAAAAATTCAAATTCGTGTTTGATAGTGATGTTGCCATGTTTAATTGAAATTGGCTTTGTACAGTCGATACGAGGCATTTTTTTGGCCATTTGATAAGATGATTGAGCCTTTAGTAGAGTGTGGAGGTGGTGAAAAGGAAGACGAAGGCGTGATCCAATTACAGTAGGTACAATTCGGAATGCAAGTGCTGGATTTGTGAAAATAACGATTAAATTTAGGGTGTTCTTGACAATGCCTCAGTCAACCTGTGGATTTCAAATATCATAAATCAGAAAGCGAGCAGAATAATATTCTATCTGAATAATGTCAGACTTATTTGACGGCGATCTATTCAAGATTTAGGGCCTCTCGGGCGAAATTTGTGAAAATTCGTCAAAAAATGCTTCATCGCATGAGTACAGTAGCTAAAAAGGCCAAGACGCATTGTCATTTCACGTGAGGGTGCAGCCACGTCAATCGCTCCCGATTGAGGTGGCACCAAGGTCATGCAAAAAAAAACACAGACATTTAATTTATTGGATTGTGGCATTAAAGCGTGGCAAGCACGCGCGATTAAGAAATAGGAGATTAGCTGTTGAAGAGACGCGAGTAGAGTCTGTCGTGCATGCCCTGACACACGTCGAGGAGCGGGTTTGTCTGGCACGAGTCCTCCATGGTGATGTGATTTGTCTCTGCGATGATCTTTTCCACGGATGAGCGCGATTGCATCAGCAGCCGCTGCGCCTCGTACGGCCCCACCAGATTCAGTCGCACCGCCGACGAGTAGAGTGTCCGTGTAAACAGGTATAGCCACAGATGGAGGGTATTTTCTACGCAAACGAAACAATAGAAACAAAAGAAAATGAGACAAGGCGACGGGTCCCTTTTTTTTTTTTTTGGCTTTTTTTCTTTCTTACCAAGATCGACGTCGAGGAGGCGGCAGATGAGGCCAAAGCAGACGGGGAAGTGGCCCTGGATGGTGCCGGCACGGATTTTGAGTTTCCAGCGCTTGACGAGGTCGATGTGCTCTTTTGGCTTTTCATCAGCAAAGCACTTTAGGTAGAGCGTGAGCATGGCGACGCCCTGGGCGAGGGAGGCACGGCGCGCGACGGCATTGGCAATCATGACGGCCTCGCACAAGTCGTCTATCCGGTCGAGTTCGTTGGCGGGATCCGCATTGTCGATCGCCTGGAAGCCAGCGGTCACAAAGGACAGTGACTGGCTTGCATACGAGTGAGCTGACGTCGAAACAAACGAGGTCAAATTCTTCTTGGTCAGCAGCCCGGCCTGGAAAGTCGCCTCGAGACCCGACGACGCCACAAAGCCGCCTGTTGGCAGCGCAGAGTCTGTCAAAATGTACAGTAGCCAGCTACTGGTTGCATCCGAGGCAAATGGCGAAGCTTCCATCGTGTGCAAAAAGGGGATAAAATAGACAAAAGAGGCGATTGATCGAGAAAAAAAAGGGCGGTCTTACAGTTTTCCGCTTTTCCCAACAAGGGGGGGTGAAGGGCACCAATCAGGGCGGGCGGGAGACAAACTTGGCCCAAGCGGCGGTGGCGGGGGGTGGCGGCGCGACCCACGTTGGTGGCACTTTTAGCCAGCGTGCCTGATCTGCAGACGGTAAGTCTTTTTCGTCGGCCACAATGAATTGATCCCACATCATGCGCACACGCCGCAATTCGCGCAGCGACGTATTTCCTTGCCGCCAATACGCATACGCATCGCGATCCAGGCTCATGCCGTGCCATTGGTCGTCAGGGTGTGGCGCATCTGTTACCAATGTCGATGATGTGTCCATTTTGCCTGTTTCTGCGTCTTTTTCCACGACTTTTTCCTCTTTTTCCTCCTTGTCGGCCTCCTCAATAGCGCGCTTGACTTGCTCAAAAAACGTGTCGTCGTCGGCAACAAAGCCACCCTGCTGCTCGAGCCGACGGCGGCGCAGCTCGCGCAACAGCATCATCTTTTCGAGACGAAGACGCGCTTCGCGCTGGGCGTCCTCGTGTTTTTTGTTTTTTTGTGGTTCTTTGGCTGTCGATGCCTCGGCGGGTGCCTTGGAAACAGATGTGGGCGCGCTCAATGGCTGTTTAGGCGACGCGGTGGCTGTTTGGAGCGCAGACGATGCCAATTCTTGCTCTTGCGTCTGCTGTTGCTCCTGTTGCTTTGCCATGGCCTTTGTTTGCTTGTCACGTGCCTGCTTCCTTTTGCGCCAGCGCTGAAAATAAAGTCATGGTTGAAGCACTGCGCGGCAAATCGCGTCAAAAAACAATTTACCTTGTTTTTCTCGAGTTTCTTCAACTTGAAGCGTGCACCAGGCACTTGAAGCTGTTGTATTTCGTCCAATTGTATGCTGAGGGTGTGCTAGAAAATGAAATAGGACAGGTCAGCACCCTTGGACGGCGCGTAAAACGTAGAAAAACGGTCGTTTACCAGTTGTTTTGCCAGAGTGTCTTGTTGCGGCTTGTCCATGGGCTGCTGCATGGCGATCTTTATGTGTTCCATATCCACGACCGCGTTGGCGAGCTGATTCTTCAGCTGCGTGATACTGACGTTGCGCGACGGTGGCATAAAAAGAGAGAGAAAACGGCGAAAACGAAAGAAAAAAAAAAGGGCCTTCGTGCCTTTTCACGGCAAAAACGAGTGGCATGGTGTGTGTTTCAGACTCCGCTCAACAGAGAGGGGGTCCGCTGTCAAAAAGCCGGTGTTTTGATTTGGATGAAGTGCTTGTTCTTTTTCTTTTTTACATTTTCCCTTTATTTTTCATATGAGTGCCGCTGCTCCTTCTGCCGCCCGCCTTGCACAACTTGCGCAGCTGCGTTCATCTGTGTTTGGCACTGTGTACAACCCGACTGCCAGCCGAACAGGCAACAAGATCTTGCGCCAGCGCCTTGTTGGTCCTGTTATGACCCAATACAACCCGAAGCAGCTTGCTCACTTCCGCGACCTGAAGGCTTTATATCCTGAGCTCGATCTGATCAACGTCGAGGAGAAGAAGCGCCTCGATGAAATTGCCCAGCGCAAGCGTCGCGGCAAGGGTGCCCCCAAGAAGGGTAAAAACACAAATTGGATGAGAAAAATCGCTTCATTGCTCATTTTCCTGCTATTTTTTCTTTTTGCTTTGTGTAGGCCAAGGCAAGCGTGCGTCCAACAAGAAGAAATAGAAAGCCATTGGCCTTTCGCAACCATGCACAAATCCTCTTTTTCGCCATTTTCCCTCGTTTCATCTGTATCATACCTCTCTTTTTCTTTTTTTTTTTTTCCCACCTGTCTAGACTGCAAAAACATAAAAATCCGTGTAGATTCATCTTTATTATGTTTGAATTGTGGATATCATCCATCCAATCTGATGCGTGGTCGCTTTTTAATATTTTTTTTTTTTACAAAGATTTCAATGGGGAGGAGGGCCATGATTGTTTTTTTTTTCACAATGGGATGCGATGCTGGTTTCTATTATTTTAGTAGCTGCGGCCAAACAGCATGTAATGCTTGGCGTCTTGGCCACAAGCAACACACTTGGTCACGCCAGGCACAATAGGCTTGTCTTGGGGTTGAGCAAAGGGCTTGCACAGCGTCTTGGCGCCCATGGAAGGAGCGCGCTCGTCTTCTTCTTCGCCATCGTTGGAACTAATTTGGGGAAAAGGGGGGTCAACTCGATTTTTTTTTTTTTTTTTTGGCGATTTTTCATTACGAGCGGGCGGAGCGGTCCTTGATGTCGTCCTCGCACTCTGTGCGGTCGCACCAGGGCATGAGGATGAGCTTCTTGTTGTTGAGGGTGGGGACGAATTGGTCCCAGCTGTCGATACGGGCAATGTTGGCATCAAGATTGGCCTTTGCCTTGTCGAAAAGGTCCTGCTGGATGGTCTCGAGGAGATCCTTGACGCCCTGCTCGAGCTGGTCGAGGGGCAACGTGGAGCGCTCGTAATTATCGCGGCGGACAACGGTGACCTGGTTCTTTTGCTGATCCTTGAAGCCGAATTCGACGCGCAGGGGCGTGCCGCGCAGTTCCCAGTGGTTGAACTTGAAGCCGGGCGTGTAATTGTCGCGCAAATCGGCCTTGACCTTGACACCGGCCTTTTTGAGACGCTTGGCCAGGTCGTCGCACACGTCAAACAATTGCTCGGCGTCCTCCTTCTTGGTCTTGACCGTCAGACCGCAAGGCACAATCACAACCTGCGTCAGGGCCACGCGGGGAGGGAGAACAAGACCGCGGTCGTCACCGTGCGTCATCACCATCACACCAATCGTGCGCGTGCTGAGACCTGTTTAAAAACGACGCGTGATTTAGTATCCTTCTTTTTCTTTTTCTTTTTTTTTTCTTTTAAAAGCTTTACCCCAGCTGTTTTGCCAGACAAACAGCTTCTCATTGTCGGCATTGGGCGACTCGACCACAATGTCAAACATTTTTGAGAAGTTTTGGCCCAAGCAGTGGGAAGTGCCACCCTGAACAGCGCGACCAGTGCTAAAAAAAAAAGGGGCAAAATGTTGGTTTTTTTTCTTTTTTTCTTTTTTTTTTTTTTTTTGGCATACCAGCTGATAAAGGCCTCGACGGTGGACGTGACCTTGCCGCCGGCAAAGCGCTCCTTCTCGGACTTGATGCCCTTGACGACGGGCAACGCGAGAAGATCCGTGTAAACCTTTTCGTACAAGTCAAGAATCTCAAACACCTCGGTCATGGCACCTTCCTCGGTCAAATGCGCGGTATGGCCCTCTTGCCACAAGAATTCACGCGTGCGCAGGAAAGGTTCTACAAAAAAAATGATGAGTTTGCCGTGTTTTTTCCGTTTCCCCCTTTTTTTCTTACGGGGATTCTTGAATTCCCAGCGGACGACCGAGCACCATTGATTGATGCGGAAAGGCAAATCGCGGTGGGAGCGGATCCACTTGGAAAAGTAGGGGTACATGACCGTTTCCGAGGTGGGGCGGATGGCAATAGGTTCCTCGAGATCGGACGAGCCGGCCTTGGTGACCCACGCGACCTCGGGCGCAAAGCCTTCAATGTGGTCTTTCTCGCGCTCAAGCACGCGGTTCGACACAAACATGGGGAAGTACGTGTCCTCAACACCCATTTCCGTGATCGCACCGTCGAAAAAGTCTAAAAAAAAAAAGAAATCAGCCAATTCGTCATGCCATTGACCTCACCTCTATTTTTTTTTTCTTTCGTCTCTTACTGGTGATCTCCTTCCAGATGTTGTAAGCGAGGGGGCGCAGAATGTAGCAACCGGACACGTCATAGTATTCAAGCATTTCACTCTTGGTAAGGACTTGCTGATACCAGCGGGAGAAATCAGCCTCCTTCTTGTACTCAATGCCCATTTGATGCGCGTCCTCGACCATGGCAGCTACAAAAAAAGCAAGAAAAGACGAATTGAGCACGGATTAAATGTGATTGCCCGTTTTTCTTTTTTTTCTTTCTTTTTTTTTACCTTCACGCTTGGCCTCAGCCTTGGCCTTGATTTCCTTCTTATCCTTGGGAGCAGGGGCGGCAGCGGCAGCGGCGAGAGAGGCGAAATCGACGGGGATGTGGTCTTTGCCAACGGAAGCGAGGAATTTCTTAAGGGCATCGACGGAAACGAGCAAAGAACGGTCGTTTTGACCGGCGCGGAAGGCGAGGTCGGTGTTGGCGTCGAGAGAGAGCAAAGCCTCGTCGACAACAATGTGGACCTGGGTGAGATCAGCAACGTTGGCGAGGGCAAAGGGCGAGACGGCGTCCTTTTCGACGGCAAAGACAGTCTTGATCATATCCTCGCTGAAACGACAGTCCTTGACGCCCAATTTCTTGGACAGGGCTGAGGGGTTGATCGTCGTGGACGCAAGCGCGATGACAACGACGGGCGTGGGAGGCAGCGTCTTGGCCTTTTGCTTGGGCTTGTAAATAAGCGTTTGCGTCGACGTGTACTGGACACCCGCGCCTTGAAGCGCAGCTTCCCAGGCCACATTGTCCGCAGCGGCAGCGTGAGGCACAGGCTTGCTCTCCAGAGAGAGCTTCTGAAGGCTAGCAACAATGTTGTCAAAGGAAGACATTTTTCAAAAAAAAAAAAAAAGGGTGGCGTATGAAGAAAGTATGATCTTGTTTTTTTTTTTAAGGAGTCAAAGGCCATTGCCCAAAAAAGAAATTTTTTCGCCGGCCTGTCAAATCAAAATGATCGAATGGCAGGCCGCTCCAGCCATTTGGATTAAAAAAAAGGGCGCCCTGATTTTCTTTGCTTTTTTATTTTCATTGTCGCTTTTTTGATCGGAAATACCGCAGCCCACATGCATTACACAACCTGTAAAATGAAAAAAGATAAAAGATGAGTCGTGATGAAATGGAAAAGAAAAGAATCGCGCATACGTCTTGTGCCCTGATGGTCCACGACGCCATTCTGGGCTGTCGACAGCACCACACCGCGTGCATTGCTTTTGGCGCATTTGGAAATAGTGGTGCGCTTCCATGGGTAATGACATGGGCGGTGGTATGGACAGAGGCATAGACAATGGCATCTGTGTCGATGATGAATCACTCGGTGTCATCGTACTATGACGCAAAAAGAGCAAAAAAAAAAAAAAAAATGTCGCGTGAGTACCTCCCTTGTCCTACCTCACAAACCGCGCCACTCAATGCATCCAGCGCGCGTCTTTTCTTTTTTTTTCTAAAAAAAAAGAGCATCCCAGTGACTTTACCTATTAGGATTGATTTCAAAAGAATAAAAAAGGAGCTGGCCATACGAAACGAGAATGCTTTCTACATTGCACGTCGGCAGCTTGGCGCGGGCCTGCGTCTGCCGCATGCACGACGACAAGGACACATTGTTGTATTGGTACGGCTCCGCGTCGCGGAACGATGCCATTGTCATGCTGGACGGTGGCCATGAAAATAGCCGCGTTTGTGTTTTGCTCGCATAAATTTGAAATACGCGTTGTGATGATGGTGGCCGCCGTCGCGCAGAGACGCGGTCGTGCAGGAGGCCCATGTCCTAATTAAAAAAAAAAAGAAGGTGTGATCAAATAACTCGGTGCATCCCAAAGTCTCCTTATTCTCTTGCTCTTTGCTTGCTTTCATTCTCCTTTTGCACATCTGGCTGGCCGACCCCCGGTTCGTTTCTCCTTTTTTTTTTTTTTTTTTTGTTCTTTGCATTGAAACAAAGATGAACTTGTCTTCTCAAAACAATAAATATGCATCCTCGTTTTCCTCTTTTTATCTTTTTTGTCCTCTGCGCCGCCCAAAAGGAGACTTTTTGTTTACCTTGGTTGTAAAAGACTGTTCCCCACACGTCGTCGACGTGATTTTCTTGTCTGCTGAGCAAAATTGGGGGGGGAGAGAGCGACCAAAGCAATAAGGTTTTCAAAAAAAATCCCACAGTGAGTTTTGTGGCGTGCATGAATGGGACAGTGCCGACATAATTCACGCACATTGGCCTTTCCACTCATGCAGCTTGTAAACCTTTTTAGCCTCCTGGGCACTGGTTCCACTCTTTTGGTTCCCACATGCCCCTGTTTTTTTTTTCCCTCTCTCCATTGTTACTTTGCTGGTAATGAAAAAATGCAAGCACGGTGTCCTCCGTGACCACGTATGTCACTACATCTACAATATCCCAGGTGGCGGCAATCTACATACAGCTCAATTTAAAAAAAAATGAGCCATAGGGAGCAAATTTTGCCTCCTAGCACAATTGAAGCACTCACAAAAAACGCCAATGATAATACTTACCGTGTCAGAAAGAGCGGGATGGAGAATCTTGGCCATGGAGCCCACGGATCGTAGCCGGCATCTATGATTTAGCATTTTTTTGGAAACGACGATGAGTATGGTATTACAAGGGCGCAATCAAGGGGCGAAAAGGGGCGCACACACGCGTGCGTCGCGCGCGCAACGCCGCCACAGTACAAAAGATAATGAAAAGACAAACAGCTGCCGCTGCATTTTTTTTTACCTTGTAATGGCGCCCGCGAGCATACGACGACGTAAGAAAATGGACAAATCTTGCTTGGCAATAGCGTACTCGTCGGGATGTACCAGGTCAAAGACGCATTGGCCGAGTAAAAGCGAGTCAATCGTTATGCCTGCATGTTTGAGCGGCTCCATGGTGCCAATGGTCGCAGACACATGGAGAATGATCAAGTCTGGTATCGAAAGCAATGCCCAAAAACACGTCGGCAGGGCCATTCACATAACCACAGGGGAGAACAAAAGAGAAAAGAAAGTGAAAAAAATGAAGAGAGTTTGCAGGTGAATAAAAAAACACTCTATTTGTTGTTGCAGGATGACTTGTTTGTCCTTCTTTTCTTTCACTTCCCCCCTCTTTTTTTGTGTGTGTGTGTTTTTTTTTTCTGCCTGAGTACCAAATTCCTCCCTTTTCAAGCCATTCAAAATGGCTTCTCAATCTGCCATGGAACAAAAGCATGCCCCTTATGTGACCGAAAATGCAAAAGACCCTGCGTGCAATCGAGAATTTAGCAACTGTCTCTCGATCGTTCGTCAGCCGCAGATCACGATACGCGAAAATACGCGGTCAAGACCGTCAAATCGGATTTTGCACCCCGATATATAATGCGTTCCTTTAAAGCCTTTCAATTTCACTCGCTGTGCCACTGATCCCGAGCGAGCAAGAGAGAAAGGATGTATACAGGCGTCAAAAGAGGCAAAACAAGGAGGTTGGGACACCGATGCGCATTGAAAAGAAGTTCAAATCACGACGATGTGCCTTTTCTTCGTGATTCCCGAGCCGCGGAGCGGCGTGATTTTGCACAAAACACTTTTGTAGTTCTGCAATGACGAAATGCCCCTGACAAAAGATCAATTGGTTATTCATCAGTCTGACTTTTTGTCATTTTGAATTGCGCGTCTCGTTTTTTTTTTTTTTTTTGCCGATGTTGATCCGCAAAAGACCACCCAAGGCATCCCACCAATTGGACATTTAAACTCCGTCAGCATTGAAGATCTTCAAAGTCCGCAAAAGATGCTTGTGCCACTTTTTTTGCTTTATTGCCCTCTTTTTTTTTTTCACTCGTTTCGCTATGGATCAGGACACGGCGAACCAGCTGTTCGAGGTGGGAGGCAAACTGCTATTTCTGAATGCTCCACCGAACCTGGAATTTGGAATTGATTACAACGCGTGGACAATTGGGCCGCGTTTCAAGGGCGTCAAGCTGATCCCGCCCGGTTTACACTTTATTTATTACTCGTATGCACGTTTCTCGCCCTTTGGTGAAGGTCTTTAACCTTGGTTGTTCACGCGCTTTGCTCTTAGATCGACCAGCAAAGAAGGCACACAGGGACTGCGAACCGGTTTTTTCAAGTATTTCGATCCAAGCGACGTAAAATGGTCCCCATTTTTGCCATCAGGGCGGTTTTTATTTTATTTTTTCGCTCATCTTTTTTCTTTTAGGTGGTCGTGCGCGAATGGAATCCCGCCATTGAGGATCTCTACGACGAGACACACATTGATCCCGCGCAAATTGAAAGATATAAGATTAGTACGAGCGCGAAAAACGCGTCACTTCAAGTGCTCATTGTGCCCCCATTTTTTTTTTTTTTAGACATTCGCGAGTTTGACGTGAACATGGGCCCATACCCATTGGAGCCGGCGTCGTACTACCAGCGATGGCAACGCCTGACGCGGTATATCACGCCCGGGCTTGTGCGACGCGTTTTGCCAAACAATGGAAAGGTGTCTCATTTGCCACCGGGCGAGCCTGTGCACCCCGAGCAACAGCAGACACAGCAGCAGCAGATGCTACACACACCGGCAGACGAGAATGAGGACGAGGCTGTGCCATTGCAGAGGCGGGGGCGGGGCCAGGCGCTCGAAAAAGAGGAAGGGATGGAATTCACGCCATTTGACCTGCGTCAATCGTTCCCTGCTGGCGCGTCAGCGGCACAGATCACGCGCTGGAGCATGGACAAGTCGTGGCTCGCCCAGGACTTGCTGCACTCCGTATACCACGACGATCACCGGCTTTTGCTAGGCGAGTTCCAATTGGCCTTTGTTTGTCTTCTCATGGCCCAGAATTTCTCAGGCTTCCAGCATTGGAAGCAGGTCGTGCATCTGCTTTGCTCCTGTCACGAACTGCTGGAGCAGAAACCAACCTTATTTGTCGACTTTATTGGTAAAATAAGCATTTCGCGCGCGACCTGCGCAACCTTTTTGCCCCCTTTCCCAATTTCTTGGGGGGTTTTTTTTGTCTCACTTGTTTCTCGGCATCTTCTAGACGTTCTCGAAGACCAATTGGAAGAATGCCCCATTGATTTTTTTAGGGACATTCTTTCAGAAAACAACTTTATCGCCTCCATGCTAAAGGTAGGAGAGAGAAAAAAGAATTTGCCTCCCAAGCTGACAATTTGCACCTCCCCGGCTTTTTCACCTGCACCTTGTCCTCGGACCTTAGAATCTCCACAGTGCATTGCCAGGCGCCGGTACGGATTTGCATCGACGTTTTGATCAGTTGACGCGTTTCATTGAAAAGCGCTTCAATTGGGAAATTGATACGGGCGACGATGACTTGGAGGATGATGAAGATGCGCCCGTGATTGTGGACCTCGACTCGTAGGATGGGGCTACGCCAACAATGGCACAAATAAAACGAAAACATTGAAAAAACACGATGGCCCTTTTTTTTTCGCGCGCTTGTGCGCGAAATTAGGGGGTGTAACATGAGGATGAACGCCGTTGTCGTGGCTTCATTTTCCTGTTTTGGGGGATCCAAGCCCTCCATGGTGCGGAGAAACTGTGCCATGGTAATGGAAAAAAGGAGATAGAGGACCAAAACGAGTGGAAGCGGGAGGGGGGATGAAGCCGAAACGGACAGGAGAAAAGTGTGAGCATGGGAGAAGGGGGGGGAGGGAGATTGGCGACACCTTTGCCGCGTCGCAATGGCTGTGTGTTTGTGTGCACTGGTGATTGAAGGACGCGTCATGCACCGTGTTGATGTGTCACCCTTTGGTGTACCAAAAAAAGCCAAATTGGGGGGACTGCTGACGTACAGCTTGGAACACAGAGCAAATGTCAAAGCAATTTTATCCGCACGACAGCAACTCCTCTCCGGAACCTCGCCAATGGGCAACCAAATGGGCCAGCTCCCCCACCTTTTTCTTTTTTTTTCCACCTCACCCAACACCTGGAGCCACGTCAGTCAGCGTCATCTTACACTTTGATGCCCGATCAATGTTTATTTAAAAAAAGCTGGCCAACGGATCGCCTTTTTTCATCTTTTTTCATCCTTTACACACATTCACACAAAACGAACACCATGTGCCGCCGAATTACCTGCTCGAAATGCGAAAAGTACACCTGGACCGGTAAGCCTCCCTTTTTTTTTTTTATCCATCCTTTCGGCACATACACACGTCGTCCACAGCAGACCACCTTGAAAAGAAAAATGGGAATGCAAGCCCACATGGCCCCCCTTTTTTTTTAACGTGATCCCGTGCATCCAAACGTGGTCTCCCTCCCCCAAGTCTCAATTTCTCGGTTCTGTCACACAGATGCTAATTTCCATCTTTTTTTTATTGTTCAGGCTGTGGTATGCACATCCAGCAAGCGCTGGCCGGCCTCACTGAGGAGGAGATTTGCCAATGCAACAAGAAGGAGGAAAGCGAGGAGGCCAAGCAAGATAATGGTATTTTCGCGAGACTTAAAAGCGCCGTGGGGCTTTAAGAAAGGCTCACTGACTTTTTTCATTGTTCCTTCTCTTTCTCTCTTTGCTCTTTATTCCCCTCTATACCAACTTCCTCAGCTGAGCAATGATGATAAATAAAATTTTTTCGTACGAACCTGCCGTCTTTTTCCTTTGACGACACGTCATGACTGGCCCCAACAATGTCGTCTGGGATTGAGCAGAGCGCGTTTAAAATGACAAACCGATTCTGCACGAATTGCCGAAGTTTTGTATTAAAAAATAATACAGTAAAAAAAGAGAGAATCGCCATGGGACCCATTGGTCATTTTATTATAATTCGATCAATGGACGATCATCTACGACGGGCGACGGACTGGCCAGATAGGTATTGGGTGCATTTGCTGCATTGGCGGCTGCATTGGCGCCTGTGTATGGCTGCTGTGGCGCTGTTGTCTGGCCGTGGGCGTGCCCCATCATCATGGGGTACGGGTTTGAGGCAGCATTAGCCATGGGCGAGGCGGGGGACGCGTGCAGCAGCGTCGTGGATGTCGATGAGACGGGCATGGCCCCCGAAACGTGCTGATAGGTGGGCGCACTGGATGGTAACGGGTGCGATGCCGATGGATACGGGTACGGATGCTGCGCGTACATGGATGCCATGCGTTGCGACAAGCACCGATCATATTGCCGGATCGCCTGATGAATTTTTTCGTGCAATTCCACAAAAGCACCTTTCAAAAAAAAAAAAAAAAAAAAAAAAAAAAAAAAAAAAA
>KV441889.1:163458-190418 GCA_001650995.1 Gongronella sp. w5 | reverse complement strand
AAAAAAAAAAAAAAAAAAAAAAAAAAAACGAAAAGAAATGAATAAATTGGTTGTGTTTTCGTTTTTAGATGATTTGCTTACGATGCTTGTGGATGGTGTCTTCGAGGGTGTGTACCATTTTAGGCTGGAGTGCGTGGACCTGGGTATAAAGTCGCTGCGTGTGTTCATCGTTGAGCACTGCGGGCTGATGATCCATGAGAGTGGCAAAGAGCTGGATATTTTCCATGTCCTGGCACGTCAACTCGAGCTGATGCATCGATGAGGGGGGCGGCGCAAGGTCAGGCGCCGACGGCACCGCGGCATTGCTCTCCATGCGGCGCGGAGGAGACGCCGATACGACACTGTCGGATTGAAAAGGTTGCTGAGGTGCCTGGACGTGCGCAGGGTTATGGTCCGGCGGATTCGACACCTCCATATCGCGCAAAGACGCGGCAACAGCGGCAATGAGATCACGATCGTCTTCTGGAGCGCGGAGCAATGGTTGCTGTTGCTTGTGCTGCTGATTAGGCTGGAGCGAGAGCGCAATGGCGCGGTCCATATCAGCGTCGTGGTCGCGCTGGCGCCCGCTTGCTTGCAAAGGCAGCGCAGGTTGAACCTTCTTTTCACGAAGCTTGGCAAAGCACCCGTCGCACACGCGCACAGGCTCATTGATTGCCAAATGCGGCAATGCCAAGGTCCGTGACGAACATGGCTGGCAGTGCGTGCGTCCGCAATTCCGGCAATGATGCTAAAAAATAAAAAATAAAAAAAAACGTAATGAGACGCGCCCCAAACCTCGTTTTTTTTCATTATTACCTTGCGATTGGTCAATGAAAATGCGCTGCGGCACCTTTCGCACACGTCCGAATCCGTCCATTCAGGGGCCTAAACACCGCGAAATGCCAAGGTGGTTTAGTATCAACATTAAAATTGCGCAATTGAACAAAACTTACGGCTTTTGACTCAAAGAGAGACGCGTCGACGAGCTGGACGGCGGGGAATGCGTGCCCCTCTGCGCGCAAAAGAGCGTAAATATCGGCAATGTAGCCGAGTGCGGGGTCATCCTTGGCAGCGGTGCCCCACACCTTGACGAGTCCCAACGCCTTTTGCCTCACATCCACGTTTGTCGCGCTCCCGCGCACAATTGCAACGAGATCGTCCATAAACGTGCGCGCGGCAACTTCCTTGACAAACCGGCGCCCGCAGTTCTTGGCGCACGTGTCGACAAGCTAATGACAACAGGGAAAAATGAGACGCCCGTGCCCAAATGACGCGACAATTCCATATCCAGGCCTTACCGCAAGCGTCAGCAGCTGCACGTTGGGATTCTTGTGGCCGAGTCGCTTCTTCATGGTCAGCATAGCATCCTTGGCTGACGTCTTGTTGCTTCGAATAGAGTCGCACACGTCCAGTTGCAGAACAAGCACATCTTGTCCGCTAGGAATCAGTTCAGATGTCGCTAAAAAAAAAAAAAAAAAAAAAACAGCATCAGTCTCTCGCGCTCACGCTCATCCCTGCTTTTGACACTTACCAATTAGCTCATCTACCGCAGAGCTCTTCCACAGCCGAGAAACCATTGACGTTCAACGAAAAATAAAAAAGAAATGACGGATAAAAGAGCGCAGAAAAAAAAGGATCACCTCGTTTTGTGACGCACCCCCTAAATCTCCGCCTGCCAAAAGCAGAATAGAGCGCCAAGGTCGCGCCCTCAATCTGGCATTTTCCGCGTTGTTGCACATTCTGCTGCGCTTTCGTTTGAAAACCTTACGATAGGTACATGTGAGAGAGAAGATGAGAACTTGTATCGGCCGAGTAGGAGTTCCATTCGGCAGATGTTAGCATAGCCATGCTGCTGATCACTGATTCACTGCGCAAAAAAAAAAAACCGTATTTTGCGAGGTATCTTGCACATTTGCTCTTTAGCTTGTAGATTCAAATCCTACACCTTTCAAATCTGATTGCCATGAAGACGAGGGCTACGTACAGTACAAGCATTTTCTTGACGAATTCCATGCAAGTTGGCCTGACAGGCAACGAAAAAGACCAACAATATATTTTTTTGTTCACGATGCAAATTCTGTGATCCTACTGTACGCTCATCAAATACAGTAGATGCTCGTTATAACGGCACTCTTTATAACGGCATTTCATTGAAACTGATCGACGCCGTTATAAAAATCACTGCAAAACAAAAAACCGTACCGTTATATACTCGCTCACACGTGACATTTTTGGTTACACACTGCCAAGCAAAATTTTCAAACTGTGCCGTTATAAGAATTCTGAATGCCGTTATAACGAGCATCTACTGTAATTTAGCTAGGATGCTACGTATCATATTAAAATCCAAGTGCGATGCATGTACTACTGTATAGTGCTACTGTTGTACTGTACTGCATATCTTTTCCAAAAAAAAAGTCGTTAACAAGTGACCGAGAAAATGCATACAGTATATAAAAACACGATTTTCATGGTGGTTTTGATTTTGATTTTAGATTTTACACCACAAATAAACCGTTGTTAGTGGTTTGTCTGTGCATTTTTAATTACAATGGAAAGAACCTCCTGACGCGTTCTGTTATTTCAATGCTGCAGCAGCGTGCTGCGCTGAGTAAAAAAAGAACACACTTTCCTTTAGAAAATGACAATACTACTGTAATAATGCGTGTTTTTACTGTACGTAGGACTTTGATGCATGATACAGTATGTTGTACCTCGAGATTTTTTTACAGCCTAATTGAGCCGGCCGTTTTTACTGTTGTAATGAAACCTGCGCCTTGGCGTAATATACAGTACAGTATACAGTAGTAGCAGCCCAGCGCTCAACAAGGCAAACTCGCCCGATTTTTGACTCGAAAACGCTACAGTAAAAACCTCCTATTTATACTAATTTGCATTCATCTCGCTATCTGCATGGTCGACCTCGCTCAAAAATAGCCACATCGCATTCAGCGCAAAATTTGCATTAAAACCCCAAAGCGCTACTGTACGACCACTTTTGAAAAATTCAGGGATCAGGGGTCACTCAGGGGTCACACATTTCAATCTCAGAAATGCCAAATTTGGAAAATTTCGAACTCCGAGTGATCCATGCATCCCAAACAGGTAACTCCGACAATTTGCTATTGGCATACAAAATGACGGTTCGCCCCAACTTAAGAAAAATGCCCAAAGAGTAACGCATGAACCGCGATCGACTGCGAAAAGTGCGCCCACTAGCTAGTTTGGGCAGGATTCTTTTGCAAAAATTTAAGGGTTGAAACTTCCAAATTAAGCGCGTGGATTGCATGGAATTTTTATTTTTTTTACTTTGCACATTATTTTTGTGCGCTGAGTGGGCTGCAAGCAAGCTGGTAAATAAAATGACCGATGATGCAAAAACAACTTCAAACCGCCAAGCTACTGTACAGCGCGAGCCTTGGAGCGGTCGTCTGACCAATATCCGTGGGCTTTGATCCAGCCAGAGGACACCCCCATCCAGCAGTTGCGCGTCGGCGGAAGACGATGCAGAGCGGAGGAGCTGATGATGGTGGTGGGTGCGATGGCGGTCGCTGTCAATCCCGGCCTCGCGCAAAATTGCCTTGAGAGTCGTGGACACTTGTCACCAAAAACATTGGTTTTCGCTGCAGGTTGTGCGAAGTCAATGTCGCGTACGGGCCCCAGGCTCGGATCATGTCAATAATCGGCGCCAAGCTGAAAGTCGTGTTTGTGGGGACGTGCCAATTCTTCGGCGGGATTGGCTCCGAGTGGCTCTTGCTTGCTGCGTACGTAACATCCGCTTGGCAATGGGTTCCGTGACAATACTACAGTACCTACTACGTACTGTACGTACCGGTGCGTACTAGGCTTGCCTTGCGCGCGTCCACCATGGTGGACCATGGACAAAATTGCCGAGATACCTGTCATGATGCCGTTCACGGTGCTCTTCTTCAATTGGCGATTGAGAGTCAACAAGCAAGGCATACAGTATCTTCTACAGTAGTATCTTGTCACCTGGGCGGCAGAATGGTCATACTGTACTGTTGTTGTACTGAGTATGACTAAGTACAGTAGTAAGTACGTTGCAGCATGCTTTCAAAGGGATGAGGGAAAAGAGAGGGGGGCAGTCGTCTGTATTTCTCTTTTTTATTTACAGTACCGTCCCCTACCGAAAAAAATGTCGCAAAGTCAAATTTTCTGCAGTGCCAGCACTCACGTTAATCACTTTAATCTCTTCTGTATTGATCAAAAATGGATCCAGTGACATGAAATTTTGTAGAAACACTGGTATGGAGGTATAAAAAAGACTATAAAATTATAAAACGGATACCGTGAGCGGGTTTTGAAATAAAACAAAAAAGGGGAACCTGACGCGTCACGCGACGCGACGCGTACCCAAGCGTGTACAATGGCCTGTGGAGACGAGAGTTGACATGATGAATCAATATCTCCAAATTTTTCTGAGACAATCGTGGAAGTGTCTAATTACTGTATTTCTGTCAATTCATTTTAGGGCACACGTGTCATGCCAGAGCGCAGCGTGCCAATTGGTCAATTTGTCTCTATGACGCGCAAAGCGCCAAAAAAAGCATGGAAAAATGATTTTGTCTCTAGCAAAAAAAATTAATCTCTTTGTTGACTTGAAACTACGTTAATTATTTAATTTGAAAGCCTAAGAGCAAGTGCTATTGAGTAGCTGTGATTATGTCATCCAGCTAGGTCACCACGGTCACATTAAGGAAATCGCAGCATATGACGCGACGGACGTGTCACAGTGACAATTTGACCAATTGGCACGCTGCGCTCTGGCATGACACGTGTGCCCTAAAATGAATTGACAGAAATACAGTAATTAGACACTTCCACGATTGTCTCAGAAAAATTTGGAGATATTGATTCATCATGTCAACTCTCGTCTCCACAGGCCATTGTACACGCTTGGGTACGCGTCGCGTCGCGTGACGCGTCAGGTTCCCCTTTTTTGTTTTATTTCAAAACCCGCTCACGGTATCCGTTTTATAATTTTATAGTCTTTTTTATACCTCCATACCAGTGTTTCTACAAAATTTCATGTCACTGGATCCATTTTTGATCAATACAGAAGAGATTAAAGTGATTAACGTGAGTGCTGGCACTGCAGAAAATTTGACTTTGCGACATTTTTTTTGGTAGGGGACGGTACAGTACTGTACTGTATGATGATACAGTACTACAGTACTGTACTGTACAGTACTGTACTGTACCGGTATCTTGGAGAAAGACATACTGTACCATTACAGTAGAAAGAGAATGGCTCGCTGCATTTATGCGGGTATCATCGGCGGTGATCAGTGAAAAAAGGGATCAGTGAAAAAAGGGATGTTTTTACCGTAGCATTTTTGACGCGCTTTTAAATTCGTACTGTAATAATTTTCGATGCATGATAAACCGCGTCAGACGTTGTGTGACACGCGTCTGTTATTACTGTACTTATCAAATCCATACACCACTTGGCATCTCTCTTGCAAATGAACGCGTCAGCACGGCTCTTTGGACGCGTCTTTCCCGTGCAACTCACGCTTGAAATTAAACCTTAAATCGCCCATTGCTCGACAACGTACGGTCAGATGAATCGAGCTCATCTTCATTGTTTTGTGGGTTTCGCCATGTGGCACATCCTTTGTACAAGTTTGGTCCAATCCTGGGAACCTACCGTAGGTTTTCGTTTTTTTTTGCTTTGGAAGCTAGACGTGGCTAAAGTCTGATTTGCGTTTTGACGCGCTAATGACCTTTTTGTAACAGCTGCAGATTGCATCACAGGCAGTTTGTTACCCGCTACAGTATTACACATTTGTGTAGGTTTCAGGGTCCAACATTGCCTGGTTAGCGAGCCCATGTTGATTTATCGTTAAAATAAGGGCTTTTCATACTTTTTTTTCTGACGAGCTTATTCTGATAGTCCCAAATTTAAACTAGTGGATTGTGGTCCCAAAGCCTTGATCCTTCCAAGGTTTGAAGGTGATCGGAGCATGCAGCAGCCAGTCAATTTAAAATGCAGATTGCGTTTTAGCCGTTTTTATACTGTAGCCCCATACGAGATCTCTTGAACTGATGTATGCAAAATGTATTGGGGATGAATTGAATGTCTGTTAGTCGCGTGTCGTGCAATAAAAAAAGAAGATCGCGAAAGCAGCTGTCGAGAAAATTGCGATTGGATCGTTTTACACGAGATCATGTCCGCATTTTGACCCGAGCCGGATAACTTGATCGCTGATTTGTTTCGAGACGAAAATGGATATTCTTTTATTCAAATCTGGTTAGGTCACATCGTGGAAATTGGGAAATACGGTAGAAAGGCATTGCGAAGCGCGGTTTGGTTTGGCAGACATGATACTGGATCCGCTCTGCTGCCTGTCCATCCATATTCACAATAATATGATATGAGCTTCCACAAGCGTGAAAACAAAGCCAGTCGGTACAGTACTTCAGCTAGTCCCTGAAAAAAAGCACGGGTTTCATCCGTATTGGATTTTTGCACACAAATAAAGCGTTTGATCTGTGCAAGTTTCGATCTTAGTGGATAGAAACTGACGCGTGCTATCGTTTCGATGGCTCAAAAACGTGCACATTTACCTTTTAAACACCAAAGAGCATGTTTTTCAGATTTTACCAGCCTGCTGTGCCTCCAGAATTTTTTTTACAACCTACTCGCCCTCCAATGGAACCTGTGTCAAGGCGTAAAGTATAGCTCAGTGTTCAAAGACAGACCCGCTCAATTGTTTTGGACTCGAAAATGCCAAAAGACTTTCTATTTGTATAAATGAATAAAACTTGGTACGCGATTGCGGCTGCCTTGACTAACCATTTGGGCTGAAATTCTTAAACAAGCGGTGGACTGATGACGCGGTTCGAATGAGCCTGTAAACACGCGAACACATTAATGCATTCCGAAGGTTTTTTTTTTTTTGATTTTGCGTTTTTGAGGTTTCGTGCATATCATCGACTCTCGACACTTTTCTGGCATGAGCTTGCGCATCGATGCCATGGTTCATCTTTTTAAACTAGGTTGGTTATGCTTGATTTTCTACGAGCAAGGAGGCAGGGTGCGTTTTTTTTATTTTTGCCTGCGCAATGTGGCTATTATTCCTGCAACTTTGCACCTGCTGCCTCGGCGGGGATATCCAAGTATTTCCGACGAGATTTGGACTGCCGCAGGTGTGAATGATGTGAAAGAAAGAAAAGGTTGTCGGGGCATGGCGGTGCCTCCTGACTCTTTTTCTTCCCTGTCGTCCTTTTTCTTTTACTTTTTCTTTTGCCAGCATGGATCTACGTACTTGGGTATCGGACTATGCGCTCAAGGTAAGCACGTGGTTGCGGGGCTCATTGGACAAGCGTGTGAAAGCAGCGCACTCATTATTTAATTTTTTTTTGAAATTTGCACGTTTTCTAGCTGTTTCAAATCTCAGAGTCGTCTGTTGTTGACTTCATTATTGCCACAGGTAAGGATGGACGTGGTGAAGGGCAGCGACGAGAAATTGGTTGGTTTGCTAGGCATTTAACACGCTCTTTTTTCCTTTTTTTTCTTTTCTTAGCACAAAAGGCCAAGTCGCCCGAGGACCTGTTGACGACGTTTACGACGGTGTGCGACATTCCGTTGAATGCGCAGAGCAAGCGTTTCGCGCACGATCTGTATGCGCGTGTGCCGCGCGCGTCCAAGGGCGCCGACGCCGCGACTACCAAGCGTAAAAAGGAGGCCAAGGAGACGCGCAAGCTCAATCAGGTGAATGCGACGTACGAATTCCTGGACATGGACGATGCCGACGAAAAGCCAAAGGAATCCAAAGAGGAGCGCCGCCTGCGCAAGCTGGAAAAGAAGCTGCGCAAACGCAAGCGTGCGGATGATGAAGACACCAAAGACGACAACGAGGATGACACCACCGTCACTACCACACGACACGAAAAACTCAGGCGACAGCAAGGTAAGGAGGAAAAAAAAGGTCAAAAAGAGCTTTGATCTGATCCAATTGGTTTCTTTTCTTTTCTTTTTTTTGCAGAGCTGGAAGCCGAGCAAGAGCAAGAGGAGACGGAAGAGGATCGTCTTGAGCGTGAGCGTCTTGAAGATTTACGTGAACGCGACGAGCTTGCAGATCGACTGAAGCACCGCGACAAGGATCACACAAAGCACATGGTCGAGGATCGCTCGTCCAAGCGCGACAGCGAAGCCAGCAAGCGGCGCAATTTGGCAGATGACAAGACTGCGCGGCGTCAGGCGCTACCCGAGCTGCGCGACGTGTCGCGACAGCAATATCTCAAGAAACGCGAGGAACAGAAACTCGAATTGCTGCGCCAGGAGATCGAAGACGAGGAATTCCTGTTTGGCAACCAGCAAGTGACGCGTCGCGAGCGCGAGGAGCTCGAGTACAAAAAGAAACTCTATGAGCTTGCCAAGCGCCGTCTGCAGATCGATACCAAGGAAGATGCCTATGTCATGCCTGAGGGTAAGATTTCAAGAAAAAAATGAAAGAAACTACAAAAAATCACCTAATCAGCGCATTGACCCTCTTCCTTTTTTTTATGCCAGACTACATTACGGAAAAGGGCAAGATCGACCGCAAAAAGAAGGAAGGCGCGTTGTACAAGCGATACGAGGATGAATCGGCGTTTGTGTCTGAGCAGGACCAGTGGGAGGCGATGCAGATTCACAAATCGATGGCCAAGGCGGGCGATTCTGCGGCGATGGAGGACGAGTACGACTATGTGTTTGACGAGGACCAAAAGATCGACTTTGTGATGGCGGCCAAGATGAACGAGAACGAACGCAGTGCCGAGGATGCCGAGCTGCTTGAGCGGATCGATGCCGCCGAGCGCAAGGCCAAGTCGATTGAGGAGACGCGCAAATCGCTGCCAATTTACCAATACCGCGACGAGCTGATTAAAGCGATCAATGACTTCCAGGTGCTCATCATTGTCGGCGAAACAGGCTCCGGAAAGACCACGCAGCTGCCACAATACCTGTACGAGGCCGGCTACACAAAGGATGGCATGAAAATCGGATGCACACAGCCGCGCCGCGTCGCCGCCATGTCTGTAGCAGCTCGTGTTGCCGAGGAAATGGGCGTCCATCTCGGCTACGAGGTCGGCTACAGCATTCGCTTCGAGGATTGCACGTCTGAAAAGACTTGCGTCAAATACATGACCGACGGCATGCTGCTGCGTGAATTCATGACAGAGCCAGACCTCGCCTCGTACTCGTGCATGATCATTGACGAGGCCCACGAGCGCACACTCTCCACAGACATCCTCTTTGGCCAAAGGAAATTCATGCCGACCCCGAGCCAAGCCATCATGGCAGCGACGACCATCATAGTGAAGCTGCCAACGACGACAACCATGGCGACCACGGCAGTCATCATTAGCTGCCCAAAAAAAAAAAAAAAAAAAAAAAAAAAAAATAGAAAAGTCGGAAAAAAATTGCACAATTGGACGCTTATGTCCCTCTTTTTTCATTTAAAAAGGACATTGCGCGTTTCCGCCCTGATCTCAAGCTGTTGATCTCGAGTGCCACGATGAATGCGCAAAAGTTTTCGGAATACTTTGATGACGCGCCCATTTTCAACATTCCCGGCCGTCCGTATCCCGTGGAAATCTATTATACCAAGGCGCCCGAAGCCAATTACTTACGCGCGGCCATCACACAGGTCCTGACCATCCATGTGACCATGGATCGCGGCGACATTCTTGTGTTTTTGACGGTAAAGCAAAAAAAAAAAAAGGGAAAAAGGGAACAAAGGGCTCATCTTTTTTTCTTTTCTTTCGTTTTTTTTTTCTTCGTTACAGGGCCAAGAAGAGATTGAAGCGGCGCACGAGGGTTTGACGCAGGCATGCAAGGCGCTAGGCAGCAAGATGGGTGAGCTGATCATTTGCCCGATTTACGCGAATTTGCCAAACGACATGCAATCACGCATCTTTGAGGAGACGCCGCCCGGTGCGCGCAAGGTGATTCTCGCGACAAACATTGCCGAGACGTCCATCACCGTGGATGGCGTGGCGTTTGTGATTGACCCGGGTTTCAACAAGCAAAAGACATTCAATCCGCGCACCGGCATGGAGGCGCTGACCGTCATGCCATGTTCGCGCGCCTCTGCCACGCAGCGCGCGGGCCGCGCAGGCCGAACTGGCCCGGGAAAATGCTTCCGCCTCTTTACCCAGTGGGCCTTTTACAACGAAATGGACGAAAACACAACCCCAGAGATCCAGCGCGTCAATTTGGCCAATGTCGTCCTGCTCCTCAAGGTAAAAAAAAGAAAAGGATGGCTTGATTGTGGCTATGCGAATTGGCTAACACGCGCGTTTTTTTTTTTAATAGAGCTTAGGCATCAATGACCTTGTGAATTTTGATTTTCTCGATCCCCCTGTGGAGGACACGATGATTCGTGCGTTGAGCCAATTGTACGCGCTTGGCGCGCTGAACGATCGTGCCGAATTGACAAAGCTTGGGCGTCGGATGGCCGAATTCCCCATGGATCCGTGTCTTTCCAAGGCCATTGTGGCGGCCGAAAAATACGCGTGCACCGAGGAGGTGGTGTCGATTTGTGCGATGCTTTCTGAGCAGAGCTCGCTGTTGTACCGGCCAAAGGACAAGAAGGTGCTTGCAGACACGGCGCATCAGAATCTGGTGCAGCCTGGCGGCGACCACATGACGCTGTTGAACATTTGGAACCAGTGGGTGGAGACGGACTACTCGATTCAATGGTGCTATGAGAATTTCATTCAGCATCGAACCCTTGAACGCGCGCGAAATGTGCGCGACCAGCTCGTCCAGCTGCTTGACCGCGTCGAGGTGCCGCTTATCAGCAACCCCAACCCACACGATATCATCCCGCTGCAAAAGGCTGTCACGTCGGGCTTCTTCTTCAATGCGGCGCGCCTCAACAAATCCGGCGACTCGTACAGGACCGTCAAGCAAAACCAGACCGTGTACATCCACCCAAGCAGCAGCATGCTCGACAAAAAGCCAAGGTGGATCGTTTACTACGAATTGGTTCTCACCAGCAAGGAGTACATGCGCCAGGTCATGGAGATCCAGCCTGCGTGGCTCCTGGAAGTCGCCCCACACTATTACAAGCAGGCAGACCTAGATAATTTAGATGATCAAAAGAAAATGCCAAAGAACAAGAAATAAATTTGCATCTGTCTCTTTTTCTTTTGTACATTTTATTTGAGAGGGGGGATATCCGAGGCGGGATGCAAGAAAAAATAGGGTATACAGGTGGGGGCAAAAAAAAAAAAAAAAAAAAACACGCGAATAAAAATAAGAAACGTGTCGTGTCGAATAAAAAGCGGACGTTTTTTTTTTTTTTTTTTTTTTCAAGTGGGATTGGACGGCTTTAGGTAGCTGAAGGATCGGACCATCGAGTAGATGGACACGGCGACGATGAAGCAAGCAAGGACGACCATGAGCAAGTAGGATAACCAGCCGGCTTCAATGTCGTGGACTTCCTCGATGAGCGCGCGTTGTGTACGGAAGTAACGCGTCAATGAATACACAAACAAAATGGCGCCCAGCGCGATGAACGAATAGCCAAATGGCATGGTGACGAACCAATCCGACTCGGGGTCTGTCGTGGACCCGCCGCCACTGGGCAGTCGAAAGTTGACAAGCATGGTAAAGCCTGAATAAAAAAAATAAAAAAAGGGGCCCATTAAATGTAAGAAACACGAGCACATGTGAGCCCAATTTCAGCAACCGGTGCAAGCCGACAGTCTGGTTTTTCTTGGCACGTTGTGTTTATTTACCTAGAATGACCAATGTACAAGCATAGCGAAAAAAGACTAGAAAATTTCGATCATTGGCGAGTTGATCTCGCGCCATGCTGACCTTGTTGGGTATGACGACGCTGTAATCAAAGTATTGGAGACTCAGACGGCCGAATGGCCTTGCTTGGCCACGCTCAACGTGGGATGCCATGCCACGCGCGAAATGAAAAAAAAGAGAAAAAAAAAAGATAGAAAAAATCGAAAAAAGCGAAAGAGAAGAGGCGATTAAATGCATCCTGGCCCGCCTCTTTTTCTGCATTCCCTTTTGCCTTTGTTTGGAACAACATTCCCCACTTGCGTGACACAAGGTTTAGGGCGTTGTCATGTCGGCCAATGATGGATCAAGACGGATTTTTCTCCTTTTTGCATGATGATGCAACTGTTTTGCGGATGACGCCACCGGACAAAAAGCAAAATTCAAAGGAGATGGATGCGGCGACAGCGGATCATAGTAAAAAAATTGCAGTGAGAAGTGCAGGGAAAGAGAGCAAAAGGGGGAGGGAGGCATCAAAAAGGCGGAATCATCCCTGCAAAAGCGACAAGGACCACCTTTGGGCAAATGAAGATCAGGCCATGGCGGCCGGCCGGAGTCGAATGTGTCTTTTTTTTTTTCGAAAATTCTTTGTGCCCGCCCATTTTTATTAGCTTTGACCTTGCAATTGTGGATCAAAAACCGACTTTGAGATCTCAACGTTTGTGCACTGTACGATGTGTCCATAAGGAATCTTTTTGGCTATATTTTGGCACAGGTTGAATCGAATCATTCGCCCTGGCCATCTCGAATTGATGCTTTTTAAAAGATGGATGCCATTTTCGATAAGAATCGAGCGAATGAGCCGCAATTGCGCAGCATTCCAACTTGGACTTCTGTTGATTAGAAACATGTTATGCAATAAAACACGGACATTTATCAGGCAATCATCAAAAAAGTCGTGTTTGAGCTTTCATTTGATGTTTTATGGCCATTTCTTGATACCTTTGCAACCTACAACGATTTCACTCTTTGAATATATTACTCCAGCTCTACTTGTTCGAATGAACTCACTCGAGGAGCATTGCGATCACTGGATGGCGCGCAATCACCATTTTCGAAAATGCCGAATTTTCCAAGAGATACAATCGAGGACTTGAAAATGGTTGAGTTTTAGTCCTCCAATTGCCACGCCATTCATACCCATGGTGAACGCACCATGAAAACGGACAAAAATGCGATAAAAAATGAGGGGCCATTGAATGGCTTTAGCGAAAAATGCATTTTAGGCCAAATTTTCAACTCAAGACTATCTCAACGAAAAATGACTGTGTCTTCATGAAACACAGATCACCAGATAGAGCTTGGCGCACTGCGTGCGTGCATATCAATGATCAATGAAAAAGATGATTTTTGGCAATTTTGACGCGGTTTCAAAATCATTAGCATTTTTTGACGCGTGATAAAGCGCGTCAAACGTCGTGTTACACGCGCCTGTTCTTAGTTAAATCCATGCCCCTGGGACCTCTCATGCTAGTGGACGCGTCGGCGTCGACTCTATTGACACGGTTTCCCGTGAACTTGGCGATTGAAATTTAAGCGAAAATCGGCCATTGCTCGTCAATCAGCAAGTCGATTGCCCTTGTTTTGCCGCGGCTCTTGGTTTATCCCTGAGACGTTTCATGTGTGCAAATTTGGTGCAATTCTGGAGACCTCATTTTTTACCTTTGGATCGGAAACTCGTGCCGGCCAAAATTTGATTTTGCGAATGCTGCGCCCCCAATGCACTCTATCGACTGCCGGTGAGTCCCACGTGGTCTCTTTTACCTCGCAGCCATGTTTCCAACCCATTTGCAGTTCCCATCTGGCGAGTCGCAACCCGACTTGTTGAAAAAATCGCCACATTGAACACCAAGGAACGACTAGTCTGCAGATTGTCACGGCACTGGGCCGCTTTTATGCACAGAGGCCGATGAACAGCAGAAAGAATGCATTTGCAGAGAGTTCGCCCAAATAGTGGCATCGATCACAAAATAGCTCCTTGCTTTTGTATTTCCATCAGAGATTTTATTCTTTGCAGGATGATGCAACTTTTTTTGCGGGGGGGGGGGTAAGATCACAAGACGCATTATGACAATTTAAAAAGGAGAAGCGAGAAAGAAAGAGGGAGGGTGAGGGAGAAAGAAAGAGAGAAAGAGAGAGAGAGATGAGGGCGTAAAAGATGGAGATCACGTCGAAGGGAATAAAGAGTCGAATATGGAGTGCCACCTAGCGACGGGCTGGTCATCATTGGAGGAGGTGACCGTGCCAAATGTGTCATGAGACTTGTTTGTGGGCTCGTCATCTAGGAGCGGCTCATTTTCTGTCAGTGGGGTGATGCTTGTATTTTGGTTTTGCGCACCATTGATGGATGCGGGTGAATTGGTGGATTCCGGGGACGGGGGCGATATGTGCTGTGTGGTCAATCGGCGTGCGACGTCGGCAGGGGTGCCAAAGCCGACGACGGCGGTGGTTGGTCCGATTGCGGGTATAGTTTTTGAGGATGAGGGGATGGTGGTGGATGCAGAGGATGAGGACGATGAGGCGACGGGTGTGTCGCTGGCTGCAGCAGTGATATTGGCAGCAGTAACATTGGCAGCAGCAGCAGCAGCAGCAGCGGCAATGCCCGTGGCGGTCTTTGCAAAAGTGGGCATGACCAAGGATGGGGTAGGCATGAGAGTGGCATTGGAGGTGGTTGTGGTTGGAGGCGGTGTGGTGGTGAGGGATGGGGGTGTTTGTGGCGGTGGACGCGTCACAAAAGTGCGTAATATGGGTGTTGAGGGAGCGGGTTGCTGCACTGGATTGGGTTTTGCGCGCTTTGCAGGGGATTCGTCGGGACGCGATGTACTGGTGGAGACGGTAGGCATGCTTGTGGTGGTGGCTGTTGTCACGGGAGATGGGCGCTTTGCCGAATTGTTGAGGAATGGAAGCGAATTGGCCATCATGGCATCATTTGTGGCGTCATTGGAGCTGATTGCATTGGCCGCCGTGAGTAGGGCTGCTGCGCTCAGATTGAGGTCTGTGACGGATTTGCCGGGTTGTTGCTGCAAAAGCGATTGCACCGCCTGTGACATAGCGGTACTTTCCGTGGATTTTGGTGTTTGGACGGTGGATCTGGAGGGTGCTGTGGCCTGGCGAAGAGGTGCAATGGGTCGAGAAGTGGCCGACGACGATGGCAAGGACGGTGCATTGTCGCCATTTCCACCATTTCCGACATTTTCGCGAGTATCGTTGTCATTTTCGTCGTCCTCATCGTCACTCAGCAAGCTAATGACATTGATATTGGCCGCGGGACGACTAATGGACGACGACGCGCGCGGGCCCATGTTCTCTCCCTTGACGGAGCTGCTCCGTCGGCTGGTGTCGTCGGCTTCGGTCATCTCCTCGTCCTCGTCGGGATCGTCGCGCTCGGCAACCTCCCAATTGCTGCTGTCCTGGGTAAATGTGATGGTGCGCACGTCCTTGGCCACTTTGCCAAGCAGATCGTACATGAACAGGTCGATCCGCAGCTTGCCTGGTCCCACGATCTGACTGCAATGCGGGCATTTCCAGGTCGCAAGACCACGATTGTAATACAAAAAGCACGACAGATCAAAACACTAGACAAATAGGACAAATTGAGCGTTCCATTTTCTCTTTCTCTCTCTCTCTCTCTCTCTCTCTTTTTTTTTTTTTTTTTTTTTTTTTTTTTTTTTTTTTTTTTTTTTTTTACCTCGACATGGCGGCAATGGGCGCCCTTGACGGGGAATTGGATGCGTTTAAAGGACATTGGGCAGGTCAGGGGCAGACTAAAGACAGCCTGTGTCACGCGGATATCGTCGTCCTGCGAGTCAGAGGCTTTGCCAAGGAGTTCGTTGAGGTAGCGCTGGCCAGCCGCGTATTCAATCTGGTTCTCGCTGACTTGCATGGTGATCATGCGCTCGCTTTGGCTCTCGTAGCGCCGAACGAAGAATTGCGACTGACAAGTACATCGCCCGTGTATGACTGTCAGTGTATTGTTGCCCACGCGCAACCACGGGCCCAAATTGAGCGGCTTATCCGTCCCCAGCCAGATATGATGTGGTCCATTGTTGGCACGCTCGCGTTTACGCTATGAAAAACAAAAGAGAAATCAGCCTTTTTTCTTTTTTCTCCGTTTTTCTTTTTTTTTTTCCTTACTCGCTCGAGAGGTAGCTCGTGGTCATTGAGGCGGAATGTGACGCAGACGGGCCATTCGCATTTTGTGGCGCCATTGGTCTTGCGGCCAAAGAGATAATAGCGAAATGGGGTGTTTTTGCCCATGTCGCCGACGGGCTGGTCGTCTGGCAGCCGCAGGCGCGTAAACTCGTCTGCACCGACAAAGAAGGGATAATTGCTGGCGGCATTGCTGCGGGGCAAGTGAGTGGGATTGAGCGGCATGCCTTTGTCAATGAGAAACAGGGGCAAATTGCCGCTCTTTTCGTTGGTGGGGTCGTGCGGCGGGGCAATGGACAGCTTTTGCATTGCAATGGAGGGCGCAATGGATGGCTGCGCAGGTGAGACGTGGGCGACGGTAGGTGACGACGTCGATGGCACCGCACTGTGGGCGACGGGCGCGACATTGGGCATGGGTGGGGCCACTCCCTGATTACAGGGCACGGCGATGCTGGCGGTTGGCGACGGCACGGGCCGCATGGCCACGGGGGGTGACGTTAACCCGGGCTGGAACGTGGGGGTGGTGGGGGTTGGCGGGTTGGACAAGGATGGTGAGTCATAGGGGGCAACGACGGCGGCTGGTTGGACAAATGCGAGTGGTGATGAGGAGGATGGCCACGAAGGCGAAGAAGATGGCATTGGACGCATTGGTGGCTGATTTTGCTGATTTTGCTGAATTTGCGGATTTTGTTGATTTTGCTGCTTCTGCTGTAATTGCATCAATTGCTGCTGTTGCTGCTGCTGCAATTGTTGTTCAATGAGCATTTGGAATTGCTGCTGCATTTGAGGCGGAAAAGGCCAATTCTGCTGTTGTTGTGTTTGTCGTTGCAATTGCTGCTGCTGTTGCTCCTGTTGTTGTTGTTGCTGCTGCTGCTGCATCTGCAACTGCTGTTGCTGATACATTTGCGCCAGTTGCTGCTGTTGTGCCGGCGTCAATTGTTGGTGCTTAAATTGAGTCAATTGCTGTTGTCGCACAAGTTGCTGCTGATTCAAAAGCTGCTGCTGCTGTTGTTGTTGTTGCTGCTGTTGCAATTGATGCGTAGGAAGCATTGGGCGCGGCTGCGGCGGCGTTGACGGACGATACATACGGTCCATTGGTGCCTGATTCTGCTGATTCTGCTGATTCTGCTGAAATTGCCGCATTCGCTGCTGAAGCGCCATCACCTGCTGCTCCGTCAAGATGATCTGCCGCGAGGGCGGTGTTTGCTGCTGCGGTCGTTGCGCCGGCGCCGAGAATTGCGGCTGGAATGGGTATTGAAGCGTCTGCATTTGCGCTTGCATCTGCCCCTGTTGCATATTTTGGGGTGCCATGGTGACGGGCATGTTCACCGGGGCTCGTGCAGCCATGCTGGACGCGGGCATGCTGGTGGGCATGCTGGTGGGCATGCTGACAGCGAAGCGAGGTTGTGGTGGCGCCATGCTGGTCATAGGCGCGGACATATTGGCTGCGTTGGACGGCACACGCGCTTGATGGAGAGATGAATTTGCAGCTGCTGTCGCCGCAGCAATGGCAGGAAGGGCCGCGGACGTGGGTGGTGGTACAGATGAAGCAGGTGGATAAAGTGGTCGCTGGCTCACAGACGCCATGGGCTTGGTCGACGCGACAATTGGCGACGATTTTGGCGCGTCAATGGGCTGCAAGCCCTGCGACTGGCGCACCTCATTGTACAGCTGCAGGAGTGTGCCTAGATCAAGGGAAAAACAAAAAAAAAGGTCAGACGACCTCCTTCCTTTTTGCTTTTTCCCCTATGGTTGGCTTTCCGTTCCCTTTTTCCCCCTCTTCCCCCCATTCCCATTGAGTGATCTCCTTTGGACTTGCCTTTTCCACCGGCCGTCATGCCTTGATTATGCTTTGTCAACGTTTTGAAGAATTCAAGCGTCGACCATGGGCTAAATTCGCGGTTTTTCGCAATCATCTATAAAAAAAACCATTGAGCAGATTTTTCTTTCCCTTTTTTTTTTTTTTTTCTGTACCTTTGCAATGTCCACAAGATAGGGCTCGAATCGGCTGATTTTTTCAACATTTTCATTGAGCCAATTCTCAATGACATCGCAAGATTCCCAAAAGGTGTTGTCATGATCCAATGGCGCTGGAATACTTTCACCTTGAGGAGTGACAAACGACTTTAGAAACGTGACGAGGGTGCGTCTTTCGTCATCCAAGGGTGACGGCGGCGCAGGCTCTGCGGTGGTCGTCGCCATTGGGGACGTGAGTGGGATGCTTATGTTTTCGGGCGAGGAAAAAGTGCTGGTGGTTGCGTGAACCCCTTTCCGTGAACCCCTATTCAAAAAAAAAAAAAAAGCTTGTTGTCAGCTTCCCACTACCGACTTTTTGCTGGTCGTCGCTCGTTTACCATTCAACGGCACACCAGACCCAGACGGACTGGGTAAAGACAAGCCCATAAGTGCCCTGCTGCTGGCTGGTTGCTGCTGCTGCTGTTGCTGTTGAATGTTTATCGTGGGTGTCCAGCCAGGCGGCTGATTGCCATTGTCTATGCGAAAAAAAAGCACAAGCGAGTGAGTGTCTGCCTTCAAAACAAGAACGAGACTTCAAAACGTGGTTTACCTCGATTCATCGAGGATACACGTTGCTGTGTATTCATCGATAAGCGCTTCAGCAACAAAAAAAGGCTTGAAAAGCAAAGAGAATGAGCAAAGGGAGAGAAAAAATAGACGAATTACCGCAGCTCCCGACTTTGTCAAAATGCCATGGACGCGAGATGTCGAAAATAAAGGGGCGCTATCCATTTTCAGAACACTGGGCCCACGCTTTATATTTCTCCATTTACGCCTCCCTTCATACGCCAATTCATCCCTGCTCTCAGCATACATCATCATTTCACGCCCATCGACATCAATTGTTTGAGTTTTGGTTCTTTTTGCTTTTTTTTTTTTGATTATTTTTATATTTTTTATATCTTTTCTTTTGCCCATTGTCGATCTTGGATCGTTTTTTAGCCGCACGAAGCGATTTCTTGTACTTCGCCACCCACTCAGGAGCTCATTCAGTGCCACGCTACCAGTCAAAGATCCATCTAATCGCACCTCATGTTAAAAAAAAAAAAGGTCATCACCCCTCCACGCACGTGAAACGGCTGGTTCTCCCTTTTTTTCGCCCGCAAGAACGCGACTTCAAAAAAAAATTTATGAAGCGCGTTCCGTGTCACACGCTTTAGCCAATGAGAGCACTGTTTTCGCCTTTTACTTCATTTTCGCTACTTGCAAGCTTGATCCGCGCGCGCGCGTGCTGATGCGATGCCAACCAATGTGATATTTTATTTATTTATTTGTCAATCGAGGTAATCCGCAGAAAAAAAGGAGAACCAAAGAAAAAAAAAGAGAAAAACTACAGTCAAAAAGGCGGAAAGAGGATATTTGCCTTGTTTAATCCTTCTCGACGATGCGCTGCAGGTGCTCTTCAATCTCTTCGACGGACAAGGTGCGGAAATCAGGCGCATCCTTGCTCACCAGACCAACCTCAATCTCAGTCGCCTTGAAATCCACCGCCAACACATTGGACAGCGTCGTGATCGCAAGCTAAAAGGGGATAAAAGAGTACACGTCGTCAGTTTTTCCGGGCTGCCACCGTTCTCATTTTTTTTTTTTTTTTACCTCAATGGTATCCTCCATCGACAGCTCGGGGTTCTTTTTAAACTTCTTTTCCAAGTAATTGAGCGATTCTTGCTGCTTGGCGCCCGCCGCCGTGGCCTTGTAGCCCACATAGTAACCGGCAGGGTCGCACTTGTACAATTGAGGGCCCCACTCGTCGTCATGGCCAATCAAAATCATGGCTAAAATCATCAAAAAGAAGAAAAAGTAGAGAAAAAACGAGAAAAATGAGAAAAAAAAGCGTGAGACACCTGCGCGCAGCGAGCGACCGGGTGCTGGCGCCTCCCTCTTTGATCAAAACTTACAGACACCAAGAGGACGCATGGCGGCCTGCTGCGTGTAAACCTGGTTGATGTTGGCGACGCGCTTGGCAAGCATGTCCGTGGGGATCTCATAGCCGTACTTGTAGCGGAATTCGGCCGCCTCCTGGCGCGCACGCTGCACCTGGTTGCGGGCATCAGCTATTCGCAAGAAAGAAGTGAACAAAAGAGAGAAAGAGAATTAGTTTGGCGCCCCATTGAACGACAAATCGTGCGTTTTCACCCAAAAAAGGCCATTCACTTACGAACCATGCCCGTCATGACACAGCCAATCTTGGGCGTCAGCTTGTAAATGTGCGTGATCGTCGACGCATCGAGCAATTTGTCCTAAAAGGAAAAAAGCGTGTCGTCAGTCATGAAAAAACGCCATTGTCGCGCCCAAACGCGTCGCGTGTCACTTACAGGCACCTTTTTTTGCGTGACAATGACGCAGCCATCGCGGCCGCGGATGCCCACGGACGTGACGCCACTGTTGGAGATGGCCTTGAAAGCATATTCTATATAAAAAAGGGGACAATGAGCCCCGATCATAGTAAAGCATCCGTCGCGACGCGTCTTACCAACTTGATATAACCGTCCCTCGGGAGAGAAGATGGTAATATGACGGTCGTAACCAGCGCTCGATCCTCGACTCATAGTAAAAAGAGCAACAACAGAAAGAAAATAGAAAAAAGGGCGTCGGTACACGCAAGCACCACAAAAGGGTGACGTTTCGTCATCCAGACCGCGCTTCCGATGAGAATTAGCCATTGCCCTTTTTTCAATTCTAGTCATTGGCGCCCTCCCCCCTTTTTTTCCAATTTGATTTGCATCCATTGGGCGCGATGATCGAAAAAAAAAAAGACGCCAAACTTTGAAATTTAGGATAAATGGTCGCGTGCATGCTCCTTCTCCCACCGTGCACTGACAAAAAAAAGAAAAAGGCTTGAATGGTTCATTGTCGATCCCGTGAAAAAAAAGGGGCGCCTTGATCGCAAAAAGAGGGAGATGGAACTTTCATACCAAAAAGCAATCGTGGCTCAAAACTCTGTGCGACCCAATTGTGTCACTCACCCGCTATGATAGTGCACAAAAGAGCCACATCCCAGCCCAAGGGCTTTTTTTTTTGCTCCCTGATTTTCTCTCGTCTTTTCTCTTTCTCTTTCTTTTTCCTTTGTTTCACGCCCATTCGCTCCCGTTTCTTGTGTCTTTTTTTCTCTTTTTTTGCCTTTATGACCAAGAAAATTATCGCGGTGGACCTGACGTTTCCCGAGCAGGCCGAGTTTTATGGGCCCCGGCCAAACGACAAGCATTCAACGTACCCAAAGCGGCAGAAGCTGCGGGGCAAGCTGCGTCTTATTACGTCCCAGCCCACGACGCTTTCGAGTGTGGAGATCCGATTCAAGGGCCAGACCAATTTACATTGGCGCGATCCGCTCACACACTCGCTGCTGGCAAGCCGCATTCAAGGCACGCGCCTCATCCGCAAGTCCAAGCACGCATTGCTGCAAGAGGCGACCATTCCCAGCGGCGTCACCGATCTGGGCTTTGAGGTCACCATTCCAGGCTACGTGTGTCCCACGTACACCACGGATTTCGTGTCGATAAAGTACACTGTCGCCGCACGTATCGTCCCGCTCGGCAAATTCACAAAAGACATTGAAATCGAGCGCCCCATCACCGTCCGCAAGACCCTCATGCCAAAGGACATTGCTCAGGGGATGATCACCGGCTACCAGGTCCCCCAGCGGCCAATGCATGGCCAGAGGCCCGGTTACCTCGCCTGGGAGTTCAAAGTCCCTAAATGGGCGTGCCTCGGCGCCTCCGTCGCCTTTGTCGGCGCACTAAAACCCCTTCAAAACAACATCACCATCGATCGCATCAATGTCGACGTTGTCCAAGCTGGATGGCCTCGTAGACATCGACCTCGATCTTGGCCTGGGCCTTCTCAACCTCGGAACCGTTGCCATTGGCGACCTGCTGGGCCTGGGCGAGGGCAGCCTGCACACGCTCGGGCGAAATCTCATCGAGAGAAGCAGCCTCGACGGCGTTGATGTTCAGGGTCGAGTCAGGGTTGACAATGGCGAAACCACCAGAGACTAGATTGCAAGAAAAGAAAAGAAAAGCAAAAAAATCAGCGTTCAGGTCCAATTGAGTGGGGGATGTTGCGACGGATGGGCCGAATATGCGGATCGTCCGGCTGTGGTCGGCTGATGAAGCGATTTGGTCGCTTTTTTTCTTTTCTTTTCGTGCACGCGCTTACCAAAGAACTTCTTGGTGACCTCGGCGGACTCGATGACCTCAACGATACCGGGGTTGAGCTGCTCAATGGTGGGGACGTGGTTGGCGAGGATACCCATGTCACCGGAGGTAGCGGCCAAGTTGACCTGGTTGACATCCTTGCCGGTGTACAAAGCCTAAATCGAAAAAGTCAAAAAATGAGTATTTTTAGGATTTTGACTCTTGTTTTCTCGGCCAGGCGTGTGCGCAGAGCATCTGTATGTACCTTGTGGGGCAAGACAAAGGTCAAGCGAAGCTTGTCAGTGGCGGCACCGGCTTCCGAGGCGTAGAAACGGGCTAAAAACGGATATTTGGCGTGAGTGGTGTGTTTCTTTTTTTTTTGCAAACGCAGGGTTTTCTAGGTGGCGTGCTTACCCAAACGGATGGAGCTGGAGGCAACACGAGCGGATCGGGCAAGAGCGTTCATATTGGAGAGGAATGAAGAAAGAAAAAGAGGAGGTCCTCTTTTCCATCCATCCCCCTTTATTTTCTTTCTCCCATCTCCCACCAATTGCATTTGTTTCCCTCCCCCTATTTTTCTTTGTACCCCTGTCTCTGCATTTCATAGCATTTTCTCTCTCTCTCTCTCTCTCTTTTTTTTTACTACCATCAGTATTTAGGATCGCCACACTCTGCCTCTGACCACGAATTAAAAAAATAAAGTCATGGACGCGTCTTTTCAGACTACGAGATGCCTGGCTTCCTGGTGTACACGACGAAAAAAGAACAAATTCGCGTTTTTCCTTGTTTTTGTGCGTGTTGAGATCTATTTTCGAGCAAAAGATGAGCGGGGTCGTTTGATCTTACTGTGTTTTTTCGTGCTAGATTGATTAAATGATTGATTTGGCGAAAAATGGCACCAATTGAGGCGCCAGGTTGCGAAAATTTCATGGTGGTGAATGCATGTCGTTGTTTTTCGTGCCATGGGATGACAGATTTTTAGAGCTTGCAGTCAATGCGAAACATGTGGTCATGATTATCATGGACAACCCAAAAGAAGCAAATAACTCGATTTATCGCGTCTCGACAGAGGCCGTAGACGGAACTAACGATATCGCTCGAATCCATCTAGAGATCCCTGGATCATCAACAGCCTGTAACATCACCGAAAAATATATAAGTAAAACATATATCGATAGTTACATGGAAAAGAATGGATATGAATGCATCCAGTTCAAACACGATATGTCGTTTGGCACAAAAGAGGAGCTTGAGCTCTCGGCCATGTATAGCTATCTTTATTATAAGAAGAAATAAAACCCCTCCTTTCTCTTTTAAAAGAAATGGCTCCTTTCTCTTTTAAAAGAAATGGTCGAGAACGCGCCCACCTCGCCCATCTGCATCGGTCTGCCGCTCTACATCACCCAGCAAATCGACCACGACCCCGACGCGCTCGATACGCTCCCCACGTACCAGACCGTCACACGCGACGGCGAGCGCCTGCCCGATTATGCCACCACACTCCAAATTGATCAGCAGGACGATGACAATGACAATGATGACAATGACCCCGAATCGATACCCGCACAGGAAACAAGGCGCAAACAGCTCAGCATGAACAATATCACGATACCTGAACGACGCCTGGATGACTTCTGGGTCGTCATGTAGCCCCCTTTTTTCAATCCTTTTTCTCTTTGTCCCATGAATCATACATTTACATAAAACACTCTTTATTTTTTTTATCATAATACTGTCATCATGGTCAGAGTACAGTATGATAGATGAGTTTGAGGTTCATATCATACTGTACTGTATCATATTCATCTCTCCCCAGTCCCCACCATGTTCTTTGGCATCATTGCTTGCTTGTTGCTGGCGTACGTATCATACAGTAGTAATATGATACTGTATTATACATACCGTATCATATGTGAAGAATATGAGGGTAGCTTTTGAGCAAAAAGGGTGAAAAAGATAGAGACATTGAGAATAACGAGAATGAAGTAAGTCTTTTATTAAAATGAAAAGATCTCGATATTTATACAAAAATGAAAAATGCCTAGACGAATAGGCTAGATGCGCAGACGCGTGAATTGAAGCTGTCGCGGCGTCTAAATAAGGAAACAGGGGCGTGAGACCAAGATATGGCCGCGCAGATCTCGAACAAAACGTTATGCCCATCCCAGAGGATTCAAACATGCCAATACTTGCAAGCACCGTGTTGTTTCATTTGGTGCGCAAGTGTGAGAAACATAATGGTTCGAGTCCTGTTTGCCAACATGCAATGTTTGGCACGGACAGGCCATTTTTTTATTTTTATTTTTTTTTCTTTTGTTTCTCAAAGGCATTGATCACTTGGTGATCAAAGCAGGCTATGAAACCGTGAGGGTGTGTTTCTACTTAAGCATCTGAGACAATGTGATGATGCGTACAGAGACCGAGATGGAGGAAGATGCGTATTCTTCCAAAACGCATGAACAAGCGGTAAAAGGAGATGACCAGCCGACAGCGGGCTTATGTGACGAGCAGAGCGGGACCATTACCCAATTGGGCAATGCCCGCTATTAGAGGAGCGGCATGAGAAAGGTCAATTGCGGCAACAAGTCAGCATTTTAATTCTTTGATCACTGCTTGCACACGCATTGACACGTTATTAAGCGCGTTTAAGACGCGCTTGCGCTTTCTTTCATTGACAGACCAAGTGTCTGTTAGGCTTTTCTTATTAAATCAAGCTCTGTAAAGCAGGCAAATACAACAATATGCACGAAAAAAGCTCGACTTTCATGATTTTGCTGGGAACTTGGGATTTTTTTATGATACATACAGTACCGTATGATAGCAAAATTATGATATGATATCTGATGATGCTTTGATCCGTCCATTTTTTAAGCTCACTGGGCAAATCTTGACGTGCGTTGTCACTCCAGACTTCAATGCGCAATGCTTGCAGCATCATCGCGCTGCACCGCCAAAATAATACACATTCGTTTCTGGAAATTGAAAAGACGTGTTTCCGGACTTTGCCGGCCTGTTGTGCCTCCAGAATTTTTTTATGATAATGTACAGTACGTACAGTTTGCTCGCCCGCCAATGAAACCTGCGTGCTGCGTCACGGGCTCACGGCATGAACTACGACTCAGTTGTCACTCGCCGTCGTCAGTCCTCAAGATGCGATGATAGACGACGACCTGCCAGATTTTTTTTCTACTCGAAAGTGCCAAAAGCTTCGTATTTGTCCTATTTTGAATTCATCTCACCATTTGCATGGTCGAACCCGCTCAAAAATAACCGCATCGATTTCAGCGCAAAATTTGCTACAAAAAAGCTTACAGTAAACCCCCAAAGTGCTACGACTATACAGTACTGTAGCTACAACAGTACGACCACTTTGAAAAACTCAGGGGTCACTCAGGGATCACACTTTTCAATCTCAGAAAATGTCAAATTTGGGAAATTTCGAACTCCGAACGATCAATGCATCCCAAACAGGTAACTCCGACGATTTTCTATTGGCACACAAAATGGCAGGTTGCCCCAACTGAAGAAAAAGCCCAAAGAGTGACACATGAACGGCGATCGACCTGAGAAAACTGCCTACTTCGGTTAAAATTACTTTTGCACCAATTCATGTTTGACTCCTTCCCAAAATGGCAACCAAATTGCCATTTTGGGTTGCGTGATGGAAGCAACAACAACCATGTTTTTATGATATCATATGTACAGTACAGTACAGTACCGTACCCTCCAAAAAAACGCAACAACTCCGCAGCGCCGCCCTTTTTTTTTGAGACCCACCGAATGAAATTTACTGCTGAGGGCGCGCAAATGCTCCAAATGCCGCACTTTTTTTGGTACCGGTATACTGTAATGACGTTGACTGACACAGAAAACGCTCAAGTTGTCGTGTTGCTCAAAAACGGTTTCAAAGTAGAGTACTGTACAGAACATTGCGGATCAGTTCGGCGTAGCACGATCAACGATTCATCGCGTAAAAAAAGATATGAAGAAACGGGCTCACACACGCAAAAAGAAGGGTCAGGTCGCCCGAAAAAGTTGTCAGCAGCACGCGACCTCAACTGGTTGTCACGCTTTGCAAAGATAAACCGATATGCCCCTCTTGCCGAGATTAGGGTGAATGTCTCACTTGATGCAAGTGACAACACGATTCGCAATGCACTTCATGACATCATCATGGGCTACAGTACTGTACAACGCGCGCGTACTGTACCTCTAAAAAAGCCCTACAGTACAGTAGATCCTCGCTACAGTATACAGTAAGGCCCCTCGTTATAACGCCATTCGAAAAAACAGACAAATGGCGTTATAAAATTCGCTGCAAAATTACGCTATAAAATCACCTGCGCGTGACTTTTTATGGTTACACACTGCCATTTGAAATTTGCGATTTGTGGCGTTATAAGTTTTTTGGATGGCGTTATAACGAGGATCTACTGTATCTCAGTGACAAGCACCGAAAAGCGCGCCTCGACTTTGCCAGGGAACACCTCAACTGAACAATTGATTGACCAATGGAAAAAAGTGCTCTGGACCGACGAAGCAACCTTTGAGCTTGGCAAGCGCAGCCGGCGGCTGCTCGTTTGGCGCAAGGCCGATGAGGCATACAGACCAGAGTGCCTACAGCCCACTTTCAAGAACAACCGGTCTTCGCAGATGATGTGGGGTGCCATTGCGTACGATACAGTATCAAGACACCCTTGGCCATTTTCCCCAAGTACAGTACAGTGCCCTACCAAAAAAAAGGTCACCCTAAACTTTAATTTTTTTACGCGTATTTTATTTTTTACGCGTTTCTCATCGAGTATTGCAATTGGATCTCTCAAATTTCATACAAAGGTCCTTTAATACATGCTTGATTCATACTAAAAAAAAAA
>KV441889.1:145907-161391 GCA_001650995.1 Gongronella sp. w5 | reverse complement strand
CAAAAACACATTGCCAATAACATCAAATTGCAACTAAATAGCATTATTGAGAACGTTTTTACAAAATCTGATTGTTTCAAGGCTGGTTAACATGGTAAGTTTTTGATCTGTGATGCTATTTCGTTTTTCCCCAGCTAAATTTTAAGAGTTATCATTGGCTCTCACTGCTTTATAACAGCTCTGATCGTGTTCAAAATTTGCACAAACGATGTCTCATGATATTCTATGAATCTCAATTACTGCAAATACAATCATTTTGTGTGAATTTGTAGTAATCAGAAACGGCGTCAAAACTGGACGAATGTACAGTCAGTTTTAATTTAATCACAGCTCAGTTCTTATTGGCTGAAATGTTACACAAATACTACCATTAAATAGCCAACAATGAGTTCTATAAAATGTATTAAAAAATTATTTGCAATTTATTAAGCCGTTCATGAGAAATCACGGGTTAAAGTAAATTTTAGCAAACATTCGTCCACTTTTGACGGGCACTGTATGTACCTGTCATCAAGCAAGTTTGGGATGATATCCAACCGTCGGATTGGAATACAGTAAACTCATCTTGTCCATGCCAGAGCGCATGAAAAAAGCTGTGGTCAAGGCCAAAGGTCGAGGCTCGACGCGCTGGTGACGCGCTTTCACCCCACTATAACTTTAATCCCGCTGTCAATTTTTTTCAAATTTACAGTATGTATCAAAAATATTTTATTACTGTACTGTATGAACATCAAATGTGCAAAGTTTCAAAGGAAATGCTTATTGCTTACTGTAATTATTGATGGAGAAACACGAAGTGAAAAAATAGAGTGAGGGCAAAAAAAAGTGGAGTTGTTGCGTTTTTTTTCTGGAGGGTACAGTACAGTACCCTACCAAAAAAAAGTTACCCCCCTGGCTATTTTTTGCGAAGTGGCTGTCAAGTTAATCGCGTTAATCTCTTCTGTATTGATCAGAAATGACTCCAATGACATGAAATTTTGTAGGAACAATGATTTCAAAGTATAAAAACGATTGTAAAATTATTAAGTAGCTATAGCAAACGGATTTTGAAATACACCAAAAAAGGGGTACCTGACGCGTCACGCGACGCGACGCGTACTCACGCGTATACAATGGTGTGTGGGGATGAATTGACATTATGAACACCATCTCCAAATTTTTCTGCAATGAATGTAATGGTATCCGATTGTACTCTGTAAACCAATTTCATGGTACATGAATCTCATCAGAGCTGTGACCGATATTGTAAATCCGCACTGTGACGCGTCAGACGCGTCATAAGATTGGATTTCCCCAACATGATCTTTGTGCTCTAAATTTTTAATAAATTACAACCAACCGAAAACAGGCTATTCTAGATCTTTAAATTAAATAATGTCACGGTGGTTTCAAACCAACAAAACGGTTAAATTGACGTGCCAGATATGAAAATCGCTATTCTAGACGCGTCTGACGCGTGACGCGTCGCAGTGCGGATTTACAATATCGGTCACAGCTCTGATGAGATTCATGTACCATGAAATTGGTTTACAGAGTACAATCGGATACCATTACATTCATTGCAGAAAAATTTGGAGATGGTGTTCATAATGTCAATTCATCCCCACACACCATTGTATACGCGTGAGTACGCGTCGCGTCGCGTGACGCGTCAGGTACCCCTTTTTTGGTGTATTTCAAAATCCGTTTGTTATAGCTACTTAATAATTTTACAATCGTTTTTATACTTTGAAATCATTGTTCCTACAAAATTTCATGTCATTGGAGCCATTTCTGATCAATACAGAAGAGATTAACGCGATTAACTTGACAGCCACTTCGCAAAAAATAGCCAGGGGGGTAACTTTTTTTTGGTAGGGTACTGTACGGTAATGTAAATTTTTATTTTGCGTACTACTACTGTAGTACTGTGTACAGTAGTACACTGTATTATAGACAAGAACATAATATTTTTTTGTGCACTGCACCTGCTGCTGGGTGCTGATGGATGGCTGCAGGCAGCCAGGACGCAGGACGGCAGGAGTGCAGGACGACGACGTAGGAGCGAGCGAGGAGGCCTATTATGTACAGTACAGTACTGTACAGTACAGTACTAGTATTATAGGGATCCTAAAAGGTTCTAAATACAGTACAGTAATGCATGATGGTTCATTCGGTTCCAGGGCAAAACACGAAAACAGAACCGACCCGGTTCCAAAAGACCCAAATCAGAAGCGGAACCGGTTCGCGAATTAATTCTTATTGAGAACCGTCCAAACGGAAGTATTACAGTATCATACTGTATGGAACCGGTTGTTCCAGCAAAAAGCAAAACAAAACGAACCGGTCGGTTCAGAACCGGGTGAACATTCTTGGATGCTTGGAACCGTCATTTTCGTGGCTCACCATCAGCCTACCGTCGTAGACTCGCCACCTCTTTTATTTTGATATGGCGGCCATATATACTGTAGCCATTTTTACAGTATTAAAATGGGACTATAGTTATGATATTATCATTATTGAATGATCGAAACTTATTTTTGAAACAAAAAACGATATACAGTACCGTAAAAAGAAGGCAACAAGGGAAAAGGAAAAAAGGAAAAGAAGGAAAAGGAAAAGGAAAAAAATAAAAGGGGAAAAGAAAAAAAAAAGACCATTATTCATCAGCGGCACCCGGAGTCTGTGGCAGCACCAGCAGCGAAGAAGCCTCCGTTGTGCAACAAAGACAGGGATATGAAATATGATACGTAACACGACATGTGTATGTATTGCATAGAGAGAGATTGTCCAGCCAGGATGAACGTTGTTTGAGAATCGTTTATTCAGTTGTGTACTGTATGATAGAACAGTAATAGGTACAGTATCATACTGTAATGTCGACAAAAGATAGAAGACCATTGTCCTCTATGTACATACAGTATGATGCTGTAATTTTTACAGCATCATGTAATAAAAAAGAACATGACTTGATTTGTTCCTATTATTTAAGACCCATGAATGACCCTGCGGGTCTCTTTTGAGCATAAATCGCCTTGATGGGAAGCCAGGCAACGTTACATTCGACAAAAACGTTTATAATTCATTCCTTTTACGTAGCGCGCGCCAGAAACGACGTGTTCATGTTTTTAGAGCAAGACGCCGCCACTATGATAACCCATCCTGCCATCCATAAATTCCGATCATCTACTCTCTACTCCTGTGTCGATGACACGTTTCTGACGCGGTGGCGAGTGCACAACGGTCGATGAAGGACGACTATGTGCTGGTCATTGCTGGCAGAAAAAAAAAAAAAGAGAAAAAAGTTGATGTTCCGCGGCAGTAGCGGGTGAGTTTAAATTGTGGCCCCACTTTCGCACGGGGTTTCTTTTTCTTTTCTTTTCTTTTTTTTAATTCTACTCTTGTTAACCATGGTGTTTTTTTTTTTAAAAAAAAAAGTGTAAAAAAAAAATTTTTTCCTTTTTTTTTTTTTTTTTTTTTTTTTTTCGTCACTTGCAGTTCAACCCTGCTGTTCCCCAAGAAGGTAAGTGCGTCCGAGAGCTCGGGTTCGAGTGCTTCAGTTACTCACGACTTTGAATTGCCCCTCCAGCCCAAGATTTGCTCGATTTCATCAACAAGTCGCCGTCGCCCTTCCATGCGACGCACGAGGCTGCACTGTTGTTGGAAAAGGTAAGCAAAGCCGCTGAATTTGCGCGCGCGCAAACGTGCTCACGGGCCGCAATTGTCTCGTTTTTAGGCCGGATATCAGCAAATCAAGGAACGCGATAATTGGAACACGTCGCTAAAGGCGAATGGCAAGTACTATTTCACGCGCAATGGCTCTGCCTTGGTCGCGTTTGCTGTTGGCGGCGCGTACAAGTCCGGTAATGGCTATAGCATCTTGGGCGCGCATACCGACTCGCCCTGCTTGAAGGTAAAAAGACAAAAAAAAAAAATCGACAGCGAGATCTCGCCTGCTCGGGTCATTTTTTCCCCATTTTGGGTCATTTCTTCACCTAATGTGTCGCCGCTTCGTTTCATAAATAGCTCAAGCCCGTGTCCAAGAAGAACAAGTCCGAATACCTCCAGGTTGGCGTCCAGACCTATGGTGGTGGCATCTGGTAAGCGACCTAGTGGATCAATTGGGGCTCGTTGGGGCTCTGGAAAAAAAAAAAAAAAAAAAAAAGGGCGTGACGTAGCTCATGACACTTCTTTTTTGTTTATAAAGGCACACATGGTTTGATCGTGACCTGTCGATCGCTGGCCGTGTGCTTGTGGAGCAGCAGGATGGCACGTTCAAGCACCAATTGGTCAAGGTGGATCGTGCGCTCATGCGTATCCCCACGCTCGCCATCCATTTGGATCGCACCGCCAATGAGCAGGTAAAATTTCATAAAAGATGCGTCGCGCGCGGCCAACCCCCCCATTGACCCTTGTTTTGTTGTCGTGCAGCTCAAGTTCAGCAAGGAGTCGCAATTGGTGCCCATCCTGGCCACGGAAATCAAGGCGTAAGACCTCCCCTTTTTGCGCTTTTTGTGTCTGTGTGTCATGGTGTGCTGATTTTCACCCCCTTTTTTTGTTCATGCTAGTCAATTGTCCGGCTTTTCCCAGGAAGATGATGTTGAGGCCGATGCTAGCCATCATCCCTTGTTGGTCCGCATCCTTGCCGACGAATTGAACACGAAGCGTAAGACCAAAACATTGAAAACTCGCGTCACACGGGCCTACACGCCTTTTTTTTTTCTTTTCACTAGCTGGCTGCATCCGTGACTTTGAGTTGGCCGTCTTCGACACTCAGGTAAAAATAGAGTAGCAGGATGCATGATAAATGCATAACAATGAACCTGTTCCTGATTTTTTATTCTTTGCCCCTTAATTTTATTTTTACAGCCTTCGACGGTGGGTGGTGCTTGCAACGAGTTCATCTTTTCGCCGCGCCTGGACAATCTTGAGATGTCGTTTTGCTCGATTCGCGCGCTGACGGAGGCCAAGGGCCTTGAACAGGACGAAAACATCCGTGTTGTCGCTCTGTTTGACAATGAGGAGGTTGGCAGCGTGACAGCGCACGGTGCGGACTCGAACTTGCTGCCGACGACGCTGCAGCGCCTTGCACAGGTGCCCATTGGCGTCCAGACCGCGTCGCCCACCGCGTTTGAAGAGTCGCTGCATAAAAGCGTCCTCGTCTCGGCGGATATGGCGCATGCGCACCATCCCAATTACGCCGACAAGCACGAGGAGAACCACCGTCCGCTGATGCACCGTGGCACCGTCATCAAGATCAATGCCAACCAAGTAAGATGCAGAAAAACTCCCTGCAGCTCGCTTTTTTTGCTTACAAGTTGGCTTTTTTTTTTCTGTAGCGCTACGCGACGACCTCGGTCACCACGCTGGTCTTGAAGGAGCTGGCCAAGCGCCGCAACATCCCTCTGCAGGTAAAGACGCGACATAGACATGCATAGCGCGTCAGCATGTTATTTACGCATTTGTTTTCTATTTTTTTTCTTTTTTTGTTTAAACACGCAGGAATTCGTCGTCCGCAATGACTCGCCGTAAGCTTTAGCTATGGACATTGATCCTTGAGAAAAATAGACTTCCCCTCCAACGAAAAACACACTGACCCTCTTCCCCCTATTTCCCCCTTTTTTTTTTTTTTTTTTTTTTATACAGATGTGGCAGCACCATTGGCCCCATGCTGTCAGCCAACCTTGGCATGCGCACTGTTGGTGAGTTTTGGGCTGTGTGCGAGGGCCAATTGGCCCACGGGCTCTCCTATTCATCTCATTTCCTTGCGTGTTGACCCTCCCCTTTTTTTTTTTTTTTTTTTTTAGATATTGGCAACCCCCAATTAAGCATGCATTCGATTCGTGAACAAAGTGGCGTTGATGATGTCAAGCATGCGATTGATCTTAAAGTTTCAAGATCATGGACGTATTTGCGCTCCGTTTCGACCAATTCCATGACGAGCTTGTCGCGGGTATCTTTTGGCATAGGGGAAGCGACAGCTTTTGCGGGCGACGGTGCGTGAATCAGGCCATGTGACTCCATCAAGGTGACGATCTGCTTCAATATATTGACGACCTGTCACACACACACACAAGACACCACCATGACGAAAAAAAGGAGTGAACAAACTCATGTCAATGTCAAAAAAAAAAAGAAAAAAAAGAAAAAAAAAAAAGCGCGTGTGTTCGCGTGTGTCCCTCTAATTTTTTTTTTTACGCACCTTTTGCATAGGCATTTTTGGAAGAATTCCCAGCCCTTGAGGCCAAGATCATTGTCGATTAATAAAGATGCCTCCTATTACAACCTGTTTGGAAAACAAATAAAAAATGATGACGATTTGTTAGCAACGAGCTATGAAATTGATTAAAAGAAAAAGGGGATGGAAAAAAAAGGAGCAAAAAAAAAGACAATGAAAAAGAGGCCCCAGGCGCGGCTTTGCCGCATTTCAAAGCCCGCTGAAACATGGCCGATTGGGCTGAATGGGCCCTTTTTTTATTTTTGGTGCCACATTTTTTTTTTTTTTTTTCACTCGAGTTCTTCCTTTTTTCTTTTTCTTCCTTCACATCATGGACCGGAGCACCACAGGACTTTATGACGTCCTTGGCATTAGCAAAAGCGCCAGTCAGGACGAGATCAAAAAGGTAAAAAGAGGCACGACACCTCGCACAAGCAGCTGTTTGACGACTTTTTTTTTTTTTTTTTTGAAAGGCGTACCGACGTTTAGCCTTGCGCTACCACCCTGACAAGAACCCAGACTGCGCTGACCAGGTAAGAATGAGCCACAGCGCGCCGAGATTCAGGAACTAAAACGACTTTTTTTTTTGCTAGTTTAAAGATATTAGCCATGCATATGAGGTAAATGTCGCCAAAAAGGGCGAAAGGGGGGGAGGGGAGACCCCTGAAATTGACTTTTTTTTTTGTTTAGGTGCTGAGCGATGAGCAGAAGCGACGTGTGTACGACCGCTATGGCGAATTGGGGCTTCAAATGATGGGGACAATGGCCAGCCCGTTGTTTGATCCTGAAATTGAGTCGATGATCTGCACGGTGGTGCTTTTAATGGACCTCATTTTGATCCTGTTGATTCTCTTCTTTGTGTTTTTGGCGCTCAAGATTGACGACCGCGTGTCATGGGCGTGGGCGACGGTCTGGGTGCCATTATGGATCGTCAATGTGTTTTTCTTGTATGCGCTCGGGCGATTTGTGCTCAGCAGCAGCATTGACGGTGACGACGAACATGGCGATGACCACGAACGTCAACATCACCATACTGGCGACGACGAGGCCATGGACCAGGGCGACTCGAAAAAGAAAAAGACGAAACAATACCGACGTTTGTTGACACGATCGCTCTACGTTGTGTATTTCATGCTTGCATTGCTATTCCAAATCTTCATTGTGCTTGCCTTGGACGGCAAAGTGACATGGTCGGCGGTCACCGTGTTTATTCCTTATTTTTTGCTCGAGGGTCTCAATTTCTTGCTCTTGTGCCTCGAATTCGGCCTTTCATGGCTCATCGTTCGCCAGCAACTACAACACGCCGACGCGGATCAAGCCAAGCCCAATGCTGCCTTGTTGGTGGCCACATTGGCTTTCCACATGTTTTGGTTCTTTGTGCTGCGCGTCATCTTTTTTGTCCTCGTTGCTGTGCGCATTGACAACCTCATCACATGCTCGTGGGGCATCGTGTTCATCCCCGTCTACTTGATCTTTGTAAAGTACGCGATCCAGCTGTTCCTCGCGTACCGCCTGTACAGCCGCCTGCCGCAGCCCGAAGTTGCGCATCAGGGCAAAATGACCGTGTGGCTCGGCGTCGCTGCCCTGCTCATTGTCAGTGCACTCGCGTACGCGCTCGTGGGCCTCGTTGCGCGCCGCCTCGATGGCATCTGGCCAATTGCCATGCCCACCGTCTTTATCCCGCTCTTTTTGACACTGGCCCTCGTCCTCTGCTGCTGCGGCTGCTGTTTGCCGTGTCTCATGATGGTCGGCTCCGTCGGCGACCTTGAACAGGGTCAGTCCACACAGGCTCTCATTGACCCCAATCGCAGAATCACCATGGCAGGCGAAAACTAGATTTACATCCATCCACAATCGCGCGTATGACTTAGATACTCTCTCTCTCCCCTCCCCCCCCTTTTTTTTTTATTTGTCATTCCTCTTTTCCCTGTCTGTGGGAAGCCTCTTGCCGCGCACGCGCCTTATTCACCCCCCCTTTTTTTTGCCCGCTTTCTCCTTTTTTTCATGCAACCAGCACCCTTCATCCCCATTCATGCGTGATGCACGCCCCACTCTTATCTAATTCCTCACCATGTACTTCTACTTTCTATTGTCACGCTTTATTCTGTACTTTTCATTCCTTGCCCTCGTCTTTTCTCCTCTTTTTTTTTTTTTTTTCCAATTGCAAGCCAACCCCCCTTTTTTTATTCAAACGACGAATAAAACATATCTTTTTGCTATTGGGAAGTTAACGAGGGCCCATCAGAAACCAAGCGCGAACCAATTGACACATTCACGAGACCCGAATTCCATGAAAAATAAAAAAAGTTGTATTTATATACGTATTTATTATTTCGCACCCATTGGAAGAGAATGGTTGCGTGTGGAGAGAGAAACAAGGCGTGTGAGGATGGAAAGGGTGGGGTGGGGGAATAATGGGCAAGAGCTATGTACGGATGACGTGCAATGGTGTCATTTGTTGGGGGGTTGTTTTTTTGTGTTTTTTTGCAAGATTCACTGGAGAGACGAGCCAGCGATCTGTTCTTCGTCGGCGGAGGTGTTGTGGGCTGTTGCTGCAGCGGCTGCGGCGCGTGCACGGGACGAATTGGCCTTTGCGGCGGCGGCGGCAGACAGCGATCCAAGATCGGCGGCCGCAGGCAGCGTGCCTACACCAGGTAGGACGCCAAGGCGATTGACAATCTCGCGTTCAATCTGCGGGTAAATTTCGTCGCTGGTGTTGCCCTTGACGGTGACGGCAATGTCGCTGTAATAGTCCAGCAGCGGGGCAACCATCGCCTTGTATTGACCCATACGCACGCGAAACACGTCAGGACAATCATCCGGTCGTTTCGATAAAGGCTCTCCTGTTTCATCGTCGCGCCCCGCCGTCTTTGGCGGGTTGTACGACAGGTTGTACACGCGTCCAGACGGAATATGCACCCAACGATCTAGAAAAAAAAAAAAAGCCAAAAAATAAAATAAAAAAAAAAAGTCAAAAAACGTCAAAAAGACAAGATTCGGCGCGTCCTGTGCATGAATTTACCCATGATGCGGTCCAAAATGACCTCCTCCGGGACTTCCAGGTTGACAACCAGGTTCAATGGCTGCATCAGGCGCGTCAACGTGTCATCGAGCGCCTGAGCTTGTGTCAATGTGCGTGGGAAGCCATCCAAGAGCCAATGATGCTGACAAAAAATCAAAATCAAAACAAATGAGGTCACGCGAGCATAAGCAATTCCAAAAAAAAAAAAAAAACAGCGCCTTCTCCTTTTTTTTTTTTTCCTTGTTCTCTTTCTTTTTTTACCGTGCCAACGTGCGAGAGTTCTTGGTCAATAAGCGAGATCAGGACGGGATCAGGTACAAGTTGCCCTTGACTCATATACGAGGCGGCCTGTTGGCCAATTGGCGTCTGCTGCTGGATGTTGCGGCGCAAAAGGTCGCCACTGGACACGTGCAGCACGCCAAAGTGCTTTTGTAATCGTTCCGATTGAGTGCCTTTGCCAGAGCCCTGGTCAATTTGCAAAAATAAGAGCAAGCGGGTCAGCTTCCAATTGCTTTTTTAAATAAAAAAAAATCTTACAGGGCTGCCGAGGAGGAGCAGTCGCAGTGGCTGAATGGCATTGATGGGGCAATCGTGAAAGGTGCGGCGTTGTCTATACTGACATAGTAAGGTGCGGGCAAAAGACATCAAAAGAATCGCAGAATTGAAAGGTCCTGGGGCGTGGAGAAAGGGGGAGAATGGGGGAAAGAAAAAAAAAAGACAAAAGAAAAAAAAAAAAAGAAGAGCGGAAAAAATCTAAAAGAAGCTTATCTCCATCATTCCTTTTGTGGAGCACGCGCTTCTGATTGGCTTAAATGCCATAGGTCATTTGTCATTGGCAAGTGAAAGAGCCTTGCTGCGTCTAAAATTTACTGCAAAAGACATTTGACTCTAACCACACGGCACGCGATCTGTGCAAGTGGCCAAACGATCAATTCACGCGCCAGATGTCGCGTCACGCCCACACACTGTTCACAAGAGCTCACAATGGCTCGATTTTCCCTTTTTCCCTTTTTCTTCTCATACTTCTATTTTTTATTTCTTTTTTTGCAAGGTATTGTCCGCGTTGATGAATATCAGGTCCACTGGGGCATAACCTGAGGAGGTACACGCGATGCCACGTCCTTGGGACCATTGTAGATGGCCGTGGAGCCTCACGATGCAGGGTTTGCGCGTCAAACGGGGTTCAATGAGGAAAAATGGGGCACATTGGGGGCCACGGACCCTGAATTTTCGCCGACTGACCCGCTACATTCACTGCGCGCGTGTGCTTGTGGCGCTCGGCCCTAGGTCAATGTGCCAATTGCCGCTGAGACCATCTAATCGCATGCCATTCGTGCCTTTTGCTTGTAGCTTGCCCTTTTTTTTTTTTGTGTATGCTTGGCAGCGCGTCCAAGGAACAAAAGTGGCGCTTGAAAATCCGGAGAACAACGTGGGACAGAAGAGCCCAAAAGCGCGGATCGACGCACCCGAGGCGTGGGATGCTGCAAAAATGGTGATTTCACCGCCAACCTACACTACGATTTTTTTGTTTTTTGAACCAAAACGTGCACAAGAACAGGCTCAGTGGATTAATATTGGGGACCGAAAAGCTGGTTTTGCCAAGATCGTGCGAATTCATGAGGATGATGATTCGTGGGAGGTGCTTGAAAATATTGAACAATCTTGGAGATGGGTCGATCATATTTTAATGGGCCGACCAAGTGACACAGAGCGTACCAAAAAGGAGCCCAGGAATGAATAAGTCATAAAAAAGTACCCAAGGGCCTTCTTTTCTTTTCTCCTCGCTCTCTTATTTCTTTTTCTTTTCCTCTTTTTCAATTTTATGCGCAATGGCAGCCGGTGATTTTTGGAAAGACCAGACAAAAAAGAAAATCACCATTTCGTACTTGATGGACTGGGTGGTCATCATTGTCTTTGCTGCGATTTTCCTGTCCTTGAGCCTTTTGGAACCATATCATCAACAATTCTCCCTTTCGGACCCATCCATCTCGTACCCGTACACTGTCCACGAGTCGGTGCCCACCTGGTTGCTTGCTGTAAGACGTGGCCGACGAGAAATGATCGTGATCAAGATCATGCGACGCGTCGACGAGAGAGGCATGGCCCATGGCGTTCTCAGCTGATCGTTCTTTTGATTTCTTTTCCCTTTTTATTTAGCTTGTGTGCCTTGTGTTTCCCGTCGTCATCATTGTGGGCTGGACAATCTTTGTCCAGCGAAGCACGCTCGACCTGAACCACGGTCTTTTAGGTAACAAAAAGGCATGAAATGAAACAAATAATTGCTAAAAAAGCCCAATTTGCCTAAACCTGGGGCCTCTTGCCTTTTTTTTTTTTTTTTTTTTTTGCCTCCGTTCATCCGCTCCCCCAATTTAGGACTCTGCCTCGCTCTGACACTCACGGCGATGCTGGTGGATGTCATCAAGGTAACACACAAAAAAACGCAAAGGATGGGAAGCTGGTGGGCGGTTGTCACATCAGTGATCTCATCATTTTGTATCACGTTTCTCTCCTTTTTTTTATGTTTTTAAAGAATGTGACGGGGCGACCGCGACCCGACTTGCTTTCCCGCTGCCAGCCGCCACCCAATGTATCGGTGCCGCAATATGAACTTGCCAATTACACCATTTGCACCGTTGCAGCCGACACGTCGATCATGAAGGACGCTTTCCGCTCGTTCCCAAGTGGACACTCGGCGTGTAAGTCACTGGATAGACCGCGTGACGCCAAACACGCATGAGTGTCGGGCACTCAATCTTCTTCCCCCTCATTTTTTTCTTCTTTTCCTCATTTTTACGCTTACCCACATCACAGACTCTTTTGCCGGCTTGGGCTTCCTTTCGCTCTTTCTCTCTGGCAAGCTCTTTCTGTTTGATCGACATGGCGTAAGTTTAAAAGTCTCAATTGCTCCATCCGACGCGTCGAAAATGGGATTGTTAATCGTTTTTTTCGTTGTTTTTGCACGCGCTGCTGCAGAACGCATACAAGGCAATGGTGTTTTGGGTGCCTCTGTTTGGCGCGTTTTTGATTGCGATGACGCGTGTGCGTGATTATCGTCACCATTACACGGATGTCTTGATTGGCGGCATCCTTGGGTATTTGACGGCAGTGTTCAGCTACCACATGTACTACCCGCCGCTCACGCACCTCGGCAAACCGTACCGCGACCGCATCAGGATGTACAGCGGTGCACAGACCGACATCGAATCGAGTAGTGTAGCGGAATCCGTGTGATTTCAGTGATTTTCAAATACCACTTTTTTTTTCTTTTCTCAAATATGTACTATGTAATTTTTTTTATGTTGTGCTATGATATGATAACAATTCCTGCGAAACTTGATAAAGCGACGCGTGCGTCCATGGGAACACCCAAATTGCACATCATCTTTGCCCATTTCTCTTTTCGTTTTCTCCTTTTTTATTTTTATTTCAAATGCATTTACAAGTCCTTGTTGACGCCAAAGGTGTAGACAGTCTTGCTTGCATACTTGTCGCCAGGCTTGACAACGACCGCTGGGCGCCAGTCGGGGTGGTTTGGCGCGTCGGGGAAGCGACTGCTCTCGAGACAAAAGCCGGCATGAGGGCCAAGAGGGACATGTTGCTGTGCCTTTTTAGCCTTGATCTCCGTGGAGATGTAATTGCCCGTGTAGAACTGGAACGCAGGCTCCGTTGTCGCAAAGGACATTTGGATCCCGGATGTCGGGTGCGTCGCCACCACAACGGTGCGCAATGGCATTTTCGACGTGTCCGGCTGGAATTCCTGGTGAATCACATAGGGATGGTCATAGCCACGCGACACAGGCAGCTTCTCAATGTCTTGGCCAATCGTCTTGCCGGCCTGAAATACACAAAAAAGAAAAAAAAACGCGTGAGATCGTGTCATGTCGCGCTAAAACGCGCAAAATGTCATTTTTTTTCGCGTTTTTCCTTACGGAGAAATCCATCCAGGGCGATTGTTCAAAGGTGCCGAATTCACCGGTGGGCAGGCAGAACTTGTCAAGTTCCAAAAAGCCCTTGACGTCCGTGGACATGGCGACGTGGGTGTTATGAACGGTGGGATCGAGGTCTGGGCCAGCCAAGTTGAAGAACGAGTGATTGGTGAGATTGACCACCGTGGAGGTAGTGGAGTCCTTGTCGAGGTAAGCCTCGTAGTCGATTTCGAGGGCATTGTCATCGGTGACAGTATAGGTGACGTGCGTGGTGAGAGTGCCTGGATAGCCTTGGTCGCCATCGGGCGACACGTACGTGAGTCGGAGGCTTGCCGGCTGCTGCGACACAATCTCCGCGTCCCACAGCACCTTGTCAAAGCCAATTTCGCCACCGTGCAGATGATTGGGCCCATTGTTCACCAAAAGCGAATATTCCTTGCCATCGACCGTGAACTTGCCATCCTTGATGCGGTTCGCAAAGCGGCCAACCAGAGCGCCAAAGAAGCGATTTTCCGGATTCTGGTAACCCTCAAAATCGTCATAGCCAAGCACAACGTCGCGCACCGTGCCCGTCTTGTCCGGCGTCAGAATATGCGACAAAATACCGCCATAGTTCAACACCATCACCGCCAGCGTCTTCTTCTCATTGATAAGTGTGTATTGCACCACGTTGTCCGCGGGCGACAGCGTCAGTTGAGTCACAGGCATAGGAAAAAAGGGGTTATGTGTGGGTAAAAACACGAAAAAAAGAGAAAAAAGAAGAGAGAGAGACTAAAGAAGGGCCCTTTTTTTTTGGTCGCTTTTCCCCGCGCCCCCTCCCTTTATGGCCGCCAAATAAGGTTTAGGTTCCTAGTGGGAAGGCATGGAACAAAAAAAAAAAAAAAAATTTTTCGTTTATTCGCCAGAAAACTCCCATTGGCACATGGTCAAGGCCAGCCCGGCGCCTGGTCCCCCAACAAGGGAATAGGCACACAGGCGCTTTAGACCGGTGCGGCCCTGCCTGAGCCATACCCAATAGGCAAATGTGAGCACCATGGCCAATAGGTCCAGGACAAGCATGATGGTGACGCGTGTGGGCGCGAGCAATTGCGCCGTGTCCAGCAGATCCTTTGGCGGGGCAAGCAACAGCACCACGTAGTACCAGAGCGACGTGTCCTCCTTGCCGCGAAACAGATTGTACAACACCGCCATCCAATAAAGAAGCGCATTGACCGCCGCCAGGCCCAGGTACAGATCACCCACATGCCAAGACCGTGTCCTGGAGGAAGGAGCAAGCCGCTCGGCAAGGTGATGCACCCAGGGGAAAAAGAGCGGCGTGTGCTGGAACACAGCAAGCACATTTTGCTGCATTCGCGACGGGCTCATAAAGACCGCCAATAAAAAGAGCGGGTATTGGCCCATGATGCTTATAAAAAACGTGCTCAAAAGGCGCGCAGCAGGTAGCCGTGTCATAGAGGCGGTGGCGGCGCCATGGTGACGATGATGATGATCATGTTGATGGGGTCGAAAAAGCATATTTCCTTTGTTTTTAGCAAGCATGGCGTCATTTTTGCTATTGCTGCTGCTGCTGCTGCTGCCTTTGTCGCTGGGATCCCCTTTGGGTAAGCAAATGAAGTGCAGCAGGCCAGTAATCGGCAACCAAAGTAGCATTGTGATCGGGCCGGCGCCGACGATATTGCCGGCATAAATCAAGATAATCGGCAACAGTGAGGTCAGTGCCGCCACCCACGGATACGGCGCCAATTGTGCCTGTCGCTGGCCCTCAACGACCATGACGGCATACATCACGGCCGCCTGTCCTAGCAAAATGTGTGTGATCATCGCACTCGAAGCGTGATTCACCACAACAGTGCAAAAGCGTACAAGAACACACGTTATCCGGTCCACCGACGGGTGCACATCCCATATATCAACCGAATCATGTATCTCGTTCACTCGCTGGCACATTGATTTGGCATCCTTATTGAATGGCGACAAAACAGAGTGGATACTCGCAAAAATCCACAGTGCAAGAGGCACAGGCGCCAATTGCAGAAGCAGATGTGTTTTGGAGGCGCCGTCGGTGTACATGAGATGATGTGACACGCTAAAAAGATTTAAAAAGATTTTAAAAAATAAAAACAGAAAGAAAAAAAAAACGAAAAACAAGAATAAAGGTAGAATTGCAATGTTTTCGAGCGATTTATCACGATGTACCATGGTGCACGGCACAATGACGACGAACATGGCCCGGAGATGCAAATCTGCATGACTCCGCTCTCGCCAGCGCACGGCAATTCCAGGCTGCCTGCACGGCCCGCCATTTCCCAGCCAGCACGTCGCTTTTTTTTTTTCTTTCTT